>JAEIFJ010002684.1:0-600000 GCA_018903435.1 Leucophenga varia
CTGTTGTCCTTGCTTTTGTCGTTGCAAACGGCGCATATCTAGTACGTCAGCCTATAACTTTGTTTTTGAGCGTTAAACTTTTCTGTAAGATATTTCATCTTTTTTAATCACCTTCATTTTTTTGATGAGAAATGTGTGTATGCCATGTTTTTTTAAAACAGGATCTTCACGTGCTTTGTCCGTGCCATCTCTAAAATGATATTCACCATCTAGAAGACGTAATGTTGCTTCGCTAACATGTACACATCCACTGGCTCCGGTTGATTCCAGACGATTTGCAATATCAACATCCTTAGACCATATATCAAATTGCCATTTGGCAGCACCAATGACACCGGAGAGCACATCGCCAGAATGTACACCAATACGCATATCAATATCCAGATTACGACGTTCACTGTGGCATAAACGAAGTAAAAAAAATATATAAATAAAATAATACTACAAACCGATTTACGTTTGTTAAAAAATCGAACCGAAACTAACGAATCTCTCTAATCGATGCGTTTATTTAAACAAATGTCAATCGATTGTTTTAGGCGTACGCAAACGCAACTGTAGTGAAAACAGTTGTTAGCAATATTCTCTGGTTGATACCCCTGAAAAACATACCGCACTTCACGTATATCGTTGATCCTTCGTTATCCCCGAACAACACAACATTTCGCATGATGTTCATTTGGCGTAGCCAATCCGGCAACACAGTAATAACAATCACCTAAAAATTTAATGCGTAGCACATTTGTACTCCTGAAAAAAATAAAATACTTTAAAAAAAAAAAAATTTAATTAATTTTTAATAAAAATGTTGTACCTCCGATGCAATATCGAAACGCACAAAAAGATCGTGTAGCGCCTCGACAAGTGTCTTTACATCGAGTCGCGTCGTCAAATTGGTGTAGTTCACTACATCGGCATAGAGTATGGAGACATCTTTATGTGGCTCAATAAAGAGTGTTCTGTAAATTTAAAAAAATTAATAAATTACTTAAAAAATAATGCAATAACTAACTCAGTATCTGGTTGTCGCCAACGTTTCATTATTTGCGTATTTGTGCTCTCACGATTACCAGCTTGTATACGATTATGACTCTGATTCAATTTAGAACGCTCAATGCGATAGCGTACATCCTCTTCTAGACGACTTGCAATCTGTGGTGGCAATATATTGTGCAATAAAGCTTTCTGAAAAAAAAAAAAACAATTTTAATTATAAAAACTCGAAATTATTATACAAACACACACCTCCTGATCTCTTGCATAACGTAACAATAGATTCTCCTCAACATATTGACGTCGATCCAGAAATGTTGTACGCAGCGCTATATCTCGCATTAAACGAAAAAAATATGCCCATAAAATTAACACAACTCAGATATATTGCCTCATTTAATATGCTATGCATTTGTTGATCCTCTTTCGAAACAATTACAAAACTGTAATTAATGATATAGCAAATCGTTACGGCAACACCCAATATAAAGGGTTGTAGAATATACGGAATCGGTAAAAACATATAGATTGCATAGAGCGTATAAGCATCATAGATGGGATTGAGTATATCATTGTTGCTCGTTGCGTGATAAACATTTAAGCCGATATCTGTAAAATTTAGAATGATTTACAAGGTATATACTTTAAATTTTAAAATAAAAATTTTTACCCATTAGCACCATAATGCAAACAGCTAACCAGGATGAGACATACATAATCCAACTATGCTTGCTGGTAAGTTTTTCATTGAAATTTATCGATAGCACCAGCCAAATAAGTGAAAAGCCACATGCAACATAAAGACCCATATCGACATATGCATAGAATGAACCCTTTTAAAAATTAGAAAAAATTTTTTTTTTTTTTTTTAATATTTTCCATGGTTGCCTAGAGTAGCAGCGTAGAAAGCCATATACAGCCATTCCCAAAAAATCAAGAGAGAAAGGAATAACTAATGCGCAGACGTTGCATATAAAGATCGTATGACTGTTCGAGTTCTAGATTTCGCCTTTTCCCCTAAATTTTTAAAGTCCGTATTTCGACTAGTAATCTTATAATTCTCAAACAGTTTAAGCATAACAATATGGTTTCTGCCTGATCGGATATGAGGCGTCAACAGGGGATATGAAAATGAATTTTATAAATAATGTGGAATTATGTGTACCAGTTGTAGCATTTCAACACAACTTAGATTAAGGCTACAGATCACGTAGAAACTTCTATATTGATATGCTTAAACTGTTTAAGAATTATTAGATTATAAAAATTTGTTTGAAAAGTAAATGGCTTATTTTGAAAATGGAAGCCTGAGTGTTAATGTTTTTTTTTTTTTTTAAATCTTTTTACTTATTTTACTTACCACTAAATATGTCAATTCCCAATTCTTTTCGTTAAGTGGCGTGCGTAATTGATCGATTGGATGATTTTGATTGTATTCGATGGCAGAATCAAAATACGAATTCATCTTTTTCACTTTTTGAATAAGAACTCAACAAAAAAATAATATATAATTTTTTTTTTTATAATTTCTTCGGTAAATTATAAGCCAGTCTTCACTTTATTTTTTAATTTCTAAAAACATTTTTAATATCAAATAATTATTTGATTGTTAGTTTAAAAACAATTAAAGTTTATGTTTTAAAGTTCTACAAAAAAACACTTTGTAAAAATTTCTTTTATGAATTCGTAATATATCTAAGCTTATTTTGAAAATATTTTCACGATAAAAAGTAAATAAATAAAAAAAAAAAACCGAAACAAAACAAAAACAATATTTTATATTTTATCACAGTAAACCCCGTGAGAGCACTTAAGTTCTTATCTTAAACCTAAAAAAAAATCACTCACTTTAGAATTATTTGTTATTTTTCCCACAAAAAGCATTCAGCACTTTTCAACGTCAAACTCTTCAGATAATCTCTGAGAAAATACAAAAAATGGGACAACAATATTAAATTATATTTTACAAATGATGATTTTTTTATTGCAATTGGTACACTTGGGGTACACTTGACTATGATTTACGTCATGTCAGCAAGTGTAATGCTTTAATTGCGTTAAAATTAATTACGATAGGACTTTGTTATTATCAGGCTTGTTATTATCATACTTCACATTTATATAGTAAAACTTTATTAGAATTTATTGATTTAATATCGAAACAAATAAACGAAACGATATTTTATTGCGGCACATTGTATTGCATTGTCAAAGAGAATCAAATTTAATTAATTAATAAATAAGCTTAAAATTAACAACATTTAATCACAACAATGACGTGAAAATAAATTAACACACAAATTACTCATCATCGTAAGCCGATAAGCGTGTCAATTGGTCTATTAAGTGCTTCTGGCACCGACGCGTCGAAATTTTTAAAATTATTTAAACGCTTTGCGCGGATCCGGCGTACGATTTTTTTACACAACCAACGTGTTCGATGTACTACGGCCAACTGATCGAACAATTAAATTTAGGAGTAAGAACTCACCTGTCGATAGCGTTCTTATCAGTTGCAGTTATTTTTGATGGATGACACAGTGGTGTTGTGCAAGTATGATAAAATCAGTAGAAGGGGGGTTACAGAGCGAAAATGAGCTGGAGAGAGAGACTTGATAAAATGATATTATCTATATATATGAAATAGTAAAAATTTTTCTTTGTCAGTTATGCACTTGTTTAATTAAAAAAATTTTTGTAATTAAAATAATTTACGTGAACGAAGCGTTTTCATTTTGAAAATCAATTGTGATATATTTAAATTAACGGTTTTTGGTATTTTTAGTACGTGTCAAACGCTTGTTAAACGGTCATACACGCGGCGCCTTAACAGCTGTTATGCAAAAAAGAAGAAGCAGCGCTGCAAATACGGCAAATTATTTTTAATTTTCATTTGTTTGTTTTACGAACTCCGTTCACATTTTAAAGTTTTACTAAAAATAAAAGAAAGTGTTAAGTGCATAAGAAAAGTTGCTACGCTTTACAATATAATAATTATATAATTGTCTATAAACGAATTTACAAACTATAAAAGTACGCGACGCATATTCAATTTTGGTGCTATAACGCATCATGTCCGCGTTTACGGAAAGTGCGCTCATAAAAAAATTAAGTGAATTAAATTCCAGTCAGCAGAGTATACAAACGCTTTCGCTCTGGCTAATACATCATCGAAAGCATCATGCGTCGATTGTTAAAACGTGGATGCGCGAACTGTTGAGTGGTAAGTGCTGCTGCAGCCGACGTTATCGGTACTTCTTACTCTCGACCATAATAATTTAATCTTATTCTGTGTGCTAGCGTGAAAAATCAATTAATTTAAATTCAAAAATATATATAAATATTTAGCAGCATCTGAAAGCAAGAAGTTAACGTTTATGTACTTGGCCAACGATGTCATACAAAACAGCAAGAAAAAGGGACCCGAATATGGCAAGGAGTTCTCGAATGCGTTACCCAAAGTATTTACAAATATTGGCGAGACATGTACATCCGAAAAATTAATGGGCAGCTTAGGACGCATTTTGAATATTTGGGAAGAACGTGGCGTTTATGATCCAAAGACTATCAGTGATTATCGTACGCGTTTGTATAAACGTTCATCTGCTGGTGGTGCTGGTGGTGAAGCTGGTAGAGCTGATGCAGCAACAAGAAACGCTGCCAACGAAACGAAAAACAGTAATAGTAGCAGTGAACACAAAGACACAAAGTCTGAAAAACGTGAAAAACGTAAGCATGATGAACGTAAACATGAGGAACGGGAACGTAGTAGCTCAAAATCAAAACGTTCACGTTCAGAACATAATAGCAGTAGTAGCAGCGCTAAAGCTGCTGCTGCTGCTGCTAGCGGAACTGATTTAGCTAATAACGGCGCCGCTGTAAATGCTACAACTGATAAAACTAATAATAATGATGGTGAAAATGGACATATGTCACCATATTTACCGCTTGGTGAACCACCAGAACCGGAAGAGCTTATCAAAGCTTTGACTAGCATTGAAAATTCCGCTTCAAGCGATGCTGTAGTACGTGAACGTATTATACAGCTTCCACCGGAAATTTCCGATATTGCATGTCTCAGTAAATTGGAGGATAAAGACAAAGCGAAAAAATTAGCCAAAGAAGTATGAATTTAATTTTTTTCCTGGAATTTTATTTTTTATTTAATGATTTTTTTTTTATTTTTAGGTCAACGCAGCTGTAGAATTGCTTAACGATTACAATGCACGTCTGGCTGCTGAAATGGAGGAGCGCAGCAAGCTTGCCTTAATGTTACGTGATTTTCTTGCTGAACAAAAGGAGCTACTAACACAGGCAGAACAACGTTTAGAGGTATGTTTCGATTAGTTATTCTGTATCGCTATACATGATGCGCTAAACAATTTTTATATTACAGGAACACAAAAAGAAACTTGGTAAAATGGTTGCTATACAAAAAGGAGATACGTGACCATCTTTCAAATTTACCAGATTTAACGCAGCTACCCGATGTAACGGGTGGCTTAGCGCCTTTACCATCTGCTGGTGATCTTTTTAATATACATTAAGCATGGGTTTATGAAAAAAAAAATGCTGCATGATTCTTCGACAGAAATCGTTTGCAACAAATTGTACAATTTAAGCTACACAACTAAAATATAAGCGCAATTTAATATTTATGTGGGTTTTTAAAAAAAGAATATAATTTCGTAATTATAAATTGAAGAATATTAGTCAGATTATACATAAAAAACTATATAAACACAGACACAATAAAGGTCCATGCTTATAGAAAAAAAATTATTTAAAAGAACACAGAAAACCAAAATTTGTTTACAATTATGCAATTAAATTCTTATAAAGATAAATTATCAACTGTAAATATTTATTTTAAACTTTTACTAATGATTTCAGTGAGATTTAAAAACGTATATGTGGTAATATATAAAAATGTGTTCGAATTTTCAGAAACAGGTTTAGAAGATTTGGAATGCGGATCGTCAGAGGTCGCCGAATTTATCAGGAGAATCTAAATTTGATAGCTTTTTTATTTAGATAATCGGTTTTATACGGAAGACAGACCGAGAAGACCTCGGCCACACATCGGGCTACCATGGGGGCAGACGGGACTTCGACTCTAAAACCTCGATGTCCCAATGACAAACTGGTCGATCATCAAGGCCGAGGAGACCCAGAAGTCGACGCAGACTCTTATGCTGCTGATCGACGAGGAGAGCGTGGCAGCTTTAGAGAACCAGGGTGACATGCTTCACTACAGCATTCGCAAGACGCGTATCAAAGTCTTCGGCCAAGCCCCTCCAGATGACGTTCTCGATCTGAAGGAAGCAGACCGGTTACTAGATGACCTGGTGCTGGACGACACGAGAGTCGCGCAGATAAATCTTAAGCAATCTTGCTCTGCCTCGGATAACCTTCGAGTTCTTCTTGGCGAGGAGGAAATCGATCTTTGCCTCATCCAGGAGGCCTGGATAACGCCGTCAAAGGCCTAAATATAGCTGGGTACAAGCTGTACTACAGCGAGGTAAGTAAGCCTCGTGCTTGCATTCTAGCAAAATGTCACTTAAATCTATTCTTCTGTCCCAATGCTACTAGTTTGGACCTTACAGTTACTAGGCGGATAGATGAGAGAGACAGCGCCTTAGCTTTTCAAATTTTACTTTCAAAAAACCTGCTTGATAAAATTTTCTCAGTTTTTCTTTATTAAATATTTTATTATGATTAGTTGTGACTTTCCAAATTTCAAAGTACTTATTTACTTCATTATTTTTTTTAATGCATTACGTAATTAGCTTGTCCAAGCCATTTTTCGGTAAAGTTAATAACATCCGCAACACCACTAGATGGAGACATTTTAACTGCGACCGAAAACTTACTCCAAACATCACGATTGGCTTGATTAGTAGACGATTTGAATGTGACTGGTTGACGTCCACGCACCGGATAAGCGCTTAAAACACAAGCTACGTCATTTGCACTTAAACTTGATTCATACAAACCTCTATCGTCGGTGGGTAAGACTTGATCGACTTGCTGATCCATGCTAACTGCAAGCACCCATTCACGTACCTCTTCATGTAGCCCAGTATCATTTTTCAGATGTATATCCTCGGGTAATGGCACCGAACTAGGAAAATCTGTTGCCGCAAGATCAGTGTGATCAACTAGATTACCAGAACCCTCCTCAATAGCTTCACAAACGTCTAAATAGTGATTTAGCATAACAAATGCCTCAGCTTCACGTCCAGAATTACGTAAATCCATGCCCGCCTCATAGAAACCCTTATCGACAGGCAGCAAATCGGTGTAGCGTAACAATGCAATCGATATGCGCACAGCGACTGGTTGCAAAGATTGCACTTGGCGACATGCTGCACGTGTAGCATAATAGTGTGCAATGAGTAGAAATTGTGACGCATTTTTAGTGAATGCATGTTGCGCATGCTCTGAAGCTTTAAGCATCTGCACTAGTTTATAAAGAAAATCACGTAGATTACGCCATAAACCATCAGCCGCTAGACCTTCGCTCAGTGCAAAAGCAGTCCAGTGCAATGCGCGTGTAAATATTAAAGTGTGCTTCGATTGTGGGTGCACCATAGTTTAGATATAAACCCAACGCTGAGGTACAGTCACCCTCGCGTATGAGCTGTGCCGCATAGAGGGCAACGTATTTCTGCAAAACCGGCGCACTCAGCTGCTTGGCCTTCTCCAGACAACGCTGCCATTGCCCCTGTTCGGCTAACATATCCAAAGCGCTGACAATGTCTGTAAGCATAAAATGCATTAAGGTTGTATTAATTTATTTAATTTGCAGCTACATTTACCTATATCAGCCAATTGTTCCACATTGCCTTCGGTTTTTGAGACGCGATTTCTGCTGCTGTTCTACATAATTCAAGAGTTCCGTATCGATTTCTTTAGCCAGACGTCTGGCTTTTGACCATTGTTCTGCTCGTATAAAGACATCTACGGCTTCCTTTGGCATATCTGCTGCCAAATAAAGCTGTGCTGCAGGACCAATTTGCTTGAGCTGCAACAAGCGTGGTCCTAAGGCATTGGCTACTTCGCTGGCATCTTTACCCTCGAGGAATTGATTGCAAATCTCAGCAGCACGTAACAATGCACGCTCTACGGTTGCTGCATCCTCTGCATTAGTTATATCGATTAGCATTAGACACTCGGCTGCTTTGCGAAAATCTTCGCGTTTAGCGAACTCAGCAGCCTTCTGCAAATAGACACGTGAGTCATCACCACGGTGTCCGCCCGCACCGCCACTAGCGCTGGAATTTCGTTGTTCGTGCGCCTGTAAACGTTTTAAGTCATTTAATGCGCTTGGATAATGTTCTTCTGCAATGCGCAACGCATCCTCGAACATTGATTCGTTCTTGTAGTAATCGACAATCAAATCAGCACGTTGCGCACGCAACAATAGTGCCTCGTAGTCCTGATAGTTGCGCGTATCCAATGCGGCCGAAGCTTGTCCAATTAGCACTTCATTAACCGCTTCCGGTAAATGATTTTCAGCTACATTTAATGCCGCCTTCCAGTCACCAGCATGTGTATACATGAGTATAGCTTCCTTCGGTTTGTTAGCCTTAAGAAATTCAACCTCAGCTTCCTCAAATTTGCCCACATCCTCCAGTGACATTGCAATTTTTAGATGCACTTCTTCAGTAGACTTGCCCGCAAAGCGACATAAATCCATGGCAAATTCAAATTGTCCCGAATCACATGCAAAACCGACAGCTGTCTCCAATAAGCCCAGTTTCGTAAGTAAGCGAACAGCGCTCTCGACTGGCATCGATTTGGCCCACATGTAGGCAACCTGATTGCTTGCGCCATCGGTGCCCTTTTGCTTGGCCACACGATAGCCATCTTCCCAGCGACCCGAGGAGCAATACATATGCACCGCTGACTTCCAATCTCCCGAAGCTATAAAGTGTACTTCTGCGTTTTTAAGTTTACCACGCGACTCCAGTTGTCGCGCCAAATGCAAATGTGTGCTGTCTAGCAGATCCTTGTGGAAACGTTCGACCAAACGTATCATTGAGTCATACAACTCACGACGCTTGTACATGGATATAGCCAAATCTGGTTCATTGACCGCAAGCAACACTTTCTCAGCATCACGGTACTTGCCCTGCTCCTCGAGACTGGTAGCTAAATTAACAAAGAGCTCACGCATCTCCTCCGATTTAAGATATTTCTCACCAATCGAATAAGCACGTTCCCATTTGCCATGACGATTAAGCAGTTCGATTGCATCCTTAAATAGATTTGCACGTACCAACAAATCTTCAGCGCCATCCAAATCACCGGCGAAAGCTAAATGCTTGGAAAGATCAAGCGCATAGCGCTGTATCTCTTCCGGCTCATCCAGCACCTTTGCAATTTGTACTGCCTTACGCCATTGTTTAGCGCCGACTGCCGCTTCTAGCGCTTTACGTGTGGCACCCGCTTCGATGTAATGATTAATAGAGGCATCCAACTGTTTACGTGATACTAGCCAATCACCCCATTCCTCCTCCAGTGCAGTAACCTCATCGGGTGAGACTTGGCGCGCTAAATCCAGTGCACGCGCATAAGCGCCACCTTTGCGATACAAAGTCAATGCGGCTTCCGGACGTGATAGTTTATGCGCAATATCGCCAGCCATCTCAAATAGTTCTATAAAATTTATATTGTGCTTATTGGAATAGTCTTTCTTCTTCTATTTAGGCTACATACCACAATTGACCAAACCTTCGGTTACTTTTACCATTAACTGATGATCATCCAATAGATGTGGCGTCTTCAGCGCTAGCCGCGCAGCTCGTGCCGGCTTGTTAGCTTTCAAAAACAAACTCATTGCCTTCTCTACCTCACCCTGATCCTCAAGCACTTGGCCGGCTTTCTCTTCCTGCTCGGTTGTGAGTAAAAATGACATATGCTCCTCTTTAAGTTGCTGCAGACCAACATAGTTGCGACGCTCTGCTAAATTAACTGCCTCATCCCACATGCGTAACTGTTTGTACGTATTCAAAGCAGCCTCAATATTGCCCTGCTCCAGATAAATACGTTCCGCATTGCGTACATCTGAGCTTAACAAAGCCAATTTGGCGCGCACTTCTGGACACATAATACCCGCGTTGCCAGTATCCGCTTCAAATTTATCAGCTTCACGTATCATTTCATCCAAATAGAATGCTTTCGAAACATTACCCAGCGCTGCATAGCAACGTTGTGCAACACGTAGATTACCATCCTCCATGGAAATGATTGCCAAATTATGCCACATAGCCTTGGCGGCAGGTTTATCGCCCAAAGTTTCAAGAAAATGTATGGCGCGTCCGAAATCACTATCATTGACGGCGGTACCAAACTCAACGAGACCCTCATCAAGCTGATAGCTGTGCTCGCTGGGACCATCTTGCGTACGCACAGTGGTGCGACCCTACACAATACGACACTGAAACTTGTGGCAAATTTTAGTTAAATATTAAAATTTCTTACCTGTTCGCGTAGCACCTCAACCGCCTCACCGCGTACTGCTTGCATTGTGACATGCTCCGGCAGATCAATATTATACCAAATAGCCAGATTATTATTACTTTGCGCCACAACCACATCGCTTTGTGGCACCCACTGCACAAATGAGATATTGCTGAGTAGCGTTTGCTTCTTCCCAGTATAAATGTCGATGAGTATTAAGCTTAAAAAAAAATATTAAATTTGGTTGAAGTATTCGGCCCAAAAATAAAAGCAATCTCACCGCATTTTTTTATCGCGAAAGAGCAACTTGTGCGCTGTCTCGCTTAGCTCAATCCAATCGATTTTCGTTTCGTGATTTACCTGTCCAATAACTACTTGACTTACCAGATCCACAACACATATAGTCTTAGCATCGAGTAAAAATGCTAACTTTTTATTATTACTTGTGCTGCCGCGCTCATTCAAACGCACCGAGATGACGTGCGGATTAACAAATTCCGTACGCACAGAACCCAAAATGCGACTATCGCCATACTCGACCAGACTTAATTCACCGACATTAAAGATTAAACAGACATTCGGGTTTTCAAAATAGAAACGTTCATGACGTCCGGTTGCGCTCCAGGGTACTTCACTAACAAGATTGCGTGTCAGATCGCAAAGAATAAGCGATTCCTCAGTGCGTGCTGCCAAATAATTATCCTTGCCCATAATACGTACATCGTCTATCTCAAGTCCAAGTTGTGATTCGATGGTTAATTGCTCGTTGGGTTCCTGTAGCGAACGTACTAAAAGTTGACTTGGTGCAACAAAAATTAATTCGAATTTATCCTGCCAGATAGTACGCTTTAGCACTGATTCGAAATGTACCACAGCGCCGGTAACGGAACCCAGTGCGAGTCTTTTTTATTTTTTTTTTACGGAAATTAGTAATTTAAAAAAAAAATGTATTGAAAAAATTTACACACCGTGCACCATCGCGACGCCAGAGCAATGCTGTTACTGTATAGAAACATGGAATATCCTTTGTAGCACTTTCACTCCACGCAGCCAAACGTGGACTCCAAGCAAAAGATGCGTACACGGTCAAAGCTGCCAAAGGCTACCGCCTGTCCATTGGGACTTGAGGCTGCTACCGTAAACTCACGTTCACCTTCGGTGCGTGCATAATCAAAGGTACGCAACTGACGTCCCTAAATGTAAATAAATATTTTTTTTGTTTATCCTTTTTCGACTCTCTCTGTGATGCAAGCAGCACCTACCATTGTGTCATAGAAAACAATACGTTGATCACAGCCACCCGCACAGAAACCGCCCTGCGGCCAGGCGAGCGCAAATGGTGGCACCGCATGTTGTACAATACGACCCGAAGATTCAGTAGCATCTTCCGTCAAAAAGTAACGTATAATGGTGCCATCATTGTGTCCGGATAGAAAACCAGTGCCTTTCGTATTCGAAGCGAGTGAAATACAAATACTATCGGCGCCGTAAAGACTTTGCGACTTATTGCTTTTACAATGCAAAGCACGCACTTTACCGTCATCGAGTCCTGCCGTAATGTGTATGTATGTGTATGTGTGTGTAAGTGTGTGTTAACGATTTGTTTACATACGTACAGCCAATTTGGGCCAAACTCACCTGCTATAATGGCGCCTGTCGACAGCCAGATTAGCGACGTGACCGCACTCGTCTGTGGAAATTTATTGCATATAACTTTTTTATCGTTCCATGTTTCACCGAGTTTATAGACATAGATAATGTTATCACTCTGTCCCACTGCCAGCTTCGTTGAATCCGGACTGAAGGCCAAACCACGTATAACATAAGAATTTTTGCCATTTGCTGCATTCGCTGGTTTTGTTGAGAATTTATCACGTCGCTCGCCTGCATCGTCATAAAGTAAAATATGTCGATCCGCTGTCGCAATAGCAAATTTCTGATGATTTGGTGACCAAGCTAAGCCAGCAATACGATTTATTTGTTCCTATTTTTTAATTTATTAAATTGTTTTCTATTGAAGCATTTAGTTTAATTTAAATTTTTTTCTTCATACCTGTCCCTCAAGCAGCGTGCGTAAATATTTCAATTGCATTTTTTTTTTAGAAAAATTTATTTAAATTAAAAAATTTCAATTTTATGCATTTAAGTGAAAATTTTTATTTGTTTGCGTCGCTTTGTAAAATTGTGTTGTCATGGTGAACATGTTCTTTCCTGTTTTCTAGTCGGTTTCCATTTTGTGCTTTAGTTTCTAAATAAAACAAAAATATATTATTTTAATGGGTTTGGGTCGGTTGCAACCCCTCAAACAGATAACAACGAACTGTTGCTGTTGCGGGTCTGGTATTTTCGAAAGTAACCTTAAAAGTTTTGAAATGTTGAACTCTCTTTTGTTGTTGGGACTTCCCCGAAATTGTTATAATATTTGGAAAAGTTTTGTTATAATCTGTACGCACAAATTAAACGGGAAACACCCATAAATTTTATTTAAACAATGTTTTAAAAGACAACACAACTTCGGCTTAAGTAATCCTTTTCATGTATGGCTATTATCAATAAAATATTCTTTTAAAATAACCCTCGTAGGTATATTTGTTTGTTTGCTAATTTCCTTCTCACCATTTTATACGCTCGCTGTATTGTTTGGTCATTTAGTCGTTCAGTCAGTCAGTTTCTCTTCTCAATTTGACTGTCTGTTGGTGCGTATCTTTGCCAGGACACGATTACCTTAGCCACCTACAGTCAGTTTGTCGTAGTCCTTTTGTGTGTGTGGCCGCATAAACATTTCTTTGTATGTATAGGTACATGCGCGGCATTAGTTTCTATGTCGTCGAGAGTAATTTATTTGAAGGATATTTAAGGGAGAGAAACTTACAGCGTTACTGTTCTGTATCCTGCAATTTAATCAGAGCATACATATTTATGTATGTATGCATGTATTTTCTGTATGTTTAACAGAATTCAACATAGTTTTAGTCTCTGATAAGGCAAACAGTATACATAATTTTACATAATGTGTTATATACTGTTATACTATGCTCTGTTATCAATGTTCTTTCAAATTGGTCGAAACAGTAGTGACATCAAGCGTACATTTGAGTTATTGTTTGCTAGAACCGATTTGGCAGCATTAGTTGTTTTACAGGATATTTGTTTTAAAACTGTTATACGAATATTTTCTTAAAGTGTTTCGCAAAGTGTTATACGTATGCAACAACTGTTATACGTTTTTATATTACAACCGTACTTATATCCTTTAAAACACTGCTACTGTAATATTTTGTATTTATAACAGTTATATTTGTATACTGCTATACGAAACTGTTATAATTGTACCTTAACAGTTTTAAAATCGCTTTCGAATATAAATAAACTGTTTATATGCTAAGAAACATAAAATTGTAAACCAATAAAAATATAATCTTTTACTTTTTTTGCACAAAGTGTTATACTATATAAATTATCTTACCAAAGACTTCAAAAAATCAATATTATTGTGGCACCTCAAATGTGTCATACGAAGTTTAAAAATGAGGACTGAAAATATACAGGTCCTTCAATCCTTGCCCAGCTGACGTTTCTTGTTTCTGAGCCTAAATCAGTGGTGTGCACTTTTTCAGCTTATCTGACCAGGCCAAGGATCTGATAGTGTGTGTGCTCATTGCTGGTCTAGATCTGTTAAAGTTTAAAGTTATTCTTAAATCAACTCATTATAAATCATAAGGTTTCACGTATAACAGTTTAACAATTCTTTTAAAGCTTTGAAGCTCTCAAAGCCTTTTAAGCTTCTTGAAGCTTAACGGAAAGAAGCTAAAAACGTTTAAAATTTTCGTTTTCAATAAAGCTTTTACAAATTTTCGGAGTTATACCCCATTTTCAAACAGTAACTCAACTCATCAAGACGCTCTCCATCCAAATATTTACACCATTGCTCTTCTCTTCCATACATGCTATTACGCTCTCAGTCTGCACAAGAAAGAGCTTTAAAAGACTTCGTGTGTATTATTAAAATTTGCTCTTGCATTATGCCGTCAGCATTTGTTAGCGTAGGCAGGCAGCCAAGCACCAAGGCGGATAGCTAACAATAAAAGATACAACATAAATTTTATTATGCGACTTACTAAAGGACGACGAGTCGCTCGAACTGTTTTACTCAACGCAAATTGTGGCAGGTCAAACCAAAGCCAACAAGAATTCAAAATTTTGCTAAGTGTGCAAGTCTATTTGCTTGGTTTGCTTCGTTTCATTTTGTTTCATTTTGCTTCGTTATGTTTGCTGCTGCTGTTATCCTTTTAATGAGTTTCATTAATTTATGCTACATTGTTGTTATTACTGTTGCTGTTGTTGTTGTTGCTGTTGTTTTTGTTGTCATTGCGTAAACATGCAACATGAAATTCGTCCTTGACTTTTAATGAGTTTATGACAAAATTGTTGCCATTGTACAAAAAGCATATCGCATCAATGGCAACAGTAGTAGCAGCAGCAGCTGTTATCCTTTATATTTCTGACATTGCTGCTGCTATTTCAGCTGCTTTTGCTTTTATTATTATTCTTCTGTGTGTGTGTGTTTGTGTGTGTTGCTAATGTTCTCTTGCTACATTGTTTTTAGTGTGCATTTGTATCATTTTATTCTGTACGTATTTGGACGCACATAACTCAAATGCAACTTCATAGATTTTAGTATTAAATTTTCTTTTAAGGATCTTTTGCAGCATGCCATCAGTTCTTAGGTTTTAAATTATTTCCTTTGTGAGTTCTAGATTGAGAGCTGAGACTAAAGTTTACGCCTAGACTTCCTAGTTCAACTTTTGTTGTACGGAAATCATTAAAAATTTTTTTTTTTTTAAATTCATTTTATATCCAAGTATATCTGCTGCTACATAGACTTTTCACGCCATTTTTTATCATCCTTCCACACTTTTATTAAGTGTCTCGCCACTTTTATAGATTCTTAAAACCTTCTGCTTTGCTTTGACTTAACTTCGTCAGCGTAACTATCGTTTGTATCCTTATAGTCGCATCGTATTTCAGTCAGTTTCATTTATACTTCACGGTTGCTTAGCTTGGCTTATTATCTTAGCTCTCAGATTTCTATGACAATGACGAAGTTGGCCATTTTTTTTGTCTGCTATTTTATGCTCAACGCTCATTTTTTTGTTGTTGTTTTCAAAAAGTTAATTTGTTAACTTATTATTCGAATGTAAAGAATGCTACCTTTGTGACACTCAAGACGCTTAAGAATGCCTACGCCTAAATTTTATTAATTAATTTTCCTAGAACAGCATTATGAACTCAGTTAAATTTTATGTGTAAAATAAGCTTATAAATTATGCCGCTTCTATGAAAAATAACTTTTTGATTTGGTAATTTAAAATGTTGTTTTGTTTTTTTTTTTCTAAGAAGAAAACTAATCCTTTTAGCGTATTTTATTAGTTTTGTACAAATTAGTCAGCAGCTGTTTGACTTTACAAATAGTTTGCACACTTACGGGTCTGTTGAAAAGTTTTAAATTACGCAAAAAAACTTCAAAAGTAAACGAACAACGAATTAATTACACTCTACGAAAATGTATAAAGCAAACAAAACGAAATGCAAAAGTGTTGAGCAAACATGTCAAATGAAAAATTTAAAATGGTGCATGACTTCCGTTTCCGTTTGATGCTTCCATTACAAAACTTTACAAAAAAAAAAAAAAAATTTGTCTAGGAAAAACTTAATTCATTAGAAATTTTCAGGCAACACTATGAGAAGCCGGAAAAGCGCATTGGAATTTTCTTTTTTTTTTTGTTGTTGTGTTTTTTTTTTCCGGTCAGTGGATTTATTCAAATACGTTAAATTTTCAGTGAACTTATTGTGGAAATTTGTAATAAAAAAACAAATGAAAAACTGAAGTTAAGAAAAAATGAAAATATTTACAATTGAACAAATTATATAAAAAAAGTTATAAAAAAAAAAATAGAAAAAACATTAATTTTGTTAGTGCCGAAGCTCAAATACACATCACACGAAATTTCAAATAGCTTTCGTATAATCATCAGTGATGTAGATTGAAAGTGGAATTCATGATGCGATACAATCAAAGTTTAGACAGACAAGATGTGGTTCATATAAAAAGCAAGTCATGGCTAGATCAACATGCAACGTTGGTAACCTACTTTATAGGGTCTCTGGTGGCACCTATAACTCGTTACAAACTTTTAGACAAACTTTTAATACCCATATTTGTAACCGTTTTAAAAATATATATTAAAATTATAAAAAATAGCAAACAAATTTCAAACAGAAATTTAACACTCAACTGCTAAAAAAAATTTATTAAAAAGAAAAATATATTTTATTGAAGCGTAACAGACGTATTTGTATATTACAATATGTATTTTTTTTCTACTGTTTATATGTACGTGCAAAAGGTATTTAAATTTTGCCATAGCGTTTGTAACGCTTGAGTGATTTTAGAGTTGGTAAACTATCGATAACATCAATTTATTACTATCGATAGTTTGTCAGCGCTATGCTTTTGAACTGTTTTAAATAAAATAAAAAACTAAAGCAAGTTAGCAGCACTCATAAATAGTTTTTTGAATTAAATTTTTTTTTTTTTTTTTTTATAAATAAATTTTTAATAATCGGTCTGTTGCTAATGATGAAATCTGTTATCGTTGATGTTACAAACTGTTGCTCAAAAATAATAAACCATATACATCAAATCAAAACACATTGTACATATATGATATAAACAGTATAATTGCCTAGTCAACTTTTTTTTTTTTTTTGGAATTCTGGAGAAAACAATTTAATTGCTGTGAAATTTTTTTTTTTTTGGGAGTGTACGCCTGAAAGCGTTTAGAGCGACATAGTCCCGCAGGATACAATCAAAGTGATTATGTTGCAAAAAATGATAATTTCTGTAAATAAATAAATAAAAAAAAAAAAATCTATATAGACAGCAATTCAACTGACAAATAGAAAGACAGGATGTGAGATATGAAAAAAAGAGGATAAATTAAAAAAAAAAAAAAACGAATTGATTTAGTAAAAATTTCAAAAATAAGTATGAGCAAAAGATTGTATAGGAATGAGATGGATACAGCAGCGCGACTATGCTAGACAGTTGCGAAATATAATATAATAAAATACCGGAAATATATATAATTGCAGTAAAATATGCCCATTATAAAGGCAGAAATAGACTGACTGACTTACAAACATACAAAAGGCAAGATGGCAAACGCCAATCTGGCAATGCTGCCACGACAACTGCGGCAACAACGACGTTAAGAAAAAAAAAAAAAGAAGTTAACTGAACCATAAACTGTGAATATAATGAAACTCAAATATTTTCTTTTAGTTTGCTTTTTGATTTCTTTTTTTTATATTTTTCTTCTATTCGTAATTGGTGCCGGCGTTGCCCGTATTAAGTTTCAACATAAGTTCATCTAAACGCGGTTCGTTATGCGCCTACGTTCGTTGGATTTACGAGCAGGAATTTAAAAAAATTTATTTTTTTTTTGAAACGTGCACCATTTATTTTTTTCTTTAAAAAATTATAACTTCTTTCTGCCATTATGTCTATTTACGATTTCGTTTTATTTTATTGAAGAAAATTTTCTGCAACTTCCTGCAGCAAGAATAAAAATCGCCAGCAGTAACGTAAAATAAAAATAATAGATTTTTTTTTTTTCATTTTTTTACAACAATTGCTAAATAATCACCTTCGAGAGTTCTTTATATGAAGCACATGGGAAGCAGCTACGAGTAGCAACGCTTCAAGCTATGCTCTGCTCTAGAATTGCGTAGTTATATCTCTAAAAAAAAAAAAAATAATAATAAAATAAGGGAACGCCCAAACAGTTCATGCAACGATGAACAATAGTTCAGCGTCTTATAGATACAATATACTACCAATTTGTTTTTTTTTATATTCCCCAACAGGGAGACACTTAGTAGATTTAGCGCATCAGTTAGCTGCAACACACAGCTGCAGTGATTGATTCAAAGCGCACGGAAGCTGATGTTTCAAGGAAATTAGTAGTAGAAAATCTAGTAGCATAATATTCAAAAAAAAAAAAAAAAAAAAATTATGCTGCTTTAGAACTTTAGGGCATCATTTAGTGAAAATAATGTGAATGCGCCTAAAATTATGCTATAATGAATGAAATGGAAATTGTTACAAAAAAAAAAATACGAAGTAGGTCAATGCACTTACAATTTGCAGCGTAGCACATTATTAAAATGAAAATTTAAGTGACAATTTGTAATGAAAGACTTTTTTTTATTCTATAAAATATTTCTATAAGACTTCAAGAGCTCATATAACAATGAATTTATGCGTTCTCATAATCACAAATAATAAGCTAAGGTCAAGAAATTGTCTAAAATGTGTGAATAGCAATGAAAAAGCTTAAATAATAGCAGAAATATTTTAGCTTAAGGAATGAATTGTACACTTTATGAGAATTGAACAAAGAGGCGGAAAATGTGAATGGAATGCAAGAAAACATGAACACTTCCAAAGAAAGACTGGTTAAACTTATACGAGAGGGAAAATTTAATCAGTAATTTTTCTTAAAAACAAGCAATTTGTGTGACTACGAGATACTCTGTACCCATAAAATTTGGGATAAATTTGTATTTACCAAAAAAAATTTTTTTGTCCTACGAGATAGGGATTTAACATAGGCATTGTTCTTAATAAATTTAGAGATCCTAGATAATAGTTTTGTAAAATGGAGCTAGAGAAAAAAAGTGATCTCTTGACAGCTCAGGAAAGTCTAAATTTTTTTTACAATCTCCAGTTTCATATGGCAGACAGACGGACAGATATATCTTTATCCACTATTCTGATAATTTAAGAATATAATTCTATGTTGTGTGGTCACTTCCATGAAGATCTGTCCGTCTATATTTTTTCTTCATTAAAGCATACGCCTCAATCTTATCATATATAACATGAAGATTGAACTAATCCTTACCAATAATTTCTGAATTTTGGAGAACTTTCGCAAAAAAATGGTCCACAGTGCAATTCCATTATTTTATTAACCAAATTAAATATTTGTTCTTTATTTTCTTAGCATAAACGACCTTCAAATTACTTTTTAAACGAATATCTTAAAAAAAAACTAGACGACTAGATATCTTAAATGTTAACGCTTATAACAGACATCAAAGACATTGAAAAGAAAACAGCGTTGTGAAGTGTCTAAAAATTGAATGTATTTGCACATACATACTCCTTGTGTGAATGAATGAAAGTGTAGAAGACTAACATTTACAAGAAGCTGCCCACAACTAAATGGTTTACTAAGTGCTTAAACGCGCCTCAGCTTAGCTAAACTAAACTGAACTGAACCAAATCGAAATGACTCGACTCAACTTGATTCTTGAGCTTAACCATGAAAACGTACAATGATCCAAACACACACACACACACACAAGCAACAAAATGTACAAGGGACTTACATATACACTAACAATTTTCGCAGTTGTATAAACATAATTTTTAGTGTTTGTTTTTTTGTTGTGGTTGTTGTTGTTGCTGTTGTTGTCGTTTTGCCAGTTATGCGTCGCTGGCTTGGATAAACAGCGCCATTAGTAAACTGAATGCAATGAATGAATGAGCAAGCCGTCAGGAGCTGCAAGAAGTACATACACACATACATACATACATAAATTTTGGAGCCTACTACAAAAGTATGAAAGGAAACAGTTTTATATTTATGCTACAATGTCACCATGAAACATTTTCCGTTCATATTTTTCCGGGCCTGTGAGCATTTACAGTTAGAACAAATACAGACAGGCACACCCACATAAACGTTTGCTTGAGTGCTACAGACAGTACATTGCAAGAGACTTAATATGTGTGTGCGTACGTATGTGTGTGTGTGAGTGTGACTGCTTTCTCGCTTTCTTTCTTTTATTCTTTCCGTTTCCGTTTTTACTCTTTGCCGCTTATGACTTATTTATGCAAATTAGCGCATTTGCTCCTTTTTTTTTTTTCTTTATGATTTTTTTATTTTATACTATTTGAATATAATAATTTTTTTTTTTTGAATACCCTACATGCATGACAAGTGGGGAAAGTATGTTCTTTAAAATATTGCAAGTGCCTTTCGCTCATCTAAAAGTTGATATTTTTAACATTATTTTTTGAGTTATTATAAAAAGAGGGATTGGCCCACTTGAGGAAAGAATGAATAAATAAATGTTGCAGGGTATTACAAAGTTCAATACAACATCTTCAATTCGTTTACATATTTTTTTGTACGTTGTATTTTCAAATCCCTTTGGCGTTTGTTTTATTTGTAGCATACTTCAAAGCGACTTGTGTGTGTATGATATCTGAAAATATGTAGTACTAAATTTTAAATATATGTTTTGTCCGCTTTTTATTTGTATACATTTCGCCATTTTATTTATGCACTAACATTTTGAAATTATTAACTCTGATAACTTGACTTTAGTGTGTATCGCCTGTAGTGGTGCTTTTGAGTTTTACCGCCACTAAAAATAATTTTTCAAAATGCTTAAAATTGCGAAGTACATGTGCGGAAATTTTTTGTGACATTTGAAAGATTTATATTTTACTTGCTTTTCTCTTTTTTTCGCGTTTTCGTTTGTGAATTTTTTTTGTATTTTATTTAAGATATTTTTTTTAAGATTATATTTCTAGACGGTTTAATTTATTTTATGCTTTTTTTTATCTAAGCAAATAATTGTTTCAACGTTTGTTTAAATAATTTCAACTTTAAATTTTTAAATTTAAAATTTTTTTAAAATTTTAAAGCAAAAAAAAATTACAAAATAAAGTAAATCTATATATACGAAATAGTAAAAATGTTTCTATGTCCGGTATAGACATTAAAACCATTCAACCGATGAGTTCCAAAACGGTGTCATTTGAAAGGAGACAATGCAAGTAAAGTAAAATACCACTAAAGCAATTCATTTGGTTCATTAATTAAGTCGATTTTTTTATTTTCCCATACAAAAATGTTATAAAAAATTGGTATTTTTTAGTATGTTTTCATACTAGTCCCAAAAAAAGTGCAAAAATGCCATCAAAAAGAACTGCAATTGCACAAAAAAACACAGATGCGGAATAGTAAATTAATAAAGAACGATTTGTAAGGGCTTTGATCCAGATCTACACCGTTCTCAGTCGACTCAGTCAAACTCTCTAGCTAACTCTAAAACTTCGTTATTTTTTTTTGTAACTTTAGACAAAAACTTATACTTTTCTAGCTCAAATTTCCAATTAAAAAAAATAAACACAGAAGTCAAGATAATATATGGCGTTCAGGACATAGTTTTTGAATTACTCGTACTAGCTTTTTCTCATAAATAGTCTTTTTCTAATGATTGAAATAAAACCAATTAAAAAAAAAAATAATAAAAACCCATTCTCGTGAGAGACTTAAACAATGAACATCAAATTAAAATAATACAAAGGAAAAAAAAAAAAGCGGATTATTTGAGATTCGAACTTGGATTACAGATTCGACCAGTCGACTGTGTAACTCTCCTAAAAATCGTAATTAATTTCTATTTAAAATTTCTTGCGTTTAATGCACAAATTGGGTTGTTTGAGCTTAACTCTTTTCAATTGGCTATTTTCTAGAAATATAGATAGGGTTGCTACTTCTCTAAGCATGAAAAAAAAAAAAAAAAAAAAAGGAAAAACTGTCAGAGAAAAATAAAGCTAATAAATATATTTCAAAATGCATAAATAATTCGATTTATTTGTTTTCAACTAAAAGTATCTAAATTTATGCAATTATTTATTAATTAGCAAAATATTTATCAATAAATAATTTGGTTAAATATATTTTGAAAACCACAAAATAAAATAATTAAAATTATGCTAATCTCAAAATCGAGAGAAAAAAAAATACAATAAAATGAAATTCGTTTCAAACTTTTCGCATAACGCTTGTCATTTCTGTGCTGTCAAACTGGCAACAGCAACTCAGTTTGTATGTATTAGTGTTGCCAAAAAAATATCTTTTCGGTGATTTTTTCACAGTGATTTAAAAAAAAAATGAAAATCCCTGCGACTGAAAGTAGTGATTTGTGATTTGCTAGTGTCTCAGTTAAAATGGTTAGTTAGCGGCGTTTTTGTGTATCACTCTTCGCAAACAGTGATCACTGTTCAGTAATCGCTGACTGCGATTTTATCACTGTTTGCAGTTATCTAATCACACTGCGACTGAAAAATCACTCTTTTTGCCAACACTAGCATGTATGTATGTCCTTGTGTGCTATGTTGTTTACTTAACTACATTGCACTGGACTGCTTTATACATACAAACAATATTTTTTACTGGTTTTGGTCCTTGCTGCATGGCATTTAATTTATTGTGACTGTCTCTGCACGTTGACAAGCGATTGAGATTGATTGTTTTTCCTGCTCTGCTACTGCTGCTGCTTGTGGTCGTTGCCGAATCGCAATGCGAAACGAATAACATGAAAATTCATTGAGTTGGGCAAACGAAATTAATTAATAAATAAAATTTAGCGAACGAACGACAAAATAGTTTGGCAACAATGAGCTTCGAAAGAGACAACTCAACTCTACTCCACACTTTACCAAATTCAATTCAACAATATTGAATAAAACAAAACCAATGAAGCATCAAGGACGCACAATAACCTTTTCCTTTTTATTTATTTTTTTTTAATTCATGGACCATTTGCCGTAATCAACATTGTTGTTCAGTTCTTTTCTTTGCTTTCTCTTTGCTTTGAGCAAATAATTTATTTGTGTTGAAACTTTGCTGCTCATTAATTTCATTTATTAAAAACTTGCTATTGGCCATTATTGTTGTTGTTGTTGTTATTGTTGCTCTTCATTAGTCTTACCCATTCCCGTTTACCTGTTCGATGAAGCAGAACTTCTCATTGTAAAGGACATAGGATAGGTGACAGGCCGCAAAGTGTGACAGCTGAACAGCGTCTTTGGTTGTAATTGTCTGTCACAGTAAATGACAATGAAACGATCTAATCACTTTATTAGGCATGACAATGTAAATCGAAATTAATTTTAGTTTAGTCATAATATGAATTTGCGATTGTATAAAGTTTTTCAATTAAGTTTGTAACGCGTTAAAGCGTGTTTTAGTATAGACAAAAGAGTGAAAAGCTTTTCTGTCTCATGCTCTTTTCGAGTGTCTTTTCTTTACAGCTTTTTATCTGTTTTTCCTATGGGTCAATGTCCTGTAACAGCGACTCTCTGGTTCGAGAAAATAATCTTTAGGTTTATATGGGAGCTATAACTAAAAATGGGCGAAGCACTCTCATATTCGTATGGGAAAATCGACTTCATGAATGAACCGAATGTGCCTAAGTCATTGTTTTAGTAGTGTTTTAATTTACTTGAATTGTTGCCTTTAAATGAAACCGGTTTGGGTTTCATCGGTTGGATAGTTTCAATACACATAGCGGACATAGAAAATGTTTATTATTTTTTATATAAATTTAAGTTAATAATTTAATCAAAAATTCAAAAAAAAAAAAAAATCTGCAAGTTTGTATGGTGGCGTAGTACTTTCATTTTCGAACTTGACTTAGTGGTTACCGAGAAAAGCTTAAGGTTCGAATTTCAGCTAAATATCTCCAGTAATCTCCGAATGATCGCGTTGAAATATACAGACGGACACACTGACATGGCTAGTTCAAATCGTCTCATCTAGGTGATCAAGAATATATATATATATATACTTTATGCGGTCTACGATGACTCCTTTAATGCGTTACAAACTGTCAGAGAAACTGTATTAACCCGTTTACACTTTGTGTGGCGTGTATAAAAACGAGGATTCGAGTGAACGCACCGAATTGATTGAATGTTGATGCAACGTGTTTTTTTAGTTGCATGATTACTGTAAATGAAAAAAGACTTCAGTGTAGCTTGTGTTGCCTCAGATTAAGACAGAAGCGTTGTTATGCGGGGGGTTTTAGTACAATATCCAATGTATTTCACGAAAATCCTTTAAGCTTTTTTTCGTTTAATGCTTCTTTGATTTTTTGTTTTTTTTTTTTTGTTTCTCTGTCGAGTTTATTTGTTTCGCTTGAGCTAATAATGTATTAATGAAATTTGAAAACTATTTGCGTAGAGTGAAAAATTAATTAAAATTTTGTTTTGCAAAATACACAGGCAGGATTAGGCAAACAGTTTCATGGCTCATACACAAAATGCAAAATAAGAAATGAAAGGTGAGTTTTATGTTTTTGATCATTTTATTTTATTTCGAAAACTGGCTTTGCTGTTTGCATATTTTATTTAATTAAAAACGAAACTGTGCTGTTTTTGTTTTCTATATTTTTTGGTTTAAGATTTCAAAAAAAAAAAAAAAAAAAGATTTTTCTTTTGAAAACTCTATTTGGATAGCAAATAATAAAAAGATTTTCCAATGAAATTGACATCACTTTTAGCTCAATTGTTGTCAAATGGTCAAACTTTAGAAGCCTCCACTTGACATTGCACACATTCGTGTTATGAATGTCTGCAAAAGTTCATAGATAGTTCTGTAAGGATAAAATGTCATTGAGCAACACTTAGTCCTGCTGATTGTCTTTTTGTTTGCATGTTGTAAGCAATAAAGTCAAAACGATCAAAAAAAAAAAAAATGTTTAATATTTTCCCAAGGAAAAAAAAAAGGGAAAAAATGTGTCTTTTGCATTCCATGTGCTTTGTTTCTTTAGCAATTCAGTCTGTTGTTATGCATGTCCTTCATTTATGATTGATGCAATGTCCTTCATCTAAAGTATCTATGTGTACAATAGGCATATGTGTGTGTGTGAGTTTGTTTTTAGTTTGGTGCGTCTGGTGTTTTCGTGTTGCGGCGACCATGTTTTCCGTTTCTAAAAAACTTTTTCGGAATGTCAGTTTGTGTTGTCAAAAAAAAAAATAGAAAAAAAAAAGAATGTTATGCATGCAAATGCCATCCACGACTCAACTTGAGTCGTTACAACTCAAAATTCATTTGAACACATTTTAGTTCATGTTTGTGACAACTATTCTTGTTGTTGTTGCTGTTGTTGTCTCGTTGTCTCTACGCTAGGCATGATAACCTTGAGTTGTAGCGCATTTTGACTGTTAAATTTTTTATGGCTCTAATGAAAATTCAGCACTAGACAGACAAATTCAGTTTATGCGCTCTCATTCCTATACATACAATAAATTCATTAGCGCAGAAACAGCACAGATATGTGTTACTGCAATATGGTTTTCTTTTTCACCAAAACTTATTCAACTTCGCCTTGAAGAAATGCATTGCATTGTGTTGCACAACTTTTAGGGTTGTCTGAAACTTGAACAAATGAAATATATAGTCACAGATCAGATGTACACGGCTAAATCTTTATTCTGGAGGGTTTTTATGGAAGGTATTTCTAAAAATGTGAGAGATATCGTTTCTCAGTTTCACACAGACAGAATTTGAGCATTGCACATAGATAGCAGCAAAAAATTTGTATGAGTACACTAGTGTACAACTCAATACAACTGAATACATAGCACATGTTTATGCGTTTCGCTTGAATTCATTGGTGTTTTTTAACTATAACTCATTAAATAACAAAATATGTTTTCAAAGAAGCGCATTAAACTCTTTTCCAATTTCCAGTATTTTGCGTTTGTCAGTATTGCTGTGTTCACACGGAATAATTGATTTTACTGTGGAATGCAAATAATAAAAACATACCTCAAATATATAGCTTACAAATCTCAACACAACATATGTACATATGTACAAGTACTCGAAACTCAACCAGAATTCATGCCAATGCCTTGGTATATATGTATGTGTGTAGTAAGTATCTCGATTGTTAGGCATCTCATGATGCTTTGACGTAATAATAATGCTCGAAAGTCAGTTGTTGTTGTAAATGTTGTTGCTGACTACTTGGACTTTTTTTTTTTTTTTTTGTGTCAGTTGTTTGTTCAAATGCTTTTGCTGTTGTTCTTACCCGTTGAGGTCATGTAATGCAGGTCAAAATGAAGCATAACACAAACGCACACCTGTCTCGCAATAGAATCATGTGAAACATGTGGTGAAGTAAAGGAATAACACAACAGAGTTGTTTCACTGCTATTGTCCTTTATGGCATATATGTACAGTACAGTATCAGCATCAAGCTTTCGTCGTCGTCGTCGTCATCGTTTGACTACGTTTCACATTTTTGTGCGCTTTGCACGTGTTCGGTGATAATCATGTGTCATTGTCACAGCTTTTGTCTTCTCTTCTCTTTCTTTCTTCTTTTCTCTTTGTGTCACTGTGGTGCTTCTTAATACCACCAGCAGCTGTCCTGTCAGTTAGTATAGGGCTTCTTTTCTTACATGCTGCTCTGTTTCCTTTGTTACATTAGAAGCTGATGTTTAGGTGTGAACAAGTGCAAACATGTTGTGCTTTTTGACTCTTTTCTATTTTGTTTGTGTTTTTTTTTTTTTTTTTTTTTGCTGTTGGTCAACATTTGAGTGTCCTTTCAGTCCAGTCCAGTACAGTACATTGTGTGTCCGTTTTTCTATTAAATTGCAAATTTTTGTTAATAATTAAAAGCATGTTGTCAACATGATACTTCATCATCATTAAATGCTACACAAAAACCTTAGCCTCTAGCTTTTTTGGGTGTTCATTTAATTAGTGCAGCATGCTAACCTAACCTCAAAAAATAGTGTCATTGCTTTTTGTGTTGTCTGTGTTTTGTATTAAAATTAATTACCAAAGCAGTACATTAAAAAGTGACTTGATAAATGATTTGAAAATTGTTGTGCTCATTAAAAAGAAAATTTGAGAAATGATCGAGGTCAGTTGACCTGTTTTAGAGTTTTATACTTCAACTGCTAATTTATGTAAACATTCAAAATGGTTTGGCTCTTTTAATTGCAGCACTCGAATATAGAATTGCCAAGGCGTTTCGTTTGCATCAAATTGAAGATATTTTGAAAAAAAAATCGCTTTCACTGCAAATAACTGATTTGTCTGCGCCATTCAAAGTGGGGAAGTCTGTTTATTTGTACAAAATCTCTTTTTCCCACAGCGCAGTTGGAATTTCAGACGTCTTGATTCATGGCGACACACTCGACACGACGACAGCATGACCCATGACGATTTATCTTCCATAAGTACGTGAACAACAACAACAAGAACATTCTCAATGGTCAATTGGTTGGGTGCTGTTTGCAGTAAAGCAGCTGCTTCAAATCGATGACTTCATTTAATGTGCAACGAATGCGACTCAAGTGTTAGCGCAATAAATGACAAAAAAATAAAAGTGATTCAAGTAGCAAATTATAAAAAAAAAGGAAAATCTGCAGAAATCTTATATAACAGCATTTCATATCCGAAATAAAATTTAGCATGATTTTAGGAAAAAAAAAATATTTGTAACGTACTCGCAAACTCTTAATCATTTGTAGCGAAATTGACAATTTATTTTAATGAAAATCCAATGTTTTTATCAAGTTTTACACAAATATTTATTGAAGCAAAAAAAAAAAATCGTTTTGAGTTCTACAATTTTTTTTTCGTTTTTGTACTAAATGTAAACATTTCAAGTTATTTAGAAATTTTACAAAAATACAAACTAAATCTGCAGTCATCAGAACGTAAAAGCTTAAAAAAAAAAAAAAAAAAAAACGTTGCATACTGTTAGGCGTGCATGTACGTTCGTTTTTTTTTGTTTGCTTTCATTTGTAACCGTTTGACAATCAATTTATTCAAATTTTTTTTATTGGAAAACGTAGTTTTTATTTTATTTTTACATAGTTAAATATGCTACACAGAGAGAAAAACTCAGTTAGTAAATTAAGAACGAGCGTACTTGATTTAAGCTTAAAGAAAAATCAAGCACAAGTGACCCGATTTTGTAGCAACGCTTAACGTTTTTGATACAAGTACAATTCGTTCTTGTTATAAGTTTTATTGGCTTTTGTACAAGTAGAATTGCTTCTCAATAAAAATACTTTTTGTTCTTGATTTAAGCACTATTTGTTCTTAAATCGAAAGGAAATTGTGCTTGGTTTTAGAGAAAAAAAACTCAGCTTACACTATTTTTGAGCACGATTGTGCTGAATTTCTCTCTGTGTACATAGACATAAGTCTCATCAATGCTATTAACTTTCATCGATTGGTTTCGTTTTGCATTTTATTTTGAATGTTGTCAACAGCGCATTTTGTAAACAAAAGCCGAGCTGAAGCTAAACATTGGTAGCAAAAAAAAAAAAAAAAAAAAAAAAAAACTATGAAGCAAATTTCGCTGTTAGAAAAAGCGTTGCAAATTGCATTTAAACTAATTGCCTAAAATAACACTAAAACACCATGTTTAAGTTTTATCCAAGCGACCATTACATGTAGGCGGAACAAGAGATTGGTTGGCTTAAAGAGGTAAGAGTGGTGAAGAACGAGAACGAGAGATGTAAAAGAGAGCACATTTGCATATTTATAAATATGCTCAAAAAATCATATACTGAGAGGCAGCATACTCTACAAGAGAGTAAGAGAGATTTACACAGCGTACAAAGCGTAAAATATTTTTCTAAAAAAATTAGCACACTGAATACACAGCATATACAACTGAATATTTGCTGTGTACTATATTCACTCATTTTGCATTGTATGTAAATTTTATGTTAAATTTTTTCAAATGTTAAAATATCCTTTAGTGTTTATTGACTAGCAACATTTCAAGCGCAAAAATTTTTATAAGCTTTTTACTGTAACAAACATAAATCATTTCGCAGCAGTTAAGCTGTTATCGATATAAAACTTATGAGTATTTTTTTATTTTTCAAAACTATCGCTCGTTACAATAGTCATCAAAATAAACATTTAAGTGGAAAAAAAGTTGAAGTAAAAAAGCACCCTAATGGAGAGAAAAAACCACAAAGTATTCACTTGAAATACTTTAACTTTTCAGCAACGTTTTGCGTTGCAATAAAATGAAGCGTAATGAAAACTTTTGGTAAATTTACCATTTTTTTATTGCACATTTATGTGGCATACTTAAAAGCGCTCAAGCCAAAGGCAAAGAAAATGTCGAAGAAAATTTTGCACAATTGGCTTAACTTAAACTCAAAGCGACAAATTTTTATGGGAAAAACTTTCAATTACCACAAGTTTCTTTTTTTTTTTTTCTTTTTTTTTTTTTTTGTGCACGAATTGCTTTTACACTTGAAGTGTATCTAGATACTTTTGCGTTTGCATGTTGATGTGGCTTAATGTCAACGATTGAAAAAAAAAAGAACTTTGAAACATTAGCGCAGTAAAGGTCATTTAATCGAAATATGTTTTAATGACTTTATTTGCTTTTCTTTTTAAAATATTTATTACTGATTTTATCTCAAGTTATGCACAATTTATAACTAAAAACACCAGAAGTAACCAATTGCCATAGATCAAAAAACACCCACTTTGAATGCGCCACTTAAAAGCATTTAATGTAATTCCATGCAGAGTAAAATGAAATATTACAACTTAAGCAAATAATAACAGCGAAAAGCAACAAGGTTGCCGCAACTACTTATTAAGATACACACCAGTCAGGCAACAAAGGAAGCAAGAAAGCATTACAGCGTTGAACTAAGTAAAACCAGTGAACATGCTTCGCATTTCTTAGAGTTTCTTTTCTCACGTCCATGCGGCAGCACATAAATCATAATCTATACACACAGTGAGTACATAAATTATTGACGCTAAAAAGAGTTCACAACATACACACAAACACACTGAATGATTACTGCTGCTGTTGTGTTAAGCTCAGTCAGACAAAAAGCCACATACATGCATACTTACAGTCTTTGATAGTATTGAAGCTATTAAAAGCGTGTTTGTGTTTTGAAAATTATTTATTGCATACTTTTTGTAGCAAGTTTTCAAATGCGTTTTTGAAAATGGCTACTGTCAAATTTATTGAAAATTATGTGCAAAATCTTATTTAAGTGTTGCTAAGTAGTAAAATAAGTTAGTTATTTATTTTGTGCATTATAATTTTGTTTGTTCTTCTAAGGCACAGCTGGTGTATGAGTAATGTTACCTGGCCAAATTTATTTTATAGACAGCAGCCAATGTGTTGAAGATCTTATAAAGTATATTTTCTTGATCAGCATCAAAAGCTGTGTCGATTTAGTTCAATATAGCCATTTGTCCTACTGATTGCTGATTGTTAGTAGCGCCTAACACATGTTAGGGGCTAGCATGAAAATATACTAAAAATACCATTTTTTTTGCAGCGAGACCATGTATTGGGGCAAGTATAAAAAGTAAAACATTTTTGTGTGGAAAATTAGAAAAATTATTTCATGCATGAACCGAATGTACCTAATGCATTATTTTAGTGGTCTATAATTGTAATTGCATTCTTGCCTTTCAAATGAAACCGTTTTGGAACTCATTAGTTGAATAGTTGCAAAATAGATAGCGGACATAGAAACTTTTTTCTGCTATTTATTTTATTATTATTTTTGTTCAAATTAATTCAAAATCAGAAAAGGCGCCAAAAGCATTAAAATTATTAAAAATAAATAATCAATCTTTCTTTTTCCTGTTTAATAAAATTTTTGTATGTACTCACTTTATGTGACAGCTTATTACATAAAGTTTAATGGTCAAAAAGCAGCTAAATATATATAAAAAAACCCATAATTGTATGAAATTCGAAACAGCTACTCAAAACTAAACACGACAGGTATAACAATAGCCAAGTATCTGCAATATGAAAACACTAAAGCTGCTTTTTACTCAACAAGACAAGATGCAGATGATAAGTAGCGAAAACACAGTTCAAATTTATGTGTATGTATGCCAAATTACATTGTAAAAGTAAGATGCGACCTATTTTTCTAAGCAATGAAAATAATTTCAACGACATCAAAAAAAAAAAAAGAAAGTCATGTCCAAAAGCAAATAAGTGACGCGTATAGGCAAAACAAAATTGTGGCTTGAGATGAGAAAGCCAACAGCCTTTAGCGTCATAAAAGGATTTCACATACATTAGGCATAAAAACCAAGCTCACAGTAAACCCTCATAAAAACGAAAAAGAATAAATGAAATAAAAAAGTCGCGAATAATAATAAAAAAAAAACCAAAGCAAATGCCTACTCCAAGTGCAAAACGAATAAAAACGTAAACATAAAAATTTTAGCGCCCTAAACAAGAAAGCATTACGAGCACAACGCCCTGAAGTGTTGTGTGGCGGCCAATGTATTCATAAAATATGTTTCAAGCACATAATACAAGTGATTGATTCACAATTTTTTTTTACACACCCAAACAATCATTTCAGTTAGCATCGTAAAAGCGCCAAGTTTAGACAAGACAGACGAAGAATTTTATATTGTAGCATATTTAATGCGCAGCCACGAAATTGAAATGGCAACAACAGCAGCAGCAGCAGCAATACCTTTTAGCTTATTGCTGCTTCTGTTGCTGATGACTGCCTTTAAAATTTTTGAAAGGTGTGAAATTATTTTGCGTATTAAACCTTTGGCACAGCAGCAGCATAAACATTCACAAAAATAAATAACAATATTTTCTGCAATGTCAGCTAAAGTCGCGTTCTTGTATTAAGTGTCGACAACCAGTGTCAAAGTTCAAGCGACACGCCCGCAATATCAACAACAACAACAACAACACCATTAAGTTTAATCCTCAGCGGAACTCTTTATCTTCATTGTCAGCATCAACGCTATTTAAAGGAGGGGTAGTGTAAAAGTGTTTGTCATTGCTGACACCTTTCATCTTGTTTTTTGAGAGTCCTTTTTTTCTTCTACTTGAACAAAACGAACTTGAGACAAGTACGCAAAAGTTATTCGTTTGGCAATTTAAAGTTGCCATTCACTTGCTCACTTCCGGTTGTTATTACAGTAACTGCTTCTTCATCGTCGTCGTTATCTTTCGGTCACCGTCATTCTTTGTTGCATACTTTTCAGCGCACAAAAGTTAACAAATCTAATTTATCACAATATTTGTCACTGGCAATGAAACTTAAAAAATTTCATTGAATTAAGCTATACAAATGTAAAAGTCAACAAAAAACAACAAAACAAAAGGGAAAGTGAAAGTGAGTTCAAAATATCATCGTCAACATTAGTAAATCTTGTATGAGCTAGCGATAATCTTGTCTTTGGTTTCGTATTGCAAACCGCAACAGATTTTCTCTCTCTATTTTTTTTTTTTTTTTTTGGCTAAGATATAGGTTTTATGTATGTGTTTATTTTGTTGTTGTTGTTTTTGCTGCGTGTTTATTGTTACATGCGCGTGTTAAGCCGCCTCAGTTTATGTTACACATTCATAGTCTGCTTGCGGTTTCTTTTTTTTGCAGCCAGTGTCAAAAAGCCAAATTCATATGAGTTTTTCTTTGCAGCATTTTACGCTTGTCACTTTTTGTCATTGTGCTAACCCCAATTTGTTGTTATGTCTTCATATCATTTACGCTTATTTTGTGGTCTTAGACGACATTATTGCCTACTTTTTGGCGTTTCAACGCAACCGGCTTGTAATTTATCATTTGTCGAAATTTGATGCCAAGTTCAAAGTGACTTTGACTGAGATTTCTGCTAAGATTTATACATATGTGTGTGTGTTGAAAAATATGTTACAATAGCCAAAAATTTTGGTTTGCATGTTTTTGAATGATTTTTAAATTTAGCACTTAATAGTGGTGTGTAGTAAATCACTACTTTATTAATGTAAAAAGGGCTAATGTTAAGTAGTTGTAATAAAATGCTAATAATTTGGTTATATTTTATAGAATCGTTGCAAAATGTGCTTTATATAGAGGCCAGATTTTAAAATGGGTTTAGAAAACTAAAATAATTTTCTGTAATTTATCACTCAGATGCTTTGGAAAAGCTAAATGTCAAGTCTGTTTGTCTCATATGGCAGCATGAACAGACAGACAAGGCTAAATTAAGTGAACTTTCGCTGAAAATACATATTGGAGTCTACTTTTAGGGGTATACTATGCCTCTTTAATCTGTGAAATTAGTACATCGAAACAAACTATTTTACTTTACAGCATGTGAGCATGTGATCTTACGGCGATAAATAAAAATTGAATGCTTTAAAAGGTTATATTACGATCATTCATGGATTATTCCTACTAAGTATTTATATAGAATAAATTTTCTGCATGAATTTGTAATTTTATGCGTGAGAACATTCGTTCTTGTATTAAGAAGATTAGTTCTTGTGTCAAGAAGTCAAGAACATTAGTTTTTGTGTCAAGAACATTAGTTCGTGTGTTCCTTTTGTGTCAAGAACATTCGTTCATGTATCAAGAACATTCGTTCATGTATCAAGAACATTAGTTCTTGTATCAAAAACATTAGTTCTTGTATCAAGAACATTAGTTCTTGTATCAAGAACATTAGTTCTTGTATTAAGAACATTCGTTCTTGTATCAAAAACATTCGTTCTTATATCAAGAACTATTTAAGGACATAGGCGCGGGGCCCCGACACTTTCAAGTTTGGTTTTTTTTAAATAATTTTAATTTAATTTAAATCAGAATATGCCTTCACATTTTATTATAATTAGGTCGCATATACTAATTAACTGGGTTATAACTAAATCAATATCTCTATACACGTTTTTGCATTTATATTAATTACTCATTGCGCTCGGAATACTTAACAATTTGTCTCTTAATATTAAAAAAAAAAAGAAATATTTACAACAATTTATTTTTATTTATTTAAAAAATTTATTGTTTGTACGCAACTTTACTTTCTTTTTTAATCAAACTAAGCACTTTTAATTTCGCTTTGCAAACAATACAATAAATTTCAAATTGTTTATTTAGAAAAAAAAAAAAAATATACAATAAATAAATAAAAAAAGTCGCATATATTGTATGCAAAGGGAAAAAATAATTTTACGCTACACTTGCGCGTCTATTGCAAATTGTTTGAAATTGAACAAAAAAACAAAAAAAAAAAAAAAAAAACAAAAACGATTATACCGTTAAGTTTTCCCTGTACAAAATTTATTTGAGAATATAAAATACAAAAAAAAAAATAAAAATCATAAGTTTGTATAAATGATTATTTTAACTTAACTGTGTTGCCAGAAAGCTTAAGTTTAAAATTTGCCCAATATCTTTATATCTTCATCGAAAAGATCTCAACAAACAACGGACAACGACAGACAGACACGACATGCTAGATCGATTCTCATAGCTGATCAAGAATATATAAACTTTATGGGGTCTCCGATGCCTTTTCAATGCGTTACAAACTTTTACAAACTGAATATACCCGTTTACACTATGTGTAATATAAATGTAATTAAACAAATTTATACCGAAATGTAAATAAAATTTGTAAAGTGCCAACGAACATTTTAATTGTGGCAAGTTTGTAAAAATTGCATTGAAAATAAATAATTTTTTTTTTTTTATAAAAAAAAAAAATGAAAGTAATTAAATGTTTAAAAATAAAATAAATACAATAATAATTTTATTTTATTTTTATTTTTTTTTTTTTTTATTTTACTAGATAGTTGAAGTGGCTTGAATGCATTGCGCAGCCAATATTTATAGTAACCGAGTCAACAAGCATTTTTACAGTTGTTGTTGTTGCTGTTGTCCTTTGCATAGAAAACTCCCTGACTACTACTATCACCCATACTGCTCCATTTGACTTTTGTGCAGTCATGGTTTGTAAATTTGAATAATTGTGCAACAGAGTATAACATTTTATTCTCTATGTTGTGAATTGTGCATTGTTTTGTATATGTATACAATGCATGGTATAGGAAATGTTTACTAAATAGATTGTTTTTATTATCTTTAGTATTTTTTTTCCGGAATATTTGTTGTTGCGAAATTAACGCTGAAACTTTTAAAAATGAAAAAACACTGTGGTGATTTTGTCACAGTGTTGGTAAAAATTAAAAAATGCATCTGAATTAGCGATTTGCATATTCTTGTTCCTAATTGAACATGCTCAGTTATCAGCGATTTTGTGTATTGCGCTTCGACAACGTTGAAACTGTTCATTTATTTGTGATTTGTGCTTTTCCTACGGTTTGTTTGGTTGGGTGAGCGAACCCGTTCAGTTAGCGGCGTTTTTGTGTATCGAACAGCAAACTGTGATTTTGTACCTATTATTTTTCGCGGACTGCGATTTTATCACTGTTTGCAGTCACTACGATTTTTAAGTAGTCGCTAATCACACAGCGACTCACAAATCACTCTTTTTACCATCACTAGTGTAAAGGGTTTAATTACCATGAATAACATAGCTCAACACATGTTATGGCTTCCCCAAAAACTATAAGCGTAAACCTCGCATATATCATAACTAAACATATTTTAAGCCTTTTGTTTCGCTCTATTTTTCTCGTTTTCTTTTTTTTTTTTTATATTAAAAAATGATTTAGTTTCAAACAAATTGAGTTCACTTTCAGCTTTTCGCAGCTTAGCAGCATTGAACTGCATATAATTGAATTATTTTTTGGGTTACAAACTGAAAATGTTATTCAACAAAGAAAAAAAAAAAACCTTTTTACATTATTTTGCATATTTGTAGTCACTTCAAATTCTTGTTTGGTTGCTTTATTAGCGGAAGCCATTTTATACTTTAATAGTTTTGTAAAATTTTTAGACTCTTTCACTTTATTATTTGATACCAAAATGTCTCTCTGCATATAATACATACGCTATATAGTATACATTCTATAGCCACAACACATAATGACCCACATACTTGGCATTTTTGATGGCAGCACTTATAACATTTTACAATAAAGAAGCGACGAAGCTGTTTATACGAAGCGAAGCAAAGAGAGGACAGGCGAGGAGTGGAAAACTTAAAACCAAATACTTAAAATGTCATTCTTTGGTTCAATGATGACCGAACGCCCATATTGTACTTAAATTACCTCATAAAAGAAAACTCGTGCTCTAAACGTTTTCATCTCGGTGCTCATATGTCTTTGTCTAGCTGTGCTGCTGCTGTCGTAGAAGGTGTACCGAAAAAAAATTGTGAAAATTCACACAAATATTTACACACACACACACAACACTATTTAGAGAAAGGATTTTCTTTTCACTCTTTTTTGTTGTTGTCGTTTTTTTGCTACTTGCCGGAAGTGTCATTATTTTTGCAAAAGAAAAAGGTTGGTAAAAGCGGGTGTAGCTTAAATGACAGGATATGTTGTTGTTATCCTTGTGCTTCTGTATGTCTTTCTTTGTGTGTTATATAGTTCATTATTTGCACACACGTATCAAAGGCAATGAAGAAAGTACTTTTCATACACACACACACACACACACATCCACATACGCATTGGAGTTATATGCTTAAAGGATTTAAAACGATTTAAACATTTAAGATGTGCTCTCACGTTTTTTAAATTTTTTTTTTTTATTTTTCCTTTTTGCATTTTTCAAGTTTTAACTTTTTCAATTTAGTGTGAAAGGCAGCATATTGGTAGTATGAAGTAGAAAGATTGATTATGCTTGTATGTAACGTACAAGCATAATTTTAGAATTCTAGAATTGTTATGTGATTTATGAAAAGAATTGTATTTAAAAAATTGGATTAGTGTTACCAACAAAAGTAATTTTTGAGTCGCAGTGTGATTAGTGCCTGCGACTTGAAAATCGCAGTGATTGTGAACAGTGATTAAATCGCAGCTCGCGAAAAAAACCAATGTTTACTGAACAATTGACTGACAAATGTACCAACAAATTTGTACAGTATCGGTATTCAAGCGAATATGTACAATTTGCGAAGAGTAATAAAAGCACAAATCACTGACTGCTTGCGAAGAGCGATACACATAATCGCCAATAACTGAACATGTTCAATGAGTAGCAGGAAAACCTCATATCACTACCATCAGTCGCTGTACGATATATCGATTTTTAAATCACTGTGAAAAAATCACAGAGAGTAGTTTTTTTGCCAACACTAAATTGATTTAGCTGATTTGTATAAAATTTTTCATAACAACGATCTAGAGGTTCAGACCAAGCTCTGTTAAATGTTTTATTTGCTCAGTTTTGAAGATATTTACATATTGAAAAGTCGAAGATCTTAAGTTTTTCAAGCCTAGACTATTCAGCACATTTTTCTTGTTTAAGTTTTTTTTATTATTATTTTTTTTTTAGCGATTTTGCATTTTTTGTTATTTAATTTTCAATTTAAACTCAATTTAGCATATTTTATTTTTACGCTTTATTATCAAATAGACTGCTTAGTTCCTCATTTTCTCTGGCAAATGTATGAGTTCATAACTAAATAACTTTATTTATTAGCAAAAGCAGCCAAGTATGTACAATAAAAAAAAAAAAAAAAAGCAACAAAATTTTTTTTTTGAAAATTTGCTTACATCGACTAAACAATGAAATTATATATTGTTCCCGTCTGCACATCTATTTGTCTGTCTGTCCCTTTGTCTATATATCCTTTTTGTTGCGTAAAGGATATTGTTAAATGTTTTGAAGCATGCTTAAGCATAAAGACAAACGAAATGAGTTTAATAGCATGCGGCAGCAAAAAATTTTCTTTCTTCTTTTTTTCCTTTTTTAATAAATAAAGACCACAAAGTAAGTTAATATCCCTTGGAGTATGCTACATATAAATATTGATTTCATAAAATACAACCGAAGCAGCACACAGACCCATACTAAATTAAATGCAATTAATTATATTTGCTTGGGTTCTGAGTACCATTTTCGATTTGTTTTGAGAATTATGAAACTTTAGTTGAGTTCTATGAAATATTTACAATTAAAATTGGTCTAGCTAATTTATTTTCATTTGAAGTTTTTTTTTTGTTTTAGAAAATAAAGCCTAACTCATTCATTCATTAATTCATTAGTATAAATTATGCGGATTAATAAAGTTCATTTGCATGCGTATCCCAAAAGTATAGAACATTAAAAAAATAATAATAATATATCTAAATTTCCAAGTAAAAGTTTTCTATAAAAAAAATGCTATTCATGAAGTTTTTTTTCAGATTAATTCAGTTGACAAAAATTAAAATGAAAATAATTATTTGAAACTAATCTGTGCAGCTTAATTAAATTTAAAAAAAAAAAAAAATAAACTTTTCTGTTCAAAACTGAAGTTATGACAACAACAAAAACAACAAATTTATTTGCAAACCAAGCAAAAAAGTTATCCTGTATACACATACACCTTTAACACTCGACATAGCTGATACTGAATCAAAAACAATTTATCCATGCTGCAAAAGTTTAGTTTTTAGTTGAACCTGTTGTTCGGTTGGTTGCCTGGTTGCAATTGCTGCTTGAGTGCTCAACGATTTAGTTTTAATTAAGCCAAATTGCACGCAAATTAGTTGAGTGGAACAACATCTTGCAACCACCCTCGCACAAAATAGCATAATGGGTAAATTGTAAGTAATTTGTTTCTGTTTCATTAGCTGCATTCGATTGTAAAGTTATTTGCTATTCAGTTTTAAATAATGGAAACAATTTTATTTTTTAAAAAAGTAAAAATTTATAAGAAAACAAGAAAAGAACATTAACTTCGGTGGAACCGAAGCTTAAATACCGTCACACGAATGTAAAAAATAAGTAAATTGATAACAACGCGATATATTTCTATTTAATTATTAGAACTATAGAATCTTAAAGCGAATATTAACAATTAGAAATCTTAAAACTATGATAATATTTACAAATTGATACTATTACTCGTATATTTACAATTTTTACATTAATATTTATAATTACTTATTTTACACTTATATACTACAACTTAAAACTATCCCGTCGTGATCACTGTATGGGGTTTCATAGGTTTCACATCGCCCACCTACTAAATTTGAAAAAAACCCAATCAATCTGCGTTGATTGCTTTGTAGTGGCCACTCTACCCAAATGTGATATGAGGCCCAATTCTTCTAACTGAACTTGGAGCTGATCAGTCATTAATAATGCATCAATATTAAAATCCCCTAGAACTACTACTTTCCCAGATTGCTCATCTATAACTTTTTTACATCATTAAGAATTTCATTTCGAAATTCTGTAACAGGAAAAGAAGGATTCCTGTAAACTACTAAAAATGATGTATCCAAGTATTTAATGGCCAACATTTGGTAAATTTTACCAGAATCGTTAATGCTTCTGTCAAACAAAAACTCCACATTCTGGGAAATGCTTTGTTTGGCATAAATTAAAATGCCATTTGCAGGACGATTGGAACGATTCCTGGTTGCGCGCTGTTGGCCATCAACTCTTCCTACTACGTCGAAGCCATTTATATTAAACTCTTCATTTTGAAGAGCCCATGTTTCGACGAAGCACAAAATACCTAATGAGCAAATAATGCTATCAGAACGAATGTCTTCAATACGACAATTCAGACTTCTAACATTTTGATAGTAGACAGTAAGGGACCTATTTGAAGCATCGGACAAGTATTTATATTGAGGCTTCAAGGCTTTTCTATCTCGAAGAATATTTAATTCGATTTGAACCACATCTGAAGTTTCAAATGGTTTAGGTGGATCAAAATCTCCTATTATGAAAAGCCCAGAAGCACTGGTTGCCCTACTGCACGCCACGTAAAGTGCAGCTCTGCTCATACCCTTTCTGGTATGTACTGCTACTTGTTCATAAGTGGCTCCTTGGCTCTTATGAATAGTTATTGCCTCTGCAGGAACAACTGGGAACTGATTTCGTTCCACGGATACTTGTTCGTTCTTTTTGAACTGAAAAGCTCGAACAATTTTTTCAATTGGGGTCCAGTCACTGTTTGTTTGGTGACTTCTTTTTGACCTTGCGATAAGTCCAACTGAAGGTTCAAAAATTTCACCCAAAGTGAGCTTATGACATGTTGGGATCCATGCACTCTTTGCTCAATGTGCATAAGCTCGCCTGTTGCGCCATTGACCAAACCATCATTGGTATCAATGTTAACAGTGACCATATACTTAGCTGATTTCTTCAACTGAAGCCTGTAGCACAACCCTTGAGTTTCTGAAGTTTTAAACTCTTTTTACAGCTTCTAAAATTTGCTGTTTGCTTCTTTCAGATAACGAACCCGCCTTAATTGTGTCTTTTGCAATGAAAATGAACTCCTCTTCGTTTATTTGAGAAAGTTTTAAAGAATTGTACTGACATGCTTCAGCATTTGAATAAAATAAATGAATGGCATCCCGTGGAACCGCATTCATTTGGACAACCCTCTGTTTTAATAACTGAATGTCATTTTCAGTCATTTTTCCCTCAGACATATTGTTGAGTGCTACTGCAAAACTTGAGTCTTCACGTTGACGCATAATTTCCGTGAGCTCAAAAAATTTAAAAGAGTCCCAAAGAGTGCTTCCAACAATAGCACTATAGGGATCGCTCCTATTGGGCTTAAAAATCCATCGATCGCCAACTGGAGAAAGTTGCTTGAGGTCCCCAAACACAATAATTGATATTCCGCCAAAAAAATCATTATTTTTAAAAATTTGTTTAAGCCGGGCATCCAAATATGAAAACATTTTGGCGCCGACCATAGATATTTCATCAATAATGATTACCTGAAGGTCCATCAATTTTGAATACATTGTATTAACAACGTCATTGCTGAGGGGACGTAACTCGGTCGAAGACTGATTGACCGGCAGTGAAAATATTGAGTGAAGAGTTAGTCCCCCAATACCAAAAGCAGCCTTCCCAGTTGGCGCACAAAGAAGAACTTTCGCCGAATCTGGGTTTATACCAGCAACTTGATTGGCTCTAAAAGTCAGAGACTGATAGATAGCCGAAATGAGTCTGCTTTTACCAACACCAGCACCACCACCTACATATTCATAAAATGTTTGCTTTGCTTTCACGTTGTGCATAACGTGAGCAAAGTACTGGCGTTGGTCAACATTGAGGGAACGAACCATAGCAAAAAGGTCATTTTCAGGAATTAGAGCAGGCAATTTGATTAAGCGAATTTCCTGTACTGTATTAGTTTCGACCAAATTAGGTTCAAATACATTAACATTTGGGTCAATTTCAGGCACAGCTAATGCTCTAAATTCTTCATCGAGGAACGGAGTGCCTACAACCTCAACTTGATCGTCCAAGTTTTGTTCGAGTTGTAGTCCCTGGAGTACCCGCTCCAACTCTCGTTCCTCAAACTTGTCGAACTTTTTGCCTGTTGCTCTCAATTATATTTTTATGCAAAGAACAGGAATGCTCATTATCGTTTGTGAGAAGTTCATCCTGTTCATTGCGCCACGGAAGAAAGAGCATTTTCATTTCCCTAAAGTAGTCTGACCTATGAGTTTCTACACTAAAATGTCTCCACCTCAAAATCAAGGGCTTGCTCCTCTTTTGAACCCACCCAGAATTATCTTTTTGCTTATATTTCCTCGATTCAATTACCTCATCTTCTTGATTTAACTCATCATATTCGTCATTGTCTACTGATCGACCATCTTTTAAAAATTTATAGTTTGCTGCAAATGAAGCAAGACATTCATTTTCCAGCGCATCATGTCTTTCAATATAACGATCCAACAAGTTTGAAACGTATATATTCGTAGAATTAGGCGGAAGAAGTTCAAGTTCTCGCCTCGACTTAAGCATCCTAACCCTTTGGTCAGGATGCGAAGTATTAACAAATATTTCGCCATGGCTAGCTTCCGAGAGATGCAAGCCTAAAATATTATAAGTTGCTTCCTGCGCAGAAATCTCTGTTCCATTGACAAATTTATTGCCAATGTGCTGCAATTTTCTTTTGATGGAAAAATCGCCTTCATTAATATCCTGCATGGCTTGCTGAAGCAACTTCGACACGCCTCTATTAGACTTATTAATGTAGTTAATAATATAACTACAGCAGGCATATGCATCTAAAATGAACTGAATGTCCATATTGGCTTTGTGTAAGCGAAGAATATCGGAGTTATATGCGTTAAGCATTCTGTCAGAAAACTTTCTTCGTAAAAAGATTTGAGGCTTTTTTTAAACTTGATCGAAGGGCAAGTTTATAAGCCTCATAATTAGTTGATAATTTTTCTAAGAAATTATCGAAAGTATTGAGATGAGTTATTTCATCAGAAGGTAAATTTGGTTGATCTAAAACCTCTTTAATGTGTTTAAAAAGTGACTTATGAGTCTCTATATCTGCGTCCTCCTCAAGAGGGAAAAGTATTTCGGTTTGGGCCATGGGTGGGTATGGCATATTGAATCTACATGTGTTTTGTCCCTGCACTTGCCTTTTACAAGTGCGAGTGTGCCGATGCCGTTGATATTCAATGACATCGGACACTTCTAAATTGTCACCATCGGTCGTTATGAACCTATCAACAAATTCTACAATCGACTGAATATTTTGAACTGCAGTCGAGTTTTCAAATTTAGGAGCGTCCTTTAGCCAGTACATCCCATGGCAATGTGGGGACCCCCTATGTTGGAATTCTATTCTCCAATAGAAATCCACAACTTCATGTTCGCAAAAGATGTGGGACTTAAAAAGTTTTAATAGTTGACGAAAACGATGGTCAAAGTAGCGTGAGCAGGTAACAGGGTCCGATCTTATAAGTCGAGCTTTTTCCTTGGCTTCAAGATTGCTCGCTTCTTCTTCTGTCAAAACCGTATTATCTACAACTTTGGACAAAATAATTAAGAGGTCAAGCCATTTTGTTTCTGCAGCGGACAATGTAATAAAAAAGGTCGGAAGACCAAACTGGCGAATCATTGCCAATACTTTCTTCTTCTCAGCCTCCCAATGTGCCGGAGAAGATCTCAATCCTTTTAAAATGTGGTAACCTTCATCGTGCTGCACGAGGTTGTTGACAAAATTATCGTCTAATGCATTTTCTGCAGTTACACCCCTTACATTAGACTTTTTGCGAAGGCAAGTTGAAATTGCCGACTTAATCCGAGAAAGTTCGTAGTACTTATATGCCCAGAGCACTTTATCTACTCTAGCGCATCTACGATCGAAACGTCTAATCTCGGACCTGGCTATTTTGCTGTACGTAGTAGTACTACTTCGTTTTACCCCACAATAAATGGTGGGATAAGAAAGCTCCTCTACATCTTGATCACCTGTTATATCAACTGGTATCCTGCCCTGGCCAGGAGCCATAGCTACACGAGCTATCTGTCTATTCTCTATCTGCTCGTTTTCTAAAAGCGTTTCCTGTCCACCTGGATTAAGATCATTGTCACCATCAACCTCAAATCTACCTGCTTCTGCTACATCTGAGTTGTCGCTTTCAATTCGACGAATTAAACCTTCATCAGCCTGATCTGCTAAGAAAGGGACTACATCTTCATCGCTCATAGACTGAACCCATTCATTTGATAATTGAATTTGGTGTTTTCTATAAAGTTCGGAGGAGAGTAAGAAGTTTAGGGCCTCTATAACTTTAGCTGGGCGGATGGTTTGAAGCATAAAATCTTGCTCATATTCAAGGCGGCGTTTCAGTGCTACCTGAATGACATGAGTGTTGTTAAATGTCCTTGGAAGGGACGTGACAGTCTCAGAGACTGAAATTGGGATATTAACAACTGCGCCCCTTATCGCGCATTGTTGTTCATATCCAAGTGCGATAATGCGCATAAAAGGAATTCGAGGAGAAATTAAGCGTTCCTCAAGACGGGTTAGATCACTTAGACAAGCAGGTACGTGTGGATAGTCTAATCCTTCGGACAAACAAATTTTAGGAATTTTACCTGCTTTACCTACAGTGCGGTGACATGTTATACAAAAAGTAAATTTTCCTGTGGGACTGGGAAACTTGTCGGACAAATAAAAGGCTTTATCGAGGGGAAGGGATGGGTGCTTATTGCTAATAAATAATTTGTTTAAAGCACTCACCTGATGCTTAAACCATAATCCGCCGCAGCAAACACAAATTTCCGTAGGTCCTTCTTTAATGTTTTTGATGTAGACTCGCTCCAAGTTCTGTCTATTGAGTTGCCGTTGTCGCTGTTGTTGTTCCATGTGTCCTTCAGGTGATAACGTTTGCCTATTGGCAATATTCCTTGCTGATTGCCTGGCGTTTACCTCTGCTCTGTGCTGTGGGTCGTTCCTGTATACAATTGTTCGATCCAGAGCCATCTGTTGAATCCGCTGTGCACGCTCTCTTGCCTGTTGGCGTGTTACTCTTCTTTGCGATGTATTTATAGTTTGTTCCTCTCGTCTTGTTATGGCATCAAATCGTCGAGTTCTTCTAATGGCTGCATCTCGTCGACGTTCTTCATTCCGAATGTCCTCATTCTGACGACGTTGGGTTCGAGAAGCAGCGTCCCGTACTCGCTCCAGTTCCCTCAACTCGGGATTTTCGCGGCGTTCAGAATGCTGTGCAGTGTTGCGAATCTGCTCTTCTTCTCTATATTCTGGATTTTCGCGACGTTGCGAACGGGCTGCAGCGTCGCGTACACGTTCCAGTTCCCTCAACGCGGGATTTTCGCGGCGTTCAGAATGCTGTGCAGTGTTGCGAATCTGCTCTTCTTCTCTATATTCTGGATTTTCGCGACGTTGCGAACGGGCTGCAGCGTCGCGTACACGTTCCAGTTCCCTCAACGCGGGATTTTCGCGGCGTTCAGAATGCTGTGCAGTGTTGCGAATCTGCTCTTCTTCTCTATATTCTGGATTTTCGCGACGTTGCGAACGGGCTGCAGCGTCGCGTAAACGTTCCCGTTCCCTCAACTCGGGATTTTCGCGGCGTTCAGAATGGGCTGCAGCGTCGCGTTCACGTTCCAGTTCCCTCAACTCGGGATTTTCGCGGCGTTCTGAATGGGCTGCAGCGTCGCGTTCACGTTCCAGTTCCCTCAACGCGGGATTTTCGCGGCGTTCAGAATGCTGTGCAGTGTTGCGAATCTGCTCTTCTTCTCTATATTCTGGATTTTCGCGACGTTGCGAACGGGCTGCAGCGTCGCGTAAACGTTCCCGTTCCCTCAACTCGGGATTTTCGCGGCGTTCAGAATGGGCTGCAGCGTCGCGTTCACGTTCCAGTTCCCTCAACTCGGGATTTTCGCGGCGTTCTGAATGGGCTGCAGCGTCGCGTTCACGTTCCAGTTCCCTCAACGCGGGATTTTCGCGGCGTTCAGAATGCTGTGCAGTGTTGCGAATCTGCTCTTCTTCTCTATATTCTGGATTTTCGCGACGTTGCGAACGAGCTGCAGCGTCGCGTTCACGTTCCAGTTCCCTCAACTCGGGATTTGCGCGGCGTCGAGAATGGGCGGCAGCGTCGCGTTGTCGTTCAGCTTCACGGTAAATTGGATCCAAACGAATTGTGGAAAGACGAGTCGTATTTCGCGTAATTATTTGTGGCCGGTTTTGGGAATAATGTTGTTGGGACCGGTTACGTTGTTCCAATCGACGTTGCTCAGCGGATTTTTTATTTAGACGCGGCATTTTTTGCTTTTTTTTTTTAATTAAGAAGAATTATTTTCGAAACACTCTTTAATAAAAACACTTTTACACTTTTCCTATTTAATACACTCTTTAATAAAAACACGTTTACACTTTTCCTATTTAATACACTCTTTAATAAAAACACTTTTACACTTTTCCTATTTAATACACTCTTTAATTAAAAACACTGGTTACACTTTAGCTATTTAATACACTCTAATACACTCTAATACACTGATTATAATTTTATTAATAATTTGTTGAATTATTTTTAGTGAATTTCTCACTTTTGTTTGTCAAGCGCACTTTAATGTGATCAGTTTAGAAGTCACAAAAGAACTAAATCCCGTTTGAATATAATTTGAATATCATACAAAATGTAATAAAGTTTTTGCACATTATATGATATCATAAAAATTTTGGAAAGTGTGCGCAACATCTGGTAGTACTGTCTACCTACATTTAACGGTCAGGTAAAAAAGGTTTTATGCACGTGGCATTATATCATAAAAAATTGGAAAGTGGGAGCAACATCTGGTAGTGCTGTCTACCTGTATTTAGCGGTTAGGTAAAGAGGCTGTTATGTACATGTCCTTCAATACCTATCCATCGGTACAAAATACGGGTTCTTCTACAATGACGCTCTATCTACCTGTGTGTATCGTACTAAAAAGCAATTTATAAGTATGATGATGACCCTATAAAATGTATGTTATTATTTTTTTGGATACCTGTTCAAACTCAGCAACCAAAAATTGTGTGCAAACCTGCAAATTATTGAACCGATGTTTATTAATTTTTATAGTGGGATCTTTCCAAACAGCAGCTGACCATAGGCTATATATCGTTTTGGAATACTGGAAAATGAGTCGGTCTCAACTATTTGAGCTTCACTTTTGTAAATATACATCTTTAATGGCAGTGCCTTGTGCCCTCCGAGCAAGGCCGGGTATTTCAACTAATTGATTATAAAAATTTGATAAGACATCGGAATTTTATGGGAATTTTAAAAGACACGATTTGATAAATATGATTTTAGTATAGGGAAACATGGAGCAGGTAGCCAATTTTTTAATTTTGTTGAGAATGCCAGAGTGCCAGACTTTATCAAAAGCTTTTTGCACATCTAGAAATACAGCTGAAGACTAATTTTATACCAGCCACACAGTTTGAAGGTTATATTCAGTTTGTCTGAAAGTATTTAATGCATTGATGGAGACGTCGTAAAAGTTTCGATGAGACGAGTCGATGTCGGTCTGTCTGTCCGCCTGTATGTCTGCCCGTCTGTCTGACTTTTTATTTCAACGCGATTTACTCGGAGACTAATGCAGATATTTAGCTGAAATTTGAAACTTAAACTTTGTTGCGAAACGACCTGGTCAAGTTTGAACATGACCCGTTACACAACACTTTTAATAGTTCATATGTTCACCAGTTGCTTAGATTAAATTTCACGATGAATTTGGTCAAATTTGTATGGAGGCTTTATGTTATATTTGCCCGATCCTTACCATATAGAAAGTGTTCACTTAGGTGGACATTGGAATTGATTTTACCAAATTTAATTGAATTCATTCAGAAATAGTAAATGTTTTGATATAAAAACTTGAAAATGGGCGGTAAGTTTGTATGGAGGCTATACATAAAAATGGGCGTGGCGCCTTAGATTTAACATTGGATGACATAAAAGTGTTCTTACCCTATTTGGATTAAATATATTCATAAATAATACGTATTTTCATACAAAAAATCGAAAAAAGCGTTAAGTTTGTATGGGGGCTATATCTGAAAATGGGCGTGGCAACATTCTTTTGATATTGGATGCCATTAGAAGTGTTTTTACCCTATATTGTAGTAAAAGCATTTATAAATAATACCTTTTTTCATACAAAAAGTCGAAAAAAGTGCTAAGTTTGTATGGGGGCTATATCTAAAAATGGGCGTGGCACCTTGGTTCTGGTATACAAATTAACTAGGAGCACAAAAAGCTTAAGTTTCGAATTTCAGGTCAATATCTTTAAAACTTTTCGAGTAACAGCCATCGCAACAGACAGACGGACAGACAGACAGACGGACAGACAGACAGACGGACAGACGGACAGACAGACGACGGACATGGCTAAATCGATTCGTCTCATCGAGCTGACCAAGAATATATATACTTTATAGGGTCTCCGATGTCTCCTTCCATGCGTTGCAAACTTTCGGACAAAATGATAATACCCGTTCACACTTGAAAAAATTTTAAAAAAAAAAATATTTTTTATTTTTTTTTAATAATTTTTTTTTTTTATAATATTTTTTTTTTTTTTTTATAAAAAAAAATTTAATTTTATTTTTTTTTTTAAACTAGATCGATGTGAAAGCTAAACAAACGCTTCATTGTAAGCTTATAAAAGGTTTATCAATTTGTTTATTTATTTATTTTTTTGTTGTTGTTTTTTTATTGCAGACACTTCGCTCTTATCGCATTTTACAAGTGTTTATCGCTTTAGTTTTTCATAAGCTTTTCTATGCACTCGCAAGCAGTTATGTAGCATGCCATGCGGAGTTGTAGTGTTTTAGTTGCTTAAGTAAGTCTTTTCACTGATAAAAAAAAAGTTATTGACACTCAATGAATGACAGAATGACTGAATGAATGTATAAATGACTGAGTGAGTGAGTACAACTTGCGTTTAATTTGTGTTCAGTTGATATGCTTGTGGACAAGGTTTTAATCAATGACTTAGAATTTACTTACTTACCGAGTAGATACTCTATCTATGCGAATGTCTTGCAACTGACAAATATTGACAGGCGCAACTGAACTGTGTGCTCAGACTTGAGCTCAAATTGCAATCGATGTGCAACAGCAAAGAGGCGGTGCGTCATCAGAGACTTTGCTCGGTTCTTCTTCTTGTTGTGATAGGCAGAGAAGAAACAATGACTCCCTGGGGTGGCTGCGCCGCTGTGTAGCCATTTGAGAATGTAAGCTGAGAGTCCGCTTGAGTGAGTGAATGAGTGAGTGATGGATAGACAAGTTGACAAGCATTTATGCTATGCTCAAATACGCAATGTAAACGTAGAAAGGCAATGCTTTTACGTATGTATTAAGTATTCTTGTGTTTCGCTGAAAGTGAAATTGAAACTACCTTTATGCTGCTGACAGAGCGTTGTCGTCCTTGATATTTGTTCGTCATACTGCAACAGACTTTAACAATGAAGCTATTGTACTCAAGAAGTTTAATAGGTCAGTGAATTTGATGTGTATAAATTTCATCGTAGAACTGCAGCTGTCATTTTCGATATGAAATAGAATTAAACGCGCAAGAACCAAGAATGGTAAAGATGTTATTGATAAATTTGTTTAATTAAATGAAATACTTATCAGTATTATTTTACTCTGTACCCAAGAGGTAGTACCCAAGAGGTAAAAGCATTAATTTTGTGCAAATGTATGTAACAGGTCGAATGAGGCATAAAGTTTTTTTATTCTCGATCAGCATTGATAGGAGAGTCGATCCATCTTTGTCCGTTCATCCGTGCATCTGTCTGTCATGCTGCCTGCCGCCTGAAAACGATTTTCTCGGAGACTAAAAGAGATAGGATCACCATATTTCAAACAAAGACTCTCCTGAGTCGTAAAGTGGTCACTTACAAACAGTTTTTCTCTAGTTTCATTTAAAGGGGTAGCCCTTATACAAATCTAGCCTAAAACTTTGGGTTTTTTTCATAAAAAATTATTTGTTTCTTATTCTAGGAACTTCAAATTTAGTATAAACTATGCCTATGTTGGTCCCAATGAAATACCTTAATGTGGGTAATACCATGATGCAATTATACTAAGTAAAGTATTCCGCCATTGTCTCTTTCTAATTTGGTAACAAATTTTGTTGAGTATGCATGTTGTGGTGAATTTATATAATTTCACCTTGCATGAGTGAAAGAGAAATAACACGAAAGCTCAAAAATTTCTTCTCTTGATTTAATCACAATCGTTATTTGAAACAAATACTAGGCACAAATATGTTCGTTCACTAAAAGATACTATAATTTTGTTTAAGACAGAGAGAGTGAGAGGGAGAGATAGAAAGAAAGGGTGAAGCGGAGGGAGTCATGTTTCTACTTTTCTAGCTCACAAGGTAGAGAGCTATAACTGCAAAATAAAAAAAAATAATTCAGCGCACGTCACCATTACTGAGAAAATGCATACAAAAAAATTTGTTGCACCAACATTTTTTTTCGCTCATTTTTTAAGTTAAATATTATTTTCGACTGTTGAAAAAAACGATTACTTCTGCGAACTCTGCATAAAATTCAATAAACGAAATTTAACTCAAGCCACTCTTTAACTACTTCTTTGCAGCTGCTTGCTTTAACTCGCAAATGAATGTATAAAGTTTATTGCCGCATCCTTTGTTGTGCTTGAACAAACACCTGGGAAATTCTTTAGCAAAAACTGAAAGTCTGAAAACAATTTACGCTCATTATCATTTTAACATATTGTATAGTATAGTATATGCCCAAGTGCTTCCAAATTGTTGCTTCACTAACTTATTTCGCTTAATATGTAAATTGTACTTCACTTTAGCCTGCTGAGATGCCTTTGCTTATGATAATGACTATGATGAGTTTGGCGTTCATATTTGATGATGATGGTGTTGTATGCTGTTACAGCTACAGATAGAGTAGTTGAAGCTGTAATGTTTTTCGAGATGAGTATCTTCAATGTTTCGAAATCACTCCACATGACTGTTACATATGTAAATGTGCCATGAATAAATTAAGAACGTTGAAAGAAGAACTATTGTGTATATTTTTTTTTATAAAAGCAAATTTTAAAAGTATAAACAGCGTCTAAGGCATTTTGATTTTATATAAAAGATAAAAATAATAATGGAAATATTGCGCAGCATAATGTATAATTTCTGGAAAACAAAAACAAAACAAAATTATATTTTTATTGAGATAGTTTGTTAAGAGCGTTTTTTTAGACATGCCCAAAATAAAAATTCTGTTGCTAGGTAACCTAGCAGCAGTTACTAAGCAAACATTGAGTAAATAAACAATTGGGAATAAAATCGAATTATTATAAACAAAATTTAGTTTTATTTTCCTTCCAACCAAATAGAAATAATAATGGCCGAACAAAACAAAAAATGGTCAACTCAACGCAGCATTGCACGCAGCAAAAGTATTTTGATGACAACGTCAGGACGCTTTAAAACTAAACCACGCTACACAGTGACCACTTTGAAGCGTGAACATGTTTTCAAAGTACGCTCATCACTGGCGGAATTTGTGGATACTGAACTGAGCGAGCAGGGCGTTTCGGTTTTCTATCAGCGCATATACATATTCGCAAAGAATGTAATACTTTTTGATGCCACTGAGCGCGAAGAGGTCAAAACGACACAACGTGCGGGTAGTGCAGCGGAATCAGGCGATGCTCAAAGTGCAAATCTAACAACACAAACTACACCGGCAATATCAGCTGATGGTGCAACTATTATTACAACAACAACAGCGATAACCGTCGGTGGTGCTGCTACACAATCAGCTGCTGGTACCAGCGTCGAAACTTCGTATGCAGATGTTCCTCCCGCTGTGCCAGCAATTACTACGCCCAGCGGCATAGAGAAAGTGACTAAGAGCTATAAATATCAAGAGGATGCGGTACTTTTTGGAAGAAGCTGTTGCCGAGGAATCCAGCGAATTAAACATGCTGCAAGATCATCAAAAGCAACGTGGCTTCTTTGAAATCTTTATGGAGCGTTTGCAACAGATGGCATTTCAATGTAAATCGAAAATCTATACACCGGATCCATTGTGTGGTCTTTTTCTTTATATGGGCGAATATACCATGCTGATGCTAGAAAGCTGTGAAGATATGATTGGTTTGGTATGCAAAGAATTGGTGGATATTGCCAAAGAATTTTGGTCGGAAAGTCGTGTCTTTCAAATTGAGGATAAGATACGTGATACATATTTCGATACGTTAATAGCACGTAGAATAGCTGGCGCTTATATTAATGAGAAATTTCCGACATCTACGCCGAATGATGAGTATCTGATGGGCAAACAGCATATTATACTTAAGGAAAAGCTGCGACAGATTTGTCTTTTCATCTCCAAAGATATGCGTTTCTATCAGCGTGAACAAGTTTCAGAACTGGATTTGGATAGCAGTGATACAAATACTAGTAGTGCCATGGAACAACAATTGACAGCGCCACATATCTCAATGAATTTACCAACGGAAAAATTTCGTAAATTGTTGCCCGAGGTGCAACGTATAAATTTAGTGCTAAGTTCAACGCGTTTCTATTTTACCATTGAGGAGTTCTCGAACATTTATGGTACTACACCGATAACAATTGATGAGAACTCACTGTTCTGGCCATTGCCAAATAATTATGCACCGCCGCACATATTCCGGCGTACACCATTCGATATTAATTTATTATTTGGTGATTATGGCAATGAATCGAAAACAATAGATTCGAACGATGTCAATTCACGGCGTGCCACACAATTTTCACAATTGGAAGGTATACGTGCTTCGACTAATGCTAATGCTGAGGGTGCCGGAGCCGGTGATGGTGCAGAGAGTGGTGTAGAGTAGTAGATCGTGTAAGGTACTTTTTTAAATTGTATTTTTTTTGTTGTAATTTTATATTTAAAGATTAAAAAAAATTATTATTAATATCGCATATTTTTTTCGTCCATTTTCTACGCCACAAAATAAGTAAAACAGTTCCATGGAAACCCAGCTCTTATTTTGGTATAAACTAAAAAAAAGAATGTTTTTAAAGAAATAGGAATAGGAAAGATTTGACTTTTGACTTCTGGTTCTGTGCGAAAATGTTCTGAAAATATTTCAAAATTTCCCTTCTTCACGCTTACTCATGTCTTTTGACCCGAAATAATTTACATTCGCTAATTAAGAATGTAAATCCACCTCTTGACCTCTAGGAAATTTTGTTATAGAAACAAATTAAACTGCGACAGCGCAAAAAATTTAAACTTAACTAAATGAACAATGTATGAAGTCTAACGAACAAACCTGAAATAAAATGGAAAAAAAATGTACAATAAAAATAAAATTAAAGTCTGAAAAAGTTAATTAAACTTTTGTGTAAATTGTTGTTAACACTTTTGTGTAGCTAAGCACAAACAAACAACAACAACAATGACAAAAACAATGACCGTACCAGCTGCTACAGTAACTAAACCAATAAAAAATGAATACTGTACTGCATGAAACTGGAATACGAAATGCCCTGCACACACAAGCAGTCTTTTTATTTATAAAATTTTTATGGGTAAACTTTATAGCTCTAAAATGTAACTTTTTAGAATTATTAGGGTTACACTCTAAATTAGGTTTAAGGTCGAGTACAGATTACTAATGCTTTAATTACTGTTATCAGAGTTTATGGGACACTGGACACTTAGACATGTAGAAGTTATGGAAATATAGTTGACGTTTACTTGGACAAAAGAACTTCATGGACAATCTACCTAAAAGAACTAATCAGCCATAATCGATATAGGAACTGCTCGGCTCTGCTATGGTTTCTGAGATTGATAATGTAGGCAGCAGTGCGGACAGACGAATATGCTCATATGGCATTCATATGTGTGTTGCATATTGTTGCATAAATATTATATGCCATTTTTTTCGCTACAGGTGCAGAGTAACAGAAATATTTTTGCTGTAGCAAAGCTAGTGGAAAGTAATACACTTGGCAAAGCTTAAAGTTAAAGTTAACTTATAGTTTCATATGTATGTATGTGTGTGTAAGTGAGGGGAATTGTGTAAATGTTACACATCAAAGGTCTATTAGAATGATTTTCAATTATTACTTTACTTATTACAATGTTACAGACAGCATACTTTCTAATACACCCAGCCTTTGACTTTTTTTTTGCACAATACGCTACAATGCTGCACAACATATACAACAACAACAACGACATCATAATATTGCACACTATTCAATCAAGCGACAAGAACAACAATAAGTTAGTTCAACTAAAAAAACAAACACACACATACACACTCATAGAGACACATGAGTGTCAGCATATAAACAAGCACATTGCACTCCTGGGAGGCGCTGCAATCAAGCAAGTAAAAGAAGATTTAGTATTTTAAATAAAAATAGAAAGCGAGTGTGTGCGAATGAGAAAGCAAATGTAATGAAATGAAAACGAAAAATTACTGCAGTTTTCATAAAATGTCAGTTGAATGTACAGACAGACAGACAGACAGACAAACAGACAGATAGAATAGAATAGCAGATGCATAGATAGATGCAGACTAGGCAGCTGTTGGCATTGCAGTCACCCAGAAGTATGCAACACACAACTGCAGGCATAAAAATCATAAATTATGATGAAAATAAAAAAGAAAAAAATATAAAAGAAGTGCTATAGTCACGGTAATACCCTACATTATGTTGTGTTGTATTGTTATGTTTTGAATATATTTCGGAGTTAAATATTCCAAAGAATTTTTTATTTTGAAATTAATCTCGCAAGCATTTCTAATTTGGAATATCGCTGATCGCCACAGAGACTCATGTTCTTGTTTAGCTCCTTTTTTATAATATTTCGTATTGGCCTTTCTTTTGAAATATTTGAAGTGTATGAAATGTATGGAAAAAAATGTTTTAATTTTAGTTTTTTTTTTTTTTTTTTTTTTGTTTTGTATTTAGAATTTTTTTTTCATGACTTCTGGCTATTCTTGTTTTGCTATTTCATTTGTTTGTTGCTCTCGACTAAAGTGAAAACTGTTTGCTGCAGTCATTTTTAACCTTTTGTGTTAAGTGAGCATGTGACTGTCTATAAATGTATCTGTATATATAATAGTACCATTTGTATCTAGATACATATCATATGTGCAGCAGCAAAACTTGTTGTATGAATTTGTTAAGGTAGCAGTAACGTACTAATGCACAATTTGCAGTAAATACAATTTACAACCAATTTGCTTTTATTAAAGCAGAGAGAAAAAAATGATCTTACTAACAACGAAGTTACGTATGAGTATTCTTTTATTTATTCATTTATTTGTTTGTGGAAAGAAGTGTCGGTTGAGAAGATGAAAGTGCGAGGAAAAGGACCGACAAGATGGGGCGTAAGGGCGTGAAAAACGCTCGAAGATGAAGATTTGCATAGGTGCGTGAAGAAGGGCGCATTGGTGCGTTTTTATTAATTTCATAACTGTTTACTACCTCAAGTAAAACGCTTATTTTTTTTTTATTAAATAATTGTATTCATATAACAAACATGAATACTATAACCTTGTACTTAATTCTTGGAAATTATTAATTTGTGCCAATAAAAAAACGACATGCTTATCTAAATACATCATACGCACTGTTGTGCCGTACCCCCGGAACGCAGTTAAAGCAGCCGTGCTAAATCAAATTAAATGATTTGATGCGTTCAAAATGACGATACTCTGTGTCTGTTTAAGTTGCCAACCAGTTGATTGGCATACGGCACTCTATGGGCTCATAAAAACAAAAAAGAACGTTGGGGTAGGTATTCCCAAAATAATTTCCTGCTATAATAAATGCGTACAATGACTGCTGCGCGGCAAAATGTTTTATATTTAAGCTTAAACGTGTGCGACTATTTAAGCATAAAAATTAAAGCATTTTCGTATTTATTTAAAATTTGTTTCCTATGACTGTCACCTAACATAAACAGATCAAAAGCTTGATTTCTTTCGCTTGACATTTGCTATGCTGCTGCATCCTTGTTAAAAGTGTGATATTCTTATTATATGGTTTTTGTCAGATTTCATAAACATTTATGAAAAAAAAAAAAAAAACCATTTGTCGCTTTTTTTTTACATTTGTGTTTTCTGGCTTCCTTGTTTTACATAATGTGGCTTGAATATATTTTTTTACATTTTTCCACATATTTATGTGGCGGTTTTCGCTGGGTTTTTTTTTGTTTGTCTGTTTCCATTACAGCTCAACTAACGTTTTGCTTAACGCCTTAATGAAATCCTCACTACTGGCTTAAGTAATGTGACGGTTTTTTTTTTTTTGTTTTCGAAAATATTTATTATGTGATTACGCGGTGTACAGGCGGGGAAGACCATTTCTCCAACCACATTTTATATCTTTACAATGATATGCTTGCTTTTTGTATATCCCCACAGGCATTCTGTTATGTTCTTATTTGTTTGCTTTGCTTTATTTTACTTGTAACCTTGCCCTCGGCACTCTTTTGCATAAAATAATGCTTCATTGTTTTCTAACTTGTAAATTACGAAGGTCATGTCTAAAAAATAAAAATTCTTTTTAGGTTTCAATTTTTTTCACCATTTTTTTTTTGTTTTTCATTTTTTCATAGCATACTCTGCGGGTGTATTTATAGCATGAGTAGAAAAGCAAATTATATTGTTAAAAATGCTTTAGCGACAACTTAACGCTTGTTATATTTTTTTTTTTTTTTCATTTTGTTATCCTTATTTGTCTCCTACTTAGCATTTTATTTTTTATTTCATTTTCCAGAAATTTGTATGTACAAAAATTATCAGCAAATATAAACTTTATTTATAATTCTATTGGGAAAATGTTTCATTCAGTGATGCTACGGTTAGGCACTACAGTTAATCAGCAGCTGTTTTAGGTTTTACTTTTCGATTTTTGTAATTTTGTGTTTTTCTGTTTTTTTTTTTTTCAAATAAATATTGCATACTTTGGGGAGCACTAAATTTGCTCGTGTTCTCTTGATTGTTATTACGATTGTTAAGCGGATTTGGTACATGAGTTATGTAATATTTTGTATATAAAATTTTTCTAAAAAAAAAAAATATATTCTGAATTGTAAAAGCTTTGTAGTTCTTATAAAAATTTTATTCGCTTTTTGAACAAAGTTAAAAATAATTTTCGTTTACTTACGTCACATAATTTTCTTTACGATTTTTTTTTTAAGTATTTTATAAATATTTTTCCAACGACAAATGTTTTTCGAGTGTGTGTGTGTGCATTTAATTATATTTTCTAAAAGCATTTTACTGCTTATGCTGTGCCTCTTAGTTAAACTAAAGTAAGTGCTTAAGTTAAGTAAATAGACGACTTAGAACGTACCAAAGTAAACAATTTTTAAAGCAATGCAAACAAATACTACAACCGAAGCTTAAATTAAATGCGTACAGTTTAAGTAAGTAGAAAAAAACTCATACAAAGTTGTAGACTACAAATTGCACACGACCAATTCAGTATGTGTGTATGTGTGTGTGTGTGTAAGTTGCACAAGCATTTTGTGGTAATTAACTAATTTGTCACACAATCTCGGCTAACAAACTTGTCTGCAAAGCGCGACGTTGAAATTAACTTTTATGTAAACTAAAAGGAAAAAAAAGGAAAACTAAAAAAAAAAATTACAAGTGGAAATCCCGAAAACTAAAGTAGAAAAAAAACAAAAACAACAAAATAGAAAATAATTTCGCAGACAAACATTGCATGCACGCCCAAAAATTACGTATACGACACGTTTCCATTTACATTCATTGACGAGCGTAAGCAGCGTTGTCGAGTTAAACACGAGCGCACGCTTTGCTCTTTTTGTTTTTGTTATTCCGGCTTTTTTTTGTTGTTGTTCTATGTGCATGCAACATATGGGCGTTACTGAATTAAAGCACCAGCAACAGCAGTAACAGCAGCAAGGATTGCAAGGATACAAAATCTAAGGCTTATTAATTTCATGTGCTGAACACGTAAGCAAACTTACGCTTTGCGCTTTTAGTTTTGCAGCAACAAATTGTATGAATGAAATGAGCCACTAAAGTTCGTTATATGCGAATATCTTTGTACACTTTGCAGCTTTCGAGGTGTTAGGTGATACTAAGAAACCAAGGTGCCACGCCCATTTTTAGATATAGCTCCCATACAAAGCTACCACACATTTCCCAGTTTTGTATGAAAATTGTTGTTATTTATGAGAGTATTCACGCCAAAATTGCTAAAACTACTTCTTAAGTCATTTTATGTATATAACTCTGATGTTATAAAGATCAGGTCACTATAACATACTGTCTCCATACAAACTGAGAGGCGGGCGGGAATCCCGCGGGATCCCGCCCAATCCCGAAAAATTTCGGGTCCCGAGCGGGATTTCGGATTGAGCGGGATTGGGAAACTTTTAAAATTTCGGAGTTTTCGGGATAGTCGAGCTATCCTCCCGAACTTTAAAAGTTTCCCGATCCCGTCCCGATCCCGATCCCAAGCGGGACCCGCGGGATCGGGCGGGTTTCGGATTCCCGCCCGACGCCCATCTCTAATACAAACTAACCACCTATTTTGAGATTATTACACATGAGCTTCTTATATGAGCCCTAACCTGTTGTATTAAGCTGGAAGGTAACGGATTATGGACCCATCACCTTTCACGAAATAATATGCACACCACTGATAAGCTATTCGTTTGAGCTTCGTTCCTGCCGAAGTAAATGTTTTTTGTTTTTATTAATAAATAATTTATAAGCTTTATTTCTAAAACTTACTTTATACTTATAGCATACATACGACGTCGACTTAATTTAGTTAAAATACAAAGAACAAAAGAAACAATCGGAAATGAGACAGGAATAAGCCAATTGCATGTCGACTGTTGTTGTGATTGTTTCCGTTTTAAGCGCGTTGACTTGCAGCCATTTTTTTTTACTTCTTTCAAGTTACACTCTTGCATTTCACTTCCCGACGTCATTCATATTAACACAAAAGTTGTATACTTTGAAAATTTAACAAGTTTTCTACTTGTCTTAACATGGCTTCCTTCTGTTGTTGTTTGCATGTGTGTGTATGTGTCGATGCGTCTACATGGCTTTTACTTTAGCTTTTGCTGCATGTTACATACATACTAATATATTGTATAATATTTTATATTAGCTATGCATATATATGTATATGTGTTTGTGTGTGTGTGTATGTATATTCTTTGACAAGTTTTTGTGGGTTTATACTTTGCAAAAGTAATATCCTTAGGATTTTCTACTTTCATGCTTGTTGTTAAAATTGCTTATTGCATGCTTTACACACACACACACATACATGCAACAAAAACGCACACACATTAGCATTTATTATTATTGCGTGAGTTTAAGTTTTATTGCATGCAACTTCATTAATTAGAACTTTTAAGTAAACTAAGTGCAACATAAAATTTTTTTTATTTTTTTATTTTTCTTTGAAGAAATTTAAAAAATTTTTAAGATTTTATGTAATTTAATTAATTTAAAAAACTTGCAAGTTAATATAAAAATTTAATAAAGTCGCGCGACGGCATTCCATGCACTTTATTTCAAATTAATTAAATTTAATGAAGCATACATCACTGCTCGATTGGTTGCAATTAAATAGCAAAAATTTTTTATGACTTATTTAAAAAAAAAAAAATCTACTCAATATGCTCAGCACGATCAGATCATTTAATTTTAAATTTGCATTTATATGAAGACCGCAGTCAAACCGCAACAGTGCAACATTGAACAGAGAGTGACCATAGCGACCAAAATAACCACCACGTTTCAAATAACGTATTCAATAAATGTGTGTGTTGATTTATATGTATGCGTGTGTACATTCATTTATATTATATTTTAAAATAAATCGTGATAATATATATTAAAGTAAATTTGTTGTAAAGACTAAATTACCGAAAGGAAATTCATATAATGAATGGCATACGTATTGCAAAATTCATTTTACAATAAAATTAATAGTGCTGTGAAAAGTAAAAGTAAATGGCCGCAAGCGTTTAATTACACATGCAAGGATAATAAAGGATTGCGTTAAAATACAATTACATATGTTATACTTTTAGTTTATTAATACTTCTTTGTATTTTTATTTTTTTTGTTTTTAATTTTATAAACTTTTTTTATAAAGTTAGCATTTAACTTTTGCATACAAAGCTGCAAAAAAAAGGTGTCTCTGTAATAAACTTGTAATTCGATTCATGAAATAAATTTAATTAATCAAATTAACTCAACCCTTCATATCAGCATATCGATATAATTGGAAATATTTCACATAAAAATAATCAGTTATAATCTATATCAACGCAGCACGCAATAATATAACAAAAAGAATTACAGCAACAAAAATAAAATTTATAAAAAAAAAAAAAAAAAATTATATAAATTTGTTCACTCTTTATTTTTATATTCGCTGTAGGTATACAAAAAAAAAAAAAAAAAAAAAAAAAAAAACACACACAAGAACGCTGCAATCATATCGAGCCATACAAAGCAAATATATTCTTAGGTTTCGTTACAAGAGAATAACTGTTATAACAACACACAAGCTCTTATCGAAAAACAACAAACACATTGCATGCATAGCAGAATCAAACATTAACAATCTCATTGCAGATATAGCAATGTTATAAAACAACAACGACTGTGTAATGAATCGATTTATCATGGAGCAATCGATAATTTTGTATAATTAATTGATCGATTAGTTCAAGAATCAATAATTGATTAATCAATAATCAAGTAGTTTATAGAGAATAATAGTCTCGGGATTGACTAGCAAGAGTGATGAAAAAAAAGGTCTTCACTTATTAACTTTTTTAATTGAAAGCAAGATCATCAAATATTATTATATCAAAAAATATCTCGTGATAATCATGGTTAATCAGTAACAATCAATTTGTTCTTACAATCATCAACAATCGACTATTTCCAACAATCATACAGCCCTAGTCAACAGTGTCTGTGCTACTCTTCTTTGATCTATATATATATATATATATTAACGTGTATGTAGGTACATATGTATAGACGACCGATACTTATGAAATTTTATAGGGTCCCCATTGGCGACGAGTAGAGTCTTTAGTCCGTTTTTGAATACTGTATAAACAAATTCGTCATATTTTTGCAAAAGCAAAGCATAAATTGTTCTTGTAAAAGAGATTAGCACAAAAATTACTCAGTGAGTATAATAGAATGTTTACTGTGTACAATATTCACTCATTTCGCATTATATGAACAATCACTTATTAAATTTCAAAAACAGTTATTTGGCAGCAACACTTGACCAGAGTAAGTGAGAAAGAGGGAGAGATAGTGAAAAAGAGAGTGAACTAAATGTGTGATTAACAGTTTATAATTTCGAGAAAACAGTTCAACGCGGAGTCGTGGCTTTTCAAAACTTTAATACTCTTTGAAATCCTTTCTTCGTAAAGTTTTAGATAGAATATAATTTTAAAGCTTTAAATATAATATTAAATTCTTTTTTTTTTAGTATATTTGAGAAAAATTTCAGCTATTTTGTCAACCCCAAAGCTATGTACACATTTAAGTTTAACAGACTCAAAGTATTTCTAAACTTTATTCCAATATAGAAATTGACATTTCTACACGAACGCAATTATCAACGCAAATATTGATTATTAAGCGTATTGTGGCGGCGTTGCTAATGTGCCAATGGCTGTTAGTTCCGCTCCGCTCCGGTAATGCTTTGCATAGAGAATACACAACGGTTGCATTAAAAATGTCCCAGCCAATACTTTAACTCACTAAAGCAGCTTACTTCAAAAGGATATTTTAACATGCAGCACACTGTCTATGGCTTCTAATGAAGTAATTTCAAAGCATATCACGCATAATCCACAGCACGTGAGCTACTTACATTGTAATTCGTTGTCTATTTGTCTATTTTGTCTGCGGTATGGCATGCTATGCGATTCGCGAACATTGAATTGTAGCAGAATAACAACAAAACAGCAATGTTGAATAGTCAGCAATAGCAAGGATAATGATGGTACACGTTCTATTTTAGTTGTGGCAGGTGACTTGATGATGATGATAGCAGCAGCTATGATAACAATGATATTGGCTTGTGGTGTTGTTTAATAGTTTGTTTCATTGTTTCGCCGTGTATATGAGTAAACAAATGACTTAATGAATTTCAATAAATGTCAATTTAGATTTTCACTATCTATCAATGTACAAACTCAATGTCATACGAGTATAATGTATTGCATATATGGTGTATGTATTATTAAATTAAAATGCAATTAGCTACAATTTATGTTATACTCTCACCTTTAAGGTTTCAATTTAAATGGCACACTTTGAGGATGTCACTGTTTAAAGCTATTTCGTATTTATTGATTAATTATTCCTAGTGTTACACAAGTTATTTATTATATTTCTAATCGATAAAACACTTAAGTATTACTTAATTACAAAAACAATTTCGCATACAGCGCAAACAAGAAAAGTCAATTTTCGGCATAGTTAAATTGCTTAATAGTGCCAATTTCCGTCGAATGACTTAAACCAAAAAAGAAAAAAAGAAAAACTTGTACAAAGTATTTAACGCGCAGCATTCAATACATTCAGTTTCAGAAGAAACAATTATTTCTTAGTCGTAGCTAAATTACTAAACTGGACAACAGTAAAGCACACTCATTCTAATAAACACGGAAAAAATAATACCAAAACAAAAACAAAACAAAACAAACAGAAACAAAAACGAAAGCACACAAATTAACTTAAATAGCGCCTGGAAGTATGCTCTGCAAAGCAGACGAAGCAAATAATCTCCGGGGCGAGACCAACTCTAATTATACGCTACATAAATTTTACGCACTCTGTCTGAAGGTGCATGAAACAGAGGAAAGTTAAAAACAGAAAAAAGAAAAGAAAAAAGTAGAAGAAATAATAGATCGACTAAAAGAGATGAAATCTAGAATAAAATCAAGAAAAAAAGAAGAAAAAAAAACGAAATTAATTTTATAAAGTGTACATTGCGATGCGTATTTATGTATTTTAAAACTTGTAGAATTATGTGCAAAAGCAGCTTAAATGTTGAAACTATAAAAATGCATTCAGTTTGTTTAACTCATCGAATTAAAATTGCTAATATTTTTTTAATTAATAAGAAGCTTATTACGTATTTTTAAAGTCTAAACTTTGGTAATGTATATCTCGCTTTGTATAAGTTCGGTCATGTTAAGTTATTTGCCGCTAGAATGCATGCTTAAAAGATTTATTTCATCAAAAATTTTATTAAATTATCTTAAAATCACATAATAAATTTATTTATTATGCAAAAATTAGCTTTGAAATCGCTTTTCAAAAACTTTTTATCACTTGACAGCGCATAAAACTCTTTTTTTTTTACACGCAAACGCGTATCATTTTTTTTTTTTTACAATGTGAAAAGTATGATAAAAAAAGAACAATTTTTCTATGCAGCTGCAGCAAAAGCTTTTACATGAACGCTGGCACACATGTCGTATACGCGATTTAATGTTAGAAGAGAGTATAAAAGAAACACACACACACATATGCACTAAAATACACTTACTTATATAGTAGAAAATAGTGTCGTTAGCTATTTACATCAGATTAACCAGAGATGACAGTAAAAGATTAAGAGCGTTGGTTAAAAGAGTGAAAAAAGCAAATGCAACATAAACAAAAAAAAAAATAAAGTAAAATGTGACTTCATAAACATATTATTACTGTGGTATAACCAAAGCTTTAGTACTCTTTATAACAACAATTCTTTATACAACAAGATTTAAAAGCATTGCTCAATAACTTTGGACTCAGGTGCTGTGAATTGTGGAACACCTCAGCTAGAGGACACTCTGAGATTATCAACTCTCTTGAAGGAATTCCATCAAATATCGACTATTGCGTCCCAACTGAAGACTTAACTCGAAGATATAAAGTTACTATTCCCGCGTCATGACTGGAATATGTAGCTCGTCAGTCAAGTTGGGGGATGCGTTCAATCTCCGGGCCGAGGTCATAGCGATAAATCTTCTCAAATCTTCTAAAAGTATTCTTGAGCATGTATTCCTGTTTTCAGATAGTCAAGAGGCCCATGAGGCGCTAAACTCCTACATTAATAAATTTAAATCCATTACTGAGTGTCGCAAATCCCATTTGTTTGCCAGGGCATAGTAATACTGAGGGCAACTGCATGGCAGACGAACTAACAAGGCAGGCTACCACAACCCATATCCTTGGACTTGGTAGGGATTAGCAACTTGGACGCTGCTTATAAAAGAAAAGACTTTACTTACTGCAAACAGAATGTGGTATAACTTAACAACTTGCGTCATATTCTGGATTACCTGGCCTGCTTACAATCGTAATAGGTCATATGGCATCGTTAAAATGAACAGAACAGATATTACCTCACTGATAGCAGTGACCACGGGACTCATAGGCACTCAAGCTATTAGGGTAGACGTCCCCTTTAATGATTTTTTGTAGAAATCGGAAGAAAATATTTAACATCTTCTTTGTCATTGTCCAGCTTTAAGTAGAAAACGGTTTCAATATTTTTGGGAAAATTCTTCTTAAAAAATCTTTTAGAAGTAACCACGATAATTGCCAGAAACATAACAATATATATAAAAGCAACTAAATGGTGAAAGTTTATGGTCCCTGAGCGGTTTTTTTGAGATTATGTGGCATCAGAATGGGTCTCTTTTTAGACTAAGTGTTGTAGTGCTCGTAAGTGTTCTATTGCCACCTAAACCTAAACTGACCTAAATATCTTATACAATTGAAATAAACCTTAAGTTCTAAAGCTTATTCTGCAACATTTCCATTTGGCGCTGCATCGTAAGTGCAACGAAATGTTGTCGCAATACAATTAAGCTCAATGTTCGTGGTTGAATTGTTGCTTGAATGCCTTCAATTTGTGTTTTGTACCCAGTAACTTCTTGTTTGTTCGTAGACAACGCAAGTGCAGAGATACAAAATTTAGTGATGGCACTTTTCTACTTAAGTCTTACGACGGCACTCATCAGCAGAAATGGTTTTAGTTGAAATGGCTTTAGAAAAATTATATCACAGCACACAAGTAAATGTTGAACTCACGCAGTCGATCTTTTAATAACAGTTTACAATTTTTTTTTATTTCCATCTCTAGCATTCGTTGCAACGAATATCAAATATTGCACAACGGATGTAATCTGCTACGCTTGCTGTCTAGACAACCTGTCTATCTGCAGAGAAAGTGTATATTGTGTATCTTAAACTGCGTGTTACATATAAGCACTTCCGTTTGCCATATTTCATGCATTAACGTGAAAAAGCTTACAGCAGACTGCTCAAAGCAAGTCTTAAATATTTACAATATTTTTAAAAATGTTTTAAACTACAAAGACAGCTTTAAATAAAGACACAATTAAAATATGAGCAAACACAATTCAGTGTCATAAAATTTTACATAATTTTTTAAAAGAGTTAAGCTAAATTACTAAAAAATAAAATGCAAAATATGCCTTTAAGAAAAAAAAAACTCTTACTCTGCACTTATACACACACCGCATTTTGGAGCAGCTTTAATCGACGAAAATGGAAAATATTTCAAAATTAAGCTAATTGTAGACAACAACACGTACAGACTTACTGCATTGGAATTTACCACACTTTTAAGCTTTAGTAAGTGCGCATCAAATGAGCTTAACAAGCAACAGAGCAGCAGCAGTTTTGCTTCTTGATTTGCTTTCATTGTTCAAATTTGCAACTATGTTACACATATGGGTGGCCAGGCATATTGATTTGTTTTACTATGAACCTGAACTTTCATTTCTTTAAATGTGTTAACACGCTTGTCTGCTACAAGTTGAAGCATTTGCGCGGTTTGTTTACAACTAAAGTTTAGGTTTTTAAGAAATAACGGTACTGCGTCACACGTTTAGCTGCATCTCTCAGATACATTTGTTGCTGATTAAACGCTGAAATGAACATCACTTTAACTTGTTGGAAAGCCATAACTGAAAGAATTACTGCTTTAAAGAATTTCAACTGAGTAGTCAGATAATTACAGATCACGCACAAATATAAAAAGTATTTGCCCTTGCAAAGCACAGACTCGAAATTTTACAGCAGCTAATGCGTCTGCTTGTGCGTCTTCTTGTCACCAACTATATATTCTTTCTTTAACACATATTCTCTCTTCTTTCCCTATAAAGCAACAACACTTTTGTAAGCTTTGTTATTTAAAGTATGTGCCTCAAATTTTTTTTGGAAACACCTACATTCATGTTTAAACAAACCTCGCACATACTAACGTTATCAGCGTAACGCAATTGAACTGAAGTACAATTCTGGGAGTAGGTACATTATTTATGATAGCACAGGTGACACATTTATAAGTTGCTGCTATATATTTTATTTGTCCCAAAAAAAAAAAAATATACATAATATTTGCACAGTGTGCGCTTCATAGCAAGAAAATCTTAAATTACTTTTTTGCCTAGATTTATGCTACGCATAAAAATGTTTATATTATTGCCCTGCTTCGTTCTATGTGGCAAGAAGGTTATAAAGTCTTGCATATATTTATGAACCTCAATAAATTGACGCCTATAACAGTTTTCCCGGTATGCTGCGGAAATTCATGAAATATTTAAAAATGTATAAATATCTTTTTTTTTATTTTATTTAAAATCAATTCATTTCATATTAATAAAGCTGCTTTATACGTGATATAATAATGCTGCAAATATGTTATTAATGACAGCTTTAAAGCATTTTTCTTTTTTTTTCATTTATCGAAAATTATTTCATTTTCACACTTCAGCTGCATAACAAGAACTCTGCGAGTAAAAAAAAAAAAAGAAAAATAAAAAATAAATGTTTAATTCGACTTGAACTTTAGCTTCGCATTTAACCTTGGTCGCCTTGAGCGTTGTGTGTGCTTGAAAATCGCATTAAAATGAATTTTAATTAAAATAAAAGCGCAGAAAATGAAAGCTTAAGCAGCGTACACACACATTCACACACATACACATACGAATATACTTACTGTTGGCATCAGCCAGAGGACACTTTGCTATGGTGACTGGCTGCAGTTGAATGGCTAAAGTAAAGGACAACATCATCATCATCATTTCGAGTTGTCAAGTAAAAATTTAAGAGCTTCAAATGATCGTGAAGACCGCAAAATTTAATTAAAAATACATAAACCGTTCAGGGGGAAAAAAGAAACGAAATAATAAAGGCAACTAAAAAAAATCTGTATACGCTATAAATGTATAATTTATCGTCGGGTTTATTATCGCAAATAAGTCATAAATAATGCTTGAAATGTTATGCAGTGCTATACAATATTTTGAATTTTATCAACCGCACATTTTATGGTTAGCCAAAAATATGAGCAGAAAAAGTTAGCACACAAACAGTGTGCGCAGCGCCAAAAACGCTTAAGCAAACATGTCAAATTCAATGTGACAAATGCAACAAATAATCCAATCCAATTTCTAGTTGCAAAAGATAGCGTCTATGGTAAATGCAAGTTATCTCGTCAGCGACAGCGATATGTAAATACAATATATTCTACAATGCACACATACACATAGTAAAGTGTAAATGATGGGTTTGGAGTGGGTGTTGCTATAGCTCCGAGCTTCTAAATACTATGAAAACCAATGTCCATACCAAATTTACGATATTTGAATTGTGTAAATCCGATTTGTACGTGCTTGCATGTTAACTCTTTTTAGCTTTGTTTGTTGCCTGCTTGAATTTAACATGAATTTTCGAGAGCGGTTTGAAAAATGTTTATAGAAAATAGAAATTATTTTTAGTAAAAACTAGATCCTTTATTATGCCAAACTGCATCTTATGAACTTCAACTTTAAATCTAACCAGATTATCTAAGTTATTGTGATAATTAATTTATATAGTAGAATAATTTTATATCGTAGAACTTTATTGTTGCTGTAATTATTTGAATGGTAAAATACAAAAGACGATAATTTCTAAACGGTTCCCAAATAATCTTTATAGTCTGTTTACTCAAAATCGAGATGCAGAAAAACTGACATTTACGAGGTGAAATTACACAAATTCACCATAACATGCATACTTAACAAAATTTGTTACCAAATTAGAAAGAGACAGTGGCGGAATATGTTAACTGGTATAATTGTATCATGGTTGCATGTAAAGTCTAAGATTGCGTTTCTGTTACGTTGCCTTCAATTTCCTTCTAGGAGTAAATTTCTTTACAAACCAGTTTTTAAATTTCACCTCTCCCACCCTTGTAAAAAATACTGGAACCTAACTCATGCTTCGATCAATGTTAGATCTTTTGATATGTCCCAACGAAGAGAATAACACATATGGAAAACTTCTAACTTGAACTAAAAATATTTATTTTGTGTTGAGATAGCTTAGCAATGAGTATTCAACTTTCAAGCTGGCCATGAAATGCCCTTGAGCAAATGAATGATCTAAGTAAATTTTATTGGTTAACTATATTTTGGTTGCCTGGATAGACCGGCATTCAAGAAAACGAAAAAGCAACAAATTCGCTGATTGTATAAAAGGTTTCCTATGATCTAAGGCCAGATACACCGTGGAGACCTTTTGAAGAATGAGAATTATTTAGTCAAATTTCAGAGGAAAAAAACAGTTAGTAAATAAAAATTAAGAGTAATGTATTCGGGATCTAGATTATGTCAAGAGGATGAAGAATAAGCAGAACAGATCTTGGATGAATGTTCAACCTGAACACAATTACCACAGCAGAACTGCTAATGTGTCAGTTTGAGACGGACGTCATTCCTATGTCAATCTCTAACTGAAGCGTCACATCGTCAGGATATTTTGTGCGCTGTTCAGTTTTTTATATAGTTTCAGGCAACCCTCGTAAAGAGCATTGAATTTAAAGTAAAAAGTTGTTGCAATATACAACATTAAATTGTAAAACGCTGTTCAGTTCTTTGTCACGTTGCCAGCTTCCGGCATTGCTGGCCAAAAGCAAATACTGCATTGGGAGAGAGAACAACAAAAAAAAAAAAAAAAAAAAAAAATCAGAGTGAAGTAAAATACATTCGATTGCATAGAAGCATACAAGTAGATGCATTGTAGATACACTTAACGCTTGAGCAATGCTTATGTGCCATTTCGAAGCCCAAACAAACAAAACAACTGGGCTATTGGCGTTGCCTGTTGCAACTACTTCCTCAGCCTAATTCGTACCATTGCAACTTGGCTCCACATAGTCGCAGCACTATGTGATTTTTTTTTTATTCTTTTTTTTTTTGCAAATTTTGTATTTACTTCCGTTTTATTTGAATTGCTGTTTGAATATGAATTTAGTTTACACAGTAATGCTAACCACGTAAAAAAAATTCATATTGCGCGAAATTTTTATCGTAAGATTTTGCTTAGTTTGGCAAGCTGATCTTTGCCAGCACGCCTGCTGACCCAATTGGCAGCCACTGTGTATGTGTTTTAGGTTAAAATCTCAAAGTTTTAAAGTAATAACTAAATAAGTAGTTAAGTTTAGCTTCGGCTGCAACGAATTTATGCAAGACTGCAGTTATTGAATTTTTTTTTTTTTAAATAATTGTGTAGGTTGATGCGCCACCGGCGTTCACGGACGTACAAAACGCAACGCTTTTAGCGTATTTTTTTTTTATTTTATTTCAATTTTCTCAGCGTTTTGCAATAGATATTTTTTATATAAAAATTCTAACAAAGTTTATGTCACATTTGACAGTTTTTTGGCTAGCGACAATTTTTTTGTCTAAATAAATTTTGAATTTATCTTTGGCCGTCAAAACTGGCGCCCAATGTGTACATGCCCCGCATGAGCCCGTATACAGCAGCAGTTGAAATTTTTATTATAAATGAAATAGAAATTCAGTCGCTGCGTGTGTTTTTGCTTTCGGTCTTCAGTTCTAAATCAAATATTGATTTTCAACAGTGAAATATTTTTATTTGATTTGAAATATGTTTTTTTTTTTTTTTGTATAATAAATGCTCTCTCATTTAGACGTGGAAACTTGAAGCAATTCAAATTTTGACCTAACATTTAACTCAGCTCATATGTCATCTTAACTCGTTGCACTTAGATACTTTGTCGAATTTTCAGAGTTGCTGCTGAGGTTGGGGTTTTCTGGATTCTAAGTTTTTTTGCTTTCATCCCAAAATCGTGTTTTTTTTGACTTTACTGCTTCTGCAGTATGCGTTGTCAAGTTCGTCGCCATGCTAAACAGTGAACCCAAGAAAACCTTATAGCAAGTCTCTAGATTATCGGAAACTCTTCGAACATATAAACATTTCTTTAACCATTTTTCTAATGCACCCAGTTTCATATCTCTAAAAATTTCAGCTTTATATTTTAAGCCATTTTGTATGCCGATCGCCCTTGAATAGATATGACATCTCCCTGCTCTTTTAGTAAAAAATTCATTTTTGTAAATTGATAACGTTTAGGCAAGCTCAGCCATTCCAACAGCTCCATTCATTATTATTTTAAATAGTTTGCATATCTTTTGTTTTAATTTTCAATTTTTTTAGTACTATCGTTGTTATTATTATTATTATTTTTTTTTAATAATGCTATTATTATTAATATTTAATAATGCATACTAAAGTGTTAGTTAATTAATTTTAAATAAAACAAAGCTTAATTAACATCAAGTGCCAAGTGCCATATGCTCATTATTTTGTCATATTTATCTAATGCATTAAAATTTTAATTAAAATATTTGACCTCAAATATGCATAATCTTTTTATTTTAATTTTTCCCTTGTGTGTAACTCTTTTATATTTTATAGATCAATATCAACTTACAATAGCCTCAAATTATGCAACATATTTTGACATTGCAACGTTGCTCGTTGACATAATTCTTTTAGCTTTGATAGCAAAATGGGTTTTTATTAAAAATTATTTAAGCATGAAATACTATCTAAGCGCATATTTTCCAAGTTTGGAATATATAAATGGAAACTTTGGTACTAATTAACTGCAGCTGCTACATTTTACATAGAAATGCTACATAAAAATACATATTTTCTTTTTGTAAACATTCAAAAGCTTTTCACTTATTTCACTGTTTTCATTTGCTAAATACTCCCCTAAGGCAAATTTTTGTGTTTGTTGTCAGTAAATCATGCTGATGCGCTTTTGCTGTTTCACTGTATGAGTTTATGGCTTTTGTTTTCACACATACATTCACATACATACACATACATACATACATAAGCTACACAAAATGTTCAACGACGACATTTTTGTTTATTGCAATGCTAATTTGCAATTTTCGTACACATGCTTCATTTTAATTTGTATCTTTGTTTTTAATACCAAAAGCGCTCATTGCTCGTACGCATTTATGAGCAAAAATAAGCTAAAAAATTTCAATTGAGAATTTGATAGAATTTTTGTGAATATTGTATATGAAATTAATAACGCAAAACTTGAAAGAGTAACTTCTGCAACAAGATAAAGTCTTGCTCGAACTTTGTATGTTTATCAGTCGAGAAATTCATCAATGCGTCATCAATGCTGTGTTGATGACTAGTCTTCTCTTTCCTCAATGACATATCGCCGACAACCCCATACAAGTGGCTGAAGAAATTTGCATAAAAATGTTAATGGTCTCTTACAGAGGCTTCATGCTTGACATGTCTTACAAGACTTCATGCATGTCATGTCTTGCAACACTTCATGCATGATCTATCGTGCAGGACTTTATGTATGACATGTCTTGCAAGACTTCATGCATGACATGTCTTACAAGACGTCTTGTGTGTTTGTCATGGTTTGTATGTGTCTTCTATCGCATTTCTTCGTATTAGTGACCAAATATCGCAAAAATTTTGATCTATGTAAATTAGGTTTTTTTGTTGACCAAAAAGTTATATTGTAATTAATTTGACAACACCAAAGTTCCAACGGAGTTAATTAAATGTGCATTAAACTGAAAGCCAAATATGTTATATAATGACTTTTTATATTATGTATTGCTGAAAGAATTAAAAAAAATAAAATAGAAACAAAACAAAAAAAAAAAAAACCCATGCCAAGTAACACATGCACGTTATAAAGCAATAAATCTCATAAAAATCCAAACAAAAGAGCTCAACGATTTAAAAGTCGCATAAAAAGATTAAGAAGTGGCAATGCTGCAGTAAAAAAAAAGAAAAAAAAAAACAAAACATGGAATAAAACAAATGGAATGCGTTTACGTTCATTTCTCGGTATCATTGCACAACAAAATGGCGGCAATTAATACAAATGACGATGACGACGCGTTCGAGGATGCTGTTGCTGTTGTTGTTGCTGCTACTAAAAATGATGATAGCTTTTGCTGTTGATGAGGATGATGTTGCTGAAAAAAAAAAAAAAACAAAAGAAAAAAATACAGATAAGCCAAACCAACCAAACCAACAAACGGTAGCAAAATGGTTGCAAGATCAACGTGTTGCAATGCTGTATGCTACTGCAAAATGGCGCCAGCTGTAAGTAAGGTGCAATTATATTTGTGGTGTATGTGTGTGTGTGTAAGAACATATCCTCTGCATTGCAATCTCAACTTCGCATGCATGAAAAAAAAAATGCTGCTCATCTGCTTAATGCAAAAAACGTGAGCAAGGGTAAATGAGTTGAAAAGCGAAGCAAAAAGGGGAAAGATTGACTGAACAAAGCAGTTAGAGTGCGCTCACCGCTGCTGCTGCTGATGTTGCTGCTGGTCATTAAAGTATAAAAGCAACTTGCACGTACAATACAAATGCATAAAATGACACAAACACACGAATACACACGCATAAACAAAAACAAAACAAAAATATTTACAGAAAAGTATTATAAACGAGATATTTTATTTTTTTGTACCCTCCAATACGTGTAAAAATATTTGTAGGGTGAGGTGAGCATTTAATTAAAAAGAAATAAGTTACGGACATGACTTGATAATATTTTATTTGACTTTATTCAATTTGTTTTTTTATTTCAGACGGAAAAAGTGCAACTAATAAATGAAATAAAAAAAAAAAACCAAGAAAATGATGATGTAGTCAGCTAAGCTCCACTTCAAAGATACCCTGCATACAGCCAATATGTTGTGCTCAGCAAAACTGTTGTCTTACTACATTTGAAGTGTTGAGCCATTGACTTTTTAAATTTGCTGGTAGTTTTTGCGTCCAAAGTAATTCTGCTACTCTCACTAGCTATTGATAAGTGTATGGATTGCAATTGCGTTATCAATTTTAGACTTTCTAGAAAATAGAATTAATGACCGACGGTTTTTATGGGGAAAAAAGACTTTCGAATAAATTTGACATGGGGGTACCTTAAGAAACGTTTCAAACTATGGTAGTTATATCTCTTATAGTCTTCCAGGGATGATCGTTTTAACACGAGCTAGACAGCATGTATAGACCAACGGACGCGACGAACAGACGTGAGCATAGCTAAATCGACTCTCCCCTTTTTAAATGCTCTTGCATTAAAATACTTTTTACTTTCTCTTTTTTGTTTGGGTCTACCATGACCTAAGGCCTTCTGCCCTGTTATGCGTACATTCCCATACAAACTTAATATACCCTTTTGCACCTTGAGTACTCTTCGAGTATAAAAAAATAAAATAAAAAAAAACAACGGATGGATGGCAGACCGACGTAGCTAAACTGACTTAATGTTCAATAATTTTCAATATTATAAAAAATATCTTATGGAATTTTCTACGCCTTCTTGCTACATAACTAGCCTAATATATCCTTTTAAACTTCAAGTATAGGGTATTAATATGAACAAAAAAAATAAAAATAATTGCAAATGAGTTTGTGGTTCTCGCATAAAGGACAAAGCATCTTTAGAAGGCGTACTATTTTCATTAATTATATAAATCTGTGTTTGTGTTTGTGTGTGTGTGTACACTGTTGTTTTTGGCATTGTCTGGGCAGTTGCTGCCGGATTAACGCTTTATAAATTGTTAATTATAATGAAACGAGCACAAATACCATATAAAATGACTACTACAATAGCGATACTCATGTATGGGCTTAAGACAAAAATCCGTTTGCCTGCTGACATGATTTACATTTATGCTTAAGTTTGTTTAGCGTATTAAATCTTATGTGTGTGTGTATGTGTGTAAATGTAGAGGATGTGCATATAAATGCCTTAAAATATCTGTGGACTTTCAATTTTGTTTGAGTTATTCCATTTCATCTGTCTGTGTTTTTGTTGAAATATTTTTTTTTTTTTTTTTGTTTTTTCTCTTAACAACAATTTTACACTAATTCGGCTGACATTTTCATTTTACGCATGAGTAACGCAAAAAAATATTCCATTTTTGATGCGAAAATTTCCTATGAAATACAAATCGAAACGAAATAAAATTACATTTATATACATTTTCGATAATCATTGCTATGCTTGAGTTTATTTTAAACTAAAAATTTGTATTTAAAATTTATATGCTTTACTTATGTGCATTGTCTAAAAGTAACACAGCCTTGGAATTACTAAGCTACTATTTTATGTGTCACAGCGTGCTTATTTTCCCCCAAAAAAAATTGTAGCTGCAGCATAATAATCATTTTTAAAAAAGCTTTTTTGTTCTATTTTTTTGCATATTCATTGACGTTGCTGCAGCTGCTGATAGATTCACAAACAATTGCTGCTGTTGCTGTTGCAGTTGCACTATCTATCTTAACAAAGAATGCTAGAAGAACTAGAGTCTTTGAGATATCTTAAATTTCCCCTGAAATTGCTTTGTGTAACAGCAAAGATTCTTCATACGATATGCTTCTGTGCTAAAGCGCAATAATCTTTCATGCATTATGTCAGCTCAAGGTTGAAGGCATGAAGAAAATGAAGAAAATGAGAAAATGTAAAAGATTGCCTTAAGCTAAAAACCCTCGAGAGAGGATTATTTTAGTAAAAGTTATTACTGCAGCTAATCTTGCTTAGCGATATCGATTTAAATTCGAAAAGGATTTCAATTGAATTTTTTTTTATTTTTTTATTTATTTATTGAAACAAAAATACTAAACTACAAGAATATCTTTTTTTTTGAATATAAAAATTGTTAGTATAAAAATATTTGAAAAAGTTATGGAAGATAAATTGATAAAATGATAAAAATATTGTTTTAAGTGACGCTCCAAAAATAAAATTTGTAAAAGTTGAAGCAGTACACTTATTGTCAAAATATTTGAAGCAAAAAATTTGCGCGCAGTTGTATTGTATGAAGAAATGTTTTAAAAAATGTTCAATGTTGCTACAACTGCAATGTTCCACCAATTTATGCGGCGCAACTAATTTGGATTAAGTTTAACTTCAGCGGTGGCCGCATTAAGACGCGACTTCGTTGGCAAATTACGTTCTTTCTTCTCGACGAATATTTGGAAATGACCCTCGCCATAACCAAAGCCATGCATAGACTTGCGCATAGCAGCGGGCATAATTTGAAAGCCACGCTTCTTTTCGGGCAACGGCGATGCAATAGCTTGAAAATTGAAATCCTTGCAATTCGGTTGCTTACAACGATTTTCCGGTTTACAGTTGGCATTGGAGCAAGCCTTATGCTCGATAATGCAAAATACCTGAAGACATTTACGCATTATGTAAATAATGACAAAAATGATCAGATTGGTTGCATAGAGATGCTTGCGTGGTGCTAGTGACAACATCTTCTCCTGACGGCTACTGCACGCCACTTTATTGCCTGGTTTACTGACTGGGGCACTGGCTTGACACTGGAACACTTCACGGTTTGTCACTCGACGATTTGTATACGACGAGTGCAAAAAAATATATATCACAGTAAAAGTGGTTTGGTTTGTTGCGTCTGTCCGTACGCTCCTTTGTGCGTTCCTTAGCTGCTAAACGAAGACACAATATTTGAGTGTGTCCACGTTATTAGCTAAAGATAAACTGAATGAACGTTTGCCAAATGCCCTTGCTTTATATAGCATATGTATTGTGTGTGTGGCTATTTTATAGTTACTGCTGATTTTCAAGGATGCGTTTAGCCGTCACGATCGGGCAGATCAATTGGAATTTCTGCACTATGGGTTTTTATGGACAAACGATTGCGCCTCGTGTCCGTTGTTTTTTTGTTGCGCCGCTGCTGAGCCATACAGGTAGTAGCACCTTTTTTAAATGTAACTGTACCGCGTAGTAAACCGAATGCTCAATGCCTACGTCGTGGCTGTTGTTGTTGTGTGGTGGTGGTGTCCGTCGCAGATTGGTAATCAACACGTTAATGCCTGTAATTAAATGGAAAATATTTTTGCATAGTTTTATGACGAATTTTTTTTTTTTTTTTTTTTTTTTGTAGACAAATTATTAAATTACTAAAATGTTTCCAAGAGTTGCTACAAGCAGCTGTATATTTTATAATGCTGTATTTATACCCTACATACATTGAGCAAAGTGGTGTAGTACATCAGTATCGAAAGGCAGCTCGGCATATTCAGTTCAATCGATTGTTGCAATTGTTTCCTTGTTTAACTTAAGCAACAACCCACAACTCATCTGCTAAATTGGCAGCATATTGCTTGAAATTCACTTAAATATTGTATATTGTTCCACATATAAATTTACAATTTAATATTGTTAAATAAATATATACGTGTATGTATATTGCAAGTTTAAACGTGACTCAATATCATTCAAAAAAAAAAAAAAAAAAGAATGGCTTGTGAAGCTATCGCTTGTGTCAAGCTTCTCTGCAGCAGTTCGGGAAATAAGCTGAGTAAATTGAATTTGCATTTGCTCGAAGCAACACAAATAAGCTAAATAAAATATATTTATTTTTGTTTTACAATTTAAAATGAAATTTATAATGCAAAATATATTTTATTATATTTTTTTGGATAAAAGTGATGTTGCTTTTTCAAAAATAAATAGATACGTGTCACCGAATGTTTTATAATGAAATTTGTTTAACTGAAATAGAGGAAATAATTTGTTATTTTGCAATAAAACAAAAGAAATAATTTTATTATATTTATAATAATAAAATGTTTTTCTATATTTGAGCAAATTTCGCTAAAATAATAAATTCGCTGCAGATGTTAATTGTTTTTGAGTTGGGTTTTTTAATAGTTTTTTAAACTATAAATATTCAATTTTTATTCGAAGTGGAACTAATTTTTCTCGAGTAAGCAGTAGGTTAGCAGTGATAGGAGACTTTATCTACCTATGTCCGTCCGTTCGTCTGTCCGTCTGTCATGCTGTTTGCCGCATGAAAACTATTTTCTCGGAGACTGTAAGAGATAGGATCACCACACAAACAGTTTTTCTCGAATTCCATTTTAAATGGTAGCCCTCACACAAATCTACCCCAAAATATGGGGTTTTGCATTAAAAGCTTCTTTGTTTCTTATTCTAGGAACTTCAAATTTAGTATATATTATGCCTGACTTGGTACTAATGGGAAGGACCAAATATGGGTAGGATCAAATTAATGTTTGGCATAGCCCCCATATAAATTTTCCCATTGAGGTACATAAAGATTGGGTACAGGGTATCTTGCGGTGCAGCATAATCGACTCCAACGTTGTTTCTTGTTTTTATTTTTTGAGAGAGTACTTTCGTTTGAGTAATTATTCTTCATATCTTCTATGTTCCCAGTTAGACGAAGTTTTCAACAATACCAAAGTTGTGGGTTCACATAGATTGGTCAGGTCGTGATGGTGCGTGGCTTGTGTATACCAAGTACCTCGTATTTGGTTTTCGCTTGGATTGACGAGTAAATAGAAAGCCGTACGAGCATGCGGCATGATCGAATGAAACTCAGCTTTCGATGCTGTGGTCTACCACGCCTCTTACAAGCTGATTCATCTCCAACCTTGCTCAAAGCACCTTTAACATTTTACTCTACGTGTACACTGTAAAGGTTATACTTAATAATTTCTGCTTTCAAAGTCAACAGTATCTCTTGTGTAATTATTTGTGTAACATGTTACCACAGAAGTATTTTTTTAAAATTTTCTTTGTATAATAAAATATGCTTTTGCTTTTTTACATTTTTTATAACACGCTTCAACTTTATCACTTTGCAACTTTTTAATCAATCTATTGCGTGTCTCATCAGGGAACAAGTTAAAAGTTTTTTTTATTTCTTTTTTCATTCATTTTGCTATATTTTTTCCCCATTCGTTGTAGAATGTTGACGCAAAAGTCTCTTTTGGGGGGAAAATCAAAAAGAACTGCAAACTTTTTTTTTGCAACAGAATTTTTAAAACAAACGCATTTTATACAATTTCCTTTTTTTTCTGCTTTGATATTTCTTTGCAACTGCAGCGTGTTCTGCTTCTTCTTTAGTTAAAGTTTTATTACTTTAATACATTTTAGTCTTTTTTGTTGAACGTTTTTCTTTTTTTTTTTCAGACTTGGTCAACAATTTGCGCTCGTTTGTTGACTTAATCATTTGATTTCTCTCTTTACAAAATATTCGATTTGCTTTTTTTTTTTTTTTTTTTTGCTTCTAGTTAACGCGTAAAAGTTGCTGATTGAATTTACCAAAGCTTTGTCGGCAATTTGGCCAAGGATTGGATTGGCCGTTTGGTTGCTGTGTTGGGTTACTGTGGTGCGGTTTGTCTCTGTCCAGTTTCAGTGTAAGTTTGTCGGAGCATTAGCTAATTAGTTTAATTTATAGATAGTTTAATCTATTACTGTGCTGCTGAGTATCCTTTTATAGAGTTGCAATCACGTTGATGATGCTGCGCATTTTAATCTGCGTGATTTTTTGCAAAGTTTAAATTTTATATATTTTTTTTATGCTTTCTGTCTCAACTAAATGACTGAATGAATGAGTGCATTGAATTCAATTTGTCTGTAAAATAATTCTTCTCTTTTATGTTTCTTTTTGGTAAATAAAATGTTGTGGTTTGCATTAGCTGCGCCGGAAGTTTTGTAGTTAATTGAGAAAAGGACTGGCGAAAAAGTTTAAATATTTAATTACTTTTTTTTTTTGCTGTAGAATTGGTGCAATGCTCTTCTGCGTCTGAAAGATTTTTTTAAGCTTGACTGAGCTGAAATCAATTTGAAATGTATATCCGCTCGCGGAAATAGCAGCCGAATGCGGCAGCCTAGCAATAAAATAGCAATGGCGGCAAAGGATATTGAATATTTAATAAGTTAAAAGAATTTATTTTAGCATGTTTTTATATTGAACTTACTACACATACTTATGTGCAAAGATTGGATTATAGTTACTGCGATTACGTTTTTGTACATGGAAAACATGCTGTGCTATTGTATTTTTTAGAGGGTAGCTTACCAGGATCAACGAGGTTTGTGTTTTCTTCCTCATTTTGAGTAGCAGAAAATAATCGTTTTCTACTTTAACAAATCGATATGACCGATTATTTTAGTGTATCGAAAAAAATCGATATACATAAGTGCAATACAACCAACGCTAAAGTTTGTCTATTTTTTTAAATATCAATCATTTTAAAGTGTCAATTATCGTTTTTTTTTTGGAAGTACGCTTTTTACGATTCGACTTTAATTCGATTAATCGATATTACCGACTATAGTTATTAGAGTATCGAAAAATATATTGCTATGCTTTGCCAAATTCACACATTTAAGACAATAGGTACTTTCAAAATAGCTGTAAATATTTGTTTAATAATCGATTGATTGATATTAACGATTATTTTAGATAAAAAAAATTATCGATATATTTGGCAATCGAATATTTTGACACACGTAGAATTTGTTGCTTTCGATAATTATCATATCGATTGAATTTCTTTTAAACACCCCTCGTAACTTAGAGCATTTTATTTTATAGATTTTCCGAAACGAATTTCTTCGAATGAACTTTTATTAAGAATTTCCATTTTGGTAAAGCTTATAGCATTCATAAATATTTATGACAAACGATTGTAAGTAAACCACAAGCAAAGCAAGGCACCAACAGAAAATGAACAGAAAAGTTTACAAAAATGGAAGAAAAAATAAACCCTTTTTGTGTGTTTGTATCAGGAAAAAAGAAATAAAATTTGCAAATATAAATTATGCATTAAATAAAAAAGTGAAACTGAAACCAAAAAAAAAAACAAAAAAAAGAAAAGAAAGTAGAAAAATGTCACGAGTATTCACCTTGATTTTGATTGTTTTTACATAATTTGCAACCGCAATCATTAACCGAAGACGATTCCAACAACCAACCCGGAGGCTGTTGATGAATGTTGTCGCTCCATGATGCTTTTGTTTCATGTTTCTTTTGCTTTTGGCTACAGCAACCGCTTTTCGCGCTATCATTGCAACGTAGTAAAACTGGTGTAGTAAAAATGAAAACAAACAGAATTTATTTAAATAAGATTTGCATTTATTTTGCAAGTTGCATTTTTGCAACCGCTGCGCAGCATGACGAAGAATGACGACGTTGTGGCGGCTAGCTGCCTGTTTGTTGCCTGTCTGCCTTGAATGCTTTCCACTGACTTTCGCAAACACATTTCAATTTCATTTTACAAGTTGGCTGACTGCCTTGAATGCGCGTTAAAATTGTGTTTGTATTTCATGGCTGCCATTTTGAACTTTTCAGCCATTTTGTATAAAAGTCAACGGGCTGTGGCTGTTATCGAGTGTTGCTGACGACGTCCTTGTTCTTACGTTAAAAAGAAAACGTAGCAGAAGATGAAGCTGAAGCATAACAACAATGAAAAATGAAACAGCGACAACAAATTGTGCTTTTAATTTTATTGAAATTGCCATTTTATTTTATAAGGTTACGCTGCTGTTCTTGTTGTTCTTGTCCATCTTTGTTGTCAGTGCGCGTCTTTTCTGTTTGCATGTCCTGTTTTGTGCATGTTCAACATGGTCGCTCGTTCGTCTTGCGTTCCTCTCGTTAAATGCTTTCCAAATGAGCGCATTGTTCATTTTGCAGTAAAGATTTTCAACTAAAAAATTATGCAGAAAGCTTTTGCATTTATTTTCGACATTTCAAACGTCAACAGCAGCAGCAGCAGAAATGACGATGATGTTGATGATGGAAGCGCAATAGAAAATTGATACAAATTTGTATTTGCCAATAATGAAATTACAATACTAAATATTTTCAATAAATTTTTGTTTTTTGCTTTGAAAGTATTCATTGCAGAAAATTAATTCAATTGAATGATTGCTCAAAATGAATAGTTGGTATATTTGATTTGAGAATATTGCAATTTTTTATGTAAGAAAGTATTAAATTTTAAATTTTATTAGCAAAAATAAATAGACAGCTTTGCTACCAATTAACTGAAATTTCTCTAAAGAGATACGATAAAAAGTAGCTGCTCTAAACTTTCAGAATTATTGTTGTGACAACACAATATATAAGGTGGTGCCAAGTGATGCGTTGGTACCATGCCAGCAAAGTGCGAAAGAGATGCATAACTATTAATTTTTACTCCGTTATGAAAGTGTGCATGAGAAAACAAGAGCGCTAAGCATCTCCCTTTCTCTCTACCTTTCTCTCACTCACACTCTGAGAAACTGTGGCATGTTTGTGTGTGAAATTAATGAAACATTTTGATGTGTGTTTCATATGTTCTTAAATCAAGTATGCTCGCTCTTAATTTCCTAACAGCGTTTTTCTCTGTGTGTATGCTAAGAAGGTGTTCAAACATTTTTATGGAATATTAATAGCGTTCAAAATGGGTATTTGAACTGACTATAGTGAAAAGAATATATTTGTAAAACCTATGCTTCACGAAATTGCTACGCTTTAATAGAGTCTTTAAAAAAAATTTAATGCAATACATGACAATTTAAAAAATATATACGTAATTGTCTTAAAACAAAATCCAAGATACTTTTAATATATCATTACTTAGAAAAAAGTCGCTATTTAAATGTAATTTTTTTTTTTTTTTTAAGATAAACGTAAAAGAACAATCCATCAAGACAACGACAATTTCCGTTGAATTTTCTAAGTGATGCCAAAAGCTTTTTTACTTAAAAAACACTTGAATATATCTAGCTATCCATCTACCTAGCTAGCTAGCAAGCTAGCTACATTAGAGAGAGAAAAAAAATGTACACAGCCACCCTAAAGAGTAAGGCTGTAAAGACAATTTGCGACATAGCCAAAGCGTCTCTTGTCAGTCTACTGCTCAAAAAGATGTTGATACTGATTTTGGCGGCTGCTTTTAACAGGCATTCAACATCATTACTTCATCTTTTACACCTGGCAAATATGAACGAAAGACATTTCATTCCATTGCTGTCTCTAATGCGCCACTTTGCGACGAAGAAAATAAATGAAAACAATTAGTTTCTTTTCACCGAAGTTTTGATACTCTTGAAATGAGTGAGTAACTTTAAAAAATAAAGAAAAGTTAAAAAAATCGTACAGATTAATATAATTTGGATTTGTATTTTTTACAGAAAGACAATTATTGAAAACATTCTTTAAATTGTTTTTCAACGTTTCCAATGTTTCCACTATGGTTGCATTAACGTTCACATTAAAAATCGATAAAAAATCTTGTTATCAAAAGCCTTGAAATATAGATTTTTAATTTATCAGTTTTCAGATGTAATTGTTTTTTTGGAATCGATTTCTAAGTGTTTTCAAATATTTTACAAACCAATATACTTTACAGTCTTTATATAAAAAGTTTTCAAAAAAAGGTTATACATATCTCGTTTACTTAAGGCAGGCACTTTCGAGAAAAAGGAACTGCTACTTTGGCATAAATCCAGAAGTTTATAAAGCCAAACAAACGAACTGGAACGCCAAAATGATTTTGGAGCAGCTGAAGTAAAATAGACATAGCTCTTATCGTTTCATCAATAAGAATGCTGGAGAAAAAGAGCAGTGAAGCTGGCAGTACAGCTGGCAACACGCCATCAATGATAAGAGTAACGAGAATATTTTGACCATTACGAAAAATTCACTTCTTGCGAGTTCAACGTTCATTAGCCACTACAGACTTACTTACATATATAAACCGTGATGAGAAGGCTTGGTGTTGGCATGGTTACGAGGCGATACGATTTTTGTGATGTGTCCAGCTGTGTCATTCGAAAGTCATTAGAGTAAAAATGTCGCATTCAAGTCAGTGGGTCAAGCCATTGGACACCTGTGTCGGAATACGCAATGACTCTAGAGACTACAACAACGACGAAAACAACGACGACGACGTCGAAGTGTTGTAAGCCAAGGATAATTTCATTTGTGGCGCAATGCACATTAGTTGCATGCGGACAGACAGACAGAAAGAAAGAGAGAAAATATTGCTGTAGTCTTGCTATTTTCCTTGTTGTTGTTGTTGTTGCTGCCGCTTAATTTTGCCATTTTACTTTTAACTCACTCATTCAACTCATTGCAGACCACTCAACGCTTGGCAAATTGCTTCTAAAGTGCACTGCCTGCGCACCCAGCCTTGAGTTTCCATTTTTATTAAATATTTTAATGCAGTTCTGCCTTCTAATACAATACTTTCTTTATATCCCATCGCTGCATTATGAACACTCAAAGTATATAAAGAAATTTCCATTCTAATAATTTCTAACTATGGCATACATAAGTGCATCAAATGCAATTTTGCTTGAATTGCTCAATTATGCATTTCTGTAATTTAATTTTTCAATTATTCACTTGAAAACCTTAAAGATTTTTCCGGCAATTTTCCCTAAATGAAAGCTTGCAGCTTCAATTTATGCCTGAAAGCAATTTAATCGTTGGTTTTGTAAAATGCGCCAATTTTAATTGGTTTAAAATAAAAAAAAAAAAAAAAAAAGGGAAATATATTCCACCGCTTTGATTTATTATTTTCATTTTGCTTAGATTTATCGCGTCCACACAGTACGCCAATATCAATTTGCGGCGCCTAGTTCAATTTTGTTCACATCCATTTGAGAATTTATTTGCGAAAAACAAATTTAATCACAGATTTTCTTTTTTTTTTTGCATGTTTTTCGCATTTTTGCTATTATTGAGCTAGTGTTTTTGAAGCTTTTGTTATAAAATTGTCAGTTTTTTTCGTGATAAAACTATTGTTAAAAAATAAAAGAAAAATATTTTATAATAAATGTGAATTGCGGTATAAAAGAATTATTAATACCTTTTCTATTAATATGAAAAAAATACCAAAAATAATACGTTTAGCATAAAGCGAAGATCTGCATGAATGTATTCAACGTGATCTTCATTTAGTGTACTCATGAATAGTTCTTATGCACAATGAGTAAACAGCACTCATTTTCCGAATTTGCAGAATATTTCTATTTTACTAATTTAAATAGAAATTAATGAATATAAGTGTTTTTCTTTTGAATAGTGTACCAATGAATCATTCAATGTATTCAGTCAGTCAGTGAAAGAGAAGAAAAACGTTTATGTTATTGCATTATTTTTGTATAAAAAATTCAGAATCAAGTATCTGTTGTATTAGTTGAATTACAACTAAGTTTTTGTGCTTGATTCAACACAATGTATACAATAGTGTATAACTCAATACAGCTGAATACATTAGAATACAGACATGTTTAGAGTGATGTATCTCAATAAGCTAAAGTTTCAGTGTTGTCGTTACAAACTTTATTTCAAAACAAATATACTTTTCAGCTTTTCATAGTTATCAGAACGAAAACAATAAACTTATAAATTTGAATAGTTATTTGAAAATTATTTTTCGCTAAGCTTTTATGGATTAAAATTCGATATATTATTTAATTTTGAAGTGAATTCGATTTAAATTATATTTTTATTTATAAAACAATCTAGCGAGGTTTTCTAACTAAAATGATTGTCAAATTTTTTAAAAATAAATCTTTATGCTTTTGTCGTTCTTAAATTGAATTTTATATATTTGAATATTTCGTTAGATTGTGAAAATATATAGAAAATTTTTTTGTATAATGCTGCAACGCATAATTTACAGTTCTATAAATAAATTGAGTTCTATTAAAATTTCGATTATTCGAACTATTTTTGGCGGCTAACTAAGTGAATAGCAGTTCGAATTGTTTATTTAAACAAATAAATAAATAAAAACCATGTAAACCTAAGTAGGCTAAATACAAAGGTCACAGCAAAAGGCATTCATGTTTGATTAGTAAAGTTGTACAAATAAAATTAAATCAAATATTTATTTACTTCTACTTAACTCCAGCTTCAACTTAAGCCAAGTACAAAGTTCAATTTTTGACGTTTCTTTTGAGTTTTATCTTTCTTTTTATTTATGTTTTTTCCATTTAATACAAGCAATGCCGGTGGCAGCGTTGTTGAAATTCAATGCCTAATCGCTCATTAAAAGACCAAACCACCGCAAAGCGCCTTATCGAAACGCACTGTAAGAGTAAAGTTCACAACGCGCCGAACTAGTGAGCACGTACATGTATATGTATGTAATCGGGTGAGCGTTATTTTATCTCTGTCGCACACATGTACGTATTATATTATTCACTCTTTCATTGGAACTTTATAGAATTTGACATATAAATTTTTATTTTTTACTTTCACAGTTCTATTTGCACGTTCATCGTGCGCGGTACGCGGTTTATTCGCATTTTTTTTTATTCCGTTTATAAGAAAAATTAAATAACGCAAAAAAAAGTTCATTTATGAAAAACTATTACACATTTTAATACATTTTTATGTGTGTTTTTGTAGCGCTTGAATAGATTTAATTAAATTTAATTTAAATAGGCAGATATATAAATAAAATGACAACTACAGCAGAAACGGCGTCAATCACACCAAACGAGAACAAACAAAGTCATAATGAAAACGAGGTAAAGAATAAAATTTGAAAAATAAATGAAGATGTAAAGAGAAAAAAAAAAATTTAAACGACTCTGAAATACTCTTCACCAAAAAACACTTCCACTAGAGTTTTGAGTTTTACATTTAAAATTGAGTTGTAATGTTTCATTTTCAGTTTAGCGATTCGCAAATTTGCATATTTTGTGAAGAAATTAAAAATATTATAAAAATAAAGGCCTATGGTGTAAATTTTCGAGTACATACATCAAAAAACTTACACCAAAACTCTAAGATTTCGGTGACACTCTCGATAAATTTATTATTTACGACAATTGTTTTGAAAACCTTTTTGTTAAAACCTTTTAATTTACTTTATATTTATTTACTTTTTTTGTTGTTTTATTAACTTAATGCGTACACCCTAATAGGCTCTTGACAGTGTAATTGCATCCAGCAATTTATCACGAAAATTTGATTGATAATGAGAAATTGGGCTAGCGAAATCACGGAACTTTCTGGTTATAGTCACAGAATATTGTATTATTTTATATTTTATTATTTTATTTCATAATACATATATTATTTCCCAGTTTCTTGAGACACAATTCATTGGTATTCAATTTACTTTGACTGTACTCATAGTCGTCGGCATTGCTACCTGTGAAAACCCGGTGCATTGTACATTGCAACACGAGGCGATTCCAAGAAATATGTGTACACATTTTTTAGTGAATTTTTATAATTGATATTTTGAGAATATAACCAAAATATATTATAACCATTTTGCTAATTAATTATAGAACAAATTTCTTCCGGGTGTAACAAACATTTAAACGAACCAATAATATCAATATTCACAACATCTATGAAGGGTATAAATAACCGGTTCGCTTCAAGTGCAAACCTAATTGCACAATTATTACTTTTTTATAACACATTTTCAATTTTGATATTTAATAAAAAATTAATACAATGCACGGAAATAATAACGCTTCAAAACAATGAAACAATTTTTGCTTACGCTTTAAAAAATGTTATTTAGAAATGATTTGCATTATTTTTAAAAATAATAAATTTATATTTTTTAATAACAAAAAATGCACGCGGCGCCGCAGACGTTTAATTTTGTTTTTGTTTTGTCTTTGGCAGACGCGTTGATTGCACTTTAAACTGTTCTCTTTTCGCTCGATCAGACTGAACTGAAACAGACCGCATGGAGTTATTTTTATACCACTATTCTCTTTCATTCTACTTTTTTGTTTGGAGTTTTAAGTGTGTGCATAGGTGTGAAGAGTATGAGTTGCTGTAAAACCAGTATTTAAAGAAGCCGACTATAGTTCGGCATTGATGAGAATGTCATTGATGCGCTGCTATTGGCGGTAGGTAGTGCAGTAAGGGCAAACAGGTTGAAGTGCGAATGCGATAGAGTTTAAAAGAGCGCATGAGAGAGCGAATATATAGTTGAGAGTAGCAAGTGCAGTGTTTGTACGGCGCTGCTCTGACAAGCGTTATCAGCTAAACTGTTTCTGGTATTTTGATAAGATTTTTTTTTTTTTTATTAGTATTTTTTTTTTTTTTTGATAAGAATATACACCTGAGGCCTTGTATGTTTAATTTGTTATATTACAATACAGGAACACAGTAATAAAATAAAATTAGAACGTTTTTATTACAAATTATATTTTTTTAATTTACAATCCCAAATATTGCAATTTACAGCTTACATAAATACACAAACAATTGCATTATAAATGAATTTTTTATCGTTTGAATGCCTACAATAGAATCGTTTACCGCATAATTGAGTGCAATAAAAACTGCAAATCATTTTATCATTTATCAGACTCATTAACAAACGTTGTAGAACTTTCTTATTTTGTCGCAAAAGTTACGCTTCAAAGTATTTAAACTAATTTTCAAGTTGAATAAACCGCAGGCAAGGCAAGGCAGGCAGCATAGGAAAGAGAAATCACAAAAAGTTTTACGCAGAACTGCAAAAATCCATTTGTCGTTGTTCAAAAAACTTTCCGAAATGGCGAAAATTGGCGAGAATCTGTATCGAAATGCGACGAACTGTTGTGATAAATTGTGATGCTGCACGGAAATCAAAAGTTTTTACTTTTACACTTATAAACTGTACAAAAGTGTATTTGTATGAAGCATGGTTCTAAAGAAAAAAACAAAAAAAAAAAAAAACGACTTGATATATTTCTGTATGTCTACCATAGCTATCGGCCCTAGTAACTGTTACTGCTGCTGTTGCACTGCAATCAATCTCTTGCGCAGGTGTCAAATGCAAAAGTGTCAACTCTGCTACAACATATGAGAGCAAGTAGAATATAACAAACCGTAACAATTTACCATTTACCTCGAGTATATAGAAAAATGCTACGTTTATACAGACGTTTCATAAAAGAGCTGAACAAATAATTACTCAGTTAAATAACTTTATTGAAGAAAACAACAGACCATTGGCTCTATCTCTTATAGTCTTAGAGATAATCTCTTTTAGGGTTTAGGGTATAAAATTGACTCTGAAGATGTTATATAAAGTAGTTTATATTTGTAAAAAATTAAACTCTCACTTTTTTTAATGTATAAACGTAGCCTCAAAGTAAGTCTTTGCTGCTTAATATTGTTGCAATCAAAAACGATTGATCAAAAGTTTTGTCGCAACAGCGCAACATAAAACTTCAATTTGGCAATTAACGAGCAACGCATAAACCATTTGTTATAGCAATCAACTTCATACATACACACACATACATACATACAGACATATATATACATACTATATACATATAACCTTCTTCTTGTGGTCTTCTATCTGTTTGCAGCCCATAGATGTACGCATATCGATGCCTTGGGGCTATGTTGCCGGTCGTTGGTTTGGTAATCGTCAAGTGCGTCCCATACTTGCACTACATGGCTGGCTCGATAACATGGGCACCTGGAATAATTTGCTGCCGCTGCTGCCCAAACATCTCGGCGTGTTATGCATTGATTTGCCCGGCCATGGATATTCATCGAAATTGCCAAAGGGCGTTGTTTATCATGCTGTAGACTATATCTGTGTTATACTACGCATTATGGAGGAATACAATTGGCCTAAAGTTTCGATTATTGCACACTCAATGAGCGCTATGCTAGCATTTATTTTTGCCTCATTGTATCCGCATCGCTTGGATATGCTTATTAGCATTGATATTGTGCGTACTCGCTATCGCCAGCCCGTGTCACAGATTGACTTTATGCGCACAAATATTGAACGTTATTTGGTTGAGGATGAACGCTTTGCAAATGCTGCACAAACTGAGCCGCCATCCTATACCTATGAAGAACTGGAACGTATACTCTACGATGGCTCACAGCGTTCGGTCGAAATGGAACATTGCAAGCATATACTTGAGCGTAATATTGCAAAATCTAGCATTTATCCGGATAAATATTATTTTTCGCGTGATGGACGCATTAAGTATTACTTTGAATTTCATACAAGTCCACCATTTGCTGCAGAACTGGCAAAGACTATACGCAATGTGCCATATTGTGTCATCAAGGGCACCGAGAGTAATTTCATTGATGAGGAAAGTAATGAAGTTATCGAAATATTACGCGCTAATAATCCACATTTTGAGTTGCACGAGATCTATGGCACACATCATGTACATTTGAATAATGCTGAAGGTGTCGCGGCTGTAATAAATCCATTCATAAATCGACATCGGCCACCATTGCTGGAAACGTGGACAGTGGATGAGACCGATGCTGCGGAAGCGCCAAAAGATTTTGTTGTCGTTGTAGATGATGAAGAGAATACAAAGCGAAGAAAGAGAAAAAGTAATCTTTAGCTGTTGCACATATCTATAAAAAAAAAAATAAAATAATAGATAGCAACAGCAACGCTGTGAGGCTTCATTGGCTGACTACCTCAACGAGTGATTTTGCTTATAGAAATTGTTTAAAAAAAAATTAAATTAAATTTAAAAAAAAAAAAAATTGTTTTAAGTTAAAAAATATGCTAAAATAAATTCGACTTTAAGTAAAAAAAAAGAACACAATTTCACTGTATTGATTTTCATTTTCAAATTTTTTCAAGTCTTTCACTTGAAACTGCTTTTCAGCTCATTTGCCAAGTAATGCACTTTTGATGAGGGTTTCGATTCGTATTTCACAAATGAAAAATTCATTAACTGGCGCGTCTTTTCTTGCTTTTTGCACTTTTCACACTTGCAAAAGGTCTTTCATTTCGGCATTCTTGTGCAATTATCAAAAAATACGCAGACAAAAAGCCACTTAAAACCAATTTCAAAGGCTAGAAGATAACATTGAATTGGGGCATACTAAAAGTGTCTGGTTAAGGAAAGTAAGAAAAAAGGTAAAAGAAAATAAAAAAAAAAAATAATGGAGAGAAAAAAATGTAAAGCAAATATTGAAAAAAAAATTACAAGTCAATTTATATATTAATTCTTTAAGAAAATCCCATAAAAATGTTTGTCCCTTAACACAAAATTTTTACCAAACGTTTACATGATTATAAAGCAAATACAAGGCTAAAATTGTGTTTGTCAAAAAGTTAAGTACAATAAGCGCACAGTGTATACAACTGAATATTTACTGTGTACTCAACTCATTCATTGTCCATTTTTCTTCTATATATATGCGTTGGGTGTCTAAAAAAACGTATTAACCTTTTAGTATGCAGCTGTGAACACTTTATTTACTAGAACATCGAATCTTTTTACACATGCCCACACAGTCTATAAAACTCTGGAAAGGAAACGGAAAAAAACGGCATAATTTTTAAAAATCGAAATGCGTTTTTATAGCTAAAAAGAGAACATTAAATAAAAAATAAACAAATTTTACATTTTTATAGCTTGCACAATAAAAAAAGCGAGGGTTTTGCCAGAAAATTAAATTAGGTTAACTTAAACTCAACTCGCATCTTAAAATAAAATAAAATAAAAAAAATCTTTAACTGTATTTGTAAAATTGAAAAAAAGAGCAAAAGATGCTAAAATGCGATTACGATTTTGAAGCAAAATTGATAGCGGAAATAAATGTTTAATGTTTTGGCAATAAAAAAAAAAAGTAAGCAGCAGCAAAAGCAGTAAGGAAGGATATTGAAGTATTTGTATTGCCAAAGGAAGAATATGAAATAATGTAGGCAGGCAGCATTCCTTTTGATAAAGCATATTTATATTATAAATTGTATTTGCGGTTCACGCACAATTTAATTTGCTTAAAAATCAATAAAATCATTTATTATCAAGAAATTCATTTTTGAAGTAAAGGAAGTACTATATTTTTGAAATTGAGTTTATTAGATGCGCTCTTTCGGTCAATGAATAAATGATAAATTAAAGTATTCATTCGCATAAAGTTAAGCAATTTCAAAGATAATTCTTATTGCTGCAATTGGAAATAATAAATTCGTTTATTTATTTATTGATGAAGGAATGAAGTCTGTATAAGTTATTTGCTGTAAGTACTAAATTCCATCTAATTTTATCAAAGAAATTTTCTCAAATATATTTTTCAAAGTAAAAAAAAAAAAAAAGATTTAAAAAAAGTATCTCAAAATTATTTTAGTTAAAGCTACTTCAATTTTAAATGAGGCAGTTGCAGCATAATCAAAATGTTTTGAGACAAATGTCATTTGAAATATCTTAAAAAAATTTCAGTTTCTTTTTTTCTTATTTAAATTTCAATAACTGCTCGGATAATAGTTTTACAGTCATTGCATTTGGTAAGCCATCACAGTGAATTGAGTTTAAAAATGTATAAAATTGTAATCATTTATTTTTCTGCAGCTTAGCAGAGCAAGAAAACTTCGGTATAATTAATTTAAACTAAAAATAAGTAAAACTGTGGTACAGTAATTTCAGAAAAAATTTCCCGAAAAAATAAGAAAAATCAAGGCACCTCAAGTAAGCCAGCAATTGCGCATAATTCAGAAATATATTTGCTTCAACATTTTTCCAATCGAACGAAATTTAATTCAATCAAAATGTTACTTGAAAAAATGTATTCATTCTCCGCAGGCATTCTATTTCCGGTCACGCTGTTTTTAATCTATTTTACAGCACGACTATTTATACGACTTCCGATATTTTTTATGTTTAATCTGATTGTTATGACATTGTTCTTTGCATTTTATAATTGAAAACACAACGTAACGCATGTGTCAAACGCCATAAAAATGGTCAATGAAGATTATTTGTTAAAAAAAAAATTAAATTCGAAAGATTTATTCTTGAGTTATAAATATTGCATATATTTTCATATTTATAAAATTAATTACGCCATTTAAAAACTAATTAAACAATTTCAGCAAAAAAAAAAAAGTACATAAAAACTTGCATCTAAAAGTTGTATACAAATATTTACCAGCAAACGCAGACACGCATCTAAGTCTTAAGCATAAAATTATGATGTATGCCACTAATTAACTATGCCATCGTCTAATATATTAATTTATGTAGTTAAATAAAGCACGTACATATGTATGCATGTATGTATGTGTATGTGCACATCTTATAAGTAGCAGCAACAACGCGGCAACATGTTTTCAGCTCATAAAATAAACACACAAAAAGTTAGTCACACTCGCTTAAATATGCTAAGAGGATTGCAAACAATGTCGCTATCAGCGCAGATACACGCTTCTAGACTGAAGAATGTACATAGTATGCAATGCATCTCACTATATCACACGCTCGCTTCACACTCATTTCCTTTCGGTTTGCTGCTGCCATTCATAATTATGTAAGAAAAATCTCAACATAATATATTTAATAGTCTAAAGTAACTACATAATTTAGAGAAGAACATTGCATACTTTCGTATATATTTATTAAATTGTTGTACTTGGCGACATAAATTAAAGAGTCTTCTTTTTCTTTTTTTTTTTTTTGCAACAGCTTTCAATTAGCATTTGAAACGCTGCATTTATTTAACTGACTGACTGACTCGCTGCGTTGTTGAAATGGCTAAGAACATGAAAAGAGATGAGATAAAAAATAAAGCAGAAAATGCAGTAAAGTGTCAAAGAAAATTTCCGCTGTAATTTTATATACATTTTTCTATAAAAAATTACGTCAGTAGTATTTTTTCATTCATTTAGCTTTTTAAAAAATTTAAGACGAAAACTTTTCTATGCAATGAATTTAGTATTATATTTTGTGGACAGACGGACATTACAATATAATGTAGCTGCAGTGATAAGTTTTTGTTTGGATTTTCATTAACGGAGACTTTTTATATTGGCGTAAAGCACTTTAAAAGTCAATTCATGCTCACATTACTCATTTGAAGGTGATCAGGCCACTACTTATATTTTTTGAGCTTAAAAGCTTGGCTGAAAGAGTGATTTTTGAGCCACAGTGTGATTAGTGACTGCGATTTGAAAGTTACATGATACGTACACTGCTCGCAAAGAGTGATACACAAAATAGACGATAATTGAAAATGTACACTGAGGAAAAGGGAAGGCGCAAATCACTACTTTCAGATGCAGAGCGACATTGCGATTTTTAAATCACTGTGAAAAAATCAGCGAAAGTGATTTTTTTTGCAAACAATAATGTGTTTTTTTTTTTTGCGCGCACTCTTTCAGTAAAGGATTTGCTCAAATGATGCATTTAATTGCATAAAAAAATAAGAAAATAAGCTTAAGCTTTTGTAATTGAAAAAATAAAAGGAAAAAGCAAAAAAAGCATATCATTTTGTTTAAATTTGCCATTTACTTACATAAGCTGTATTGTAAATCACTTTAAGCTGATTTTGTGCAGCAATCTAAAATCTAAACCGATTTAAAGCATACAAAACGCTCATTTATGTTTAGCTTTAAATCAATTGAAACTGTCAGAAATGTTAAATGCAATTTGTAACTACATAAAACTGTGTGGCAAAACTGTGATACGCTACTTCGCGCACACAAATATAAATGTGTTTGCATTTGTAAATTTTTGTTTAAGACTTCAACTTGACCAAAATGTCGTCCATGCATTTCGCCGTTTTAGTGCGAAGAAAACGATTACATAAATTAAAATCAACTTTAATTTGCGTAGGCTTTTCAAAATGGCGACCAATGGTCAGCGTCCATTTGTCTATGCCTCAAAAGTTGTGTAAATCATTTTTGCTTGCGCTCGAAAGTATGCAACGTTGGTTTATGTGTGCTCCACTTCATTTGTGATTGCTGTGTTTCTAGGCGCCTCTAGTGTCCTTCAGGCGCGACAGTTTGCGCACAATTTTTTTGGTTTTTTGTTATTGTTTTTTTTTTTTTTTGTCGCTTAAAGAGTGTGAAAATTATAAAGCAGCAACGAAATACATGCTTAGACTTTTGTTTTGGTAAGTTTGGCTTGTGTTGAATTTTGTCGCACGTGTTCTGACTTATTTAAATAATTTAAATTTGTTTTTGTTTTGTGATCGAATTGTGAAATTTAATAAGAACGTCAAAGAAATACAAAGCCATCTGACTATTAACCCTGAAGTTATTAGCCCAAAAAATATTAACTAAGAATTTTGAAACTACAAATAATTCATAATGCATATTATGCATTCACTTTACACTAAAAAGCATTTTAAATGATGCAGCACTAAAATGTTTTCGTTTTTCAACTAAATTTGTATATAATCAAATTATTTTCTACAAAATGTTTGATGAAGCGTCGGGGTGGGAAGGGCACATAAAATTTCAATTCAATGTCGAATCAATGCGACCACAAATTATTGCGGAAATTGTTTGCGTATACGCAATGTTGCATGTACAATTCGATCGATTTGGTCTGTTTTCAATTGGCTGCACTTAAAATATTTAATTGCTGCATTTAGCTATACGAAAATGTTGTACACGGAGAAAAAAAAAAACCTTAGCTCTGTCCGTTCATTTGTCCACAAGGACAACCTTTATACAAATTTGCATTTAATTGTGCGCATAAAATTTGCGGTCAGCAAAAATTTGGTGCAAATAAACGAATTTCGGCACGAATTCTCTTTGAATTTGGCTTTGTAAACTGAATAATTTCTATTTTATAACTTTAAAGCCTAAAAGCATGCAACACTAAATAATTGCGAATATTATTGTTAGACGTAAAAAACAATCCTGACAGCGCATGTTGCTATGTACTTGATCTTTATGACGCTACGACTATTATTATTTTCATTCGCATATTAAACAGATAAGATTTCATTGCTTTTCCTGCGCTCTTACGCTATTCGCTCTTCGCTATTCGCATTTGTGCACAATGCGTGATTTGTCTTTTGATAAATGATGTAAAATAAATTCTATATCAAAAAGTACACATGCAACGCGACACAAGCTGAGTGGGGAAGCGATGAATCAGTTGTTGTAGGCGATAGAGTGATTGTCATTTGTTTTATGGCTTTGCGAACGTATTTCGTATACGTCATGTGTAGCACACGCGCATTCTACTTCGTATTTATTATCGTAGGCGGCATATAAATGAAGCAATGATATAATTTCTAAGCACTAATACATTTTTATATGTTTGAACTTTTTTTTTTTTTTTTTTTTTTTTGTAATGAGATAAATGGCTGCTATACACACACACACACGCGCACATACAATGTCTATGTATTTATAGGTATAGTGTGCTCATGAAAGTATGCAACACTAGACAGTTTTATGCAAATTAGCATAGTGTGACAATTAATGACGATGCAAATGGCCACCATTAAAGTGCCGGACACGCATGAACGAAAGCTGTCATAACTGTCTTAAAATTAACAAGGAAAACCATTAAAACTTTTGGACTTTGGAAATATGTGCTAAAATTATAAATTAAAATTGTAACCTAAGCGTTAGTACGCTGCAAAAAGCAGCAAAAAATAAATTATGTTTTCGGTAATAATTATATCGTATCTGGAATATATTAATTGAGTATAACACTTAAAAAATCTACGTCTGTCTTATCTATTGTTTTCTATTAAATGTCCGTCTGTTTACATCTTCGCATGTCCGTTCATAAGCCCATCTCTTACTTATCTCTACTTATCTGTCTGTCTGTCCGTATATTTCTGCTAATAAAATAGCACTAACATGCTGCAGTACCTGATCAAGTTACATATTCTCTATATCATTCCAAAATATTTGACTGTCTGTCAGTCCTGCTGTCTGCCGTATGAGAGAGATTATCTCGGAGACTATAAGAGATAGGGCAACCATATTTGAAACTTAGACTCTAATAAGAACGTCAAGCGTGCACTTACAAAATGTTTTTTTTCTAGCCCCATTTTAAGGGGTACACCACATACAAATCTATTCCAAATCGTTCTTGTTTCTTATTCTAGGAAGTCGAAATTCAGTATAAATTATGTCTATGATAGTCCCAATAAAACATTCCAATATGGGTAGGACCAACAAATCTTTAGGTAAAGTCCCTATACAAATATAGCCCATTTTTTAGGGGGGTTTTGTATGAAAATCGAATACAATGAGGTATGGTAGTAAGATACGACTTAACTTAAGGTACAAAAAGATTTGTGCAGGGTATCTCGCAGTCGAGCATACTCAACTACTGCGTTCTTTCTTGTTTTATTATTAAATTTCTAGTGCAACGTTTTGGCATGCTTAAAATTTATTTTATTACAAACAATTATGCCTGTGTATGCTGTGCTAAAAATATTCAAGCAGCCAATATAATGCTTAATGTTTAATGTTTTTAATGTGCTCTTATAATGACCACTAAAATACCAAGTAAAACTATTAAGCATCAATTTCAACGGAAACGTTTTACTCAGTCTTTAGTTTATTTCTTGTTAAAATATCGTCTAGTGTTATTGCTTCCGGCAAATGTGAAAGCCTACTTTGCATTTCTTTTTTAAATATTTCTTATTTGATTTAGTTTCATTGGCATATGAAACAGAATCCAATGATGCAGAAGAACAGCTTTTCTGAGAAACTTTCGTAGGCGTTTTTTTACAATAACTATCGAGATGCTTATTTTTATATACACACACACACACACATGTATCCTTGTTTATCATATTGTGCTTCATTTGCATAAAATGTCGTTTTTATTTATCTTTAACGAGGCAACAAGGTCATTTAGCAGATTCTTGTAAACAGTTTTTACACACTTGGCTGGTTGGCTGCCTGGCTGACTGTTTGGCATTCCTTTGCAGCCTCATTTCCTTTTATTATTCTATGAATTTTGTGTAATTTAAATTTTCATTATGATAACAAAATGAAACATGCGAGTAGTATTTGTAAATGTTTTGCATACATGTTACCTTTCCATATTTGAAGAGAGAGAGAGCAGTTTGAATAGTCTGTGAAAATGTATTGAACTAACTCATCTTCTAAAAGAACTGTTTGAGTAGTAGTACTCTAAGACTTGATTTGGACTATGACAAAACTCGTGAAATCCAGATTTTGCTGTTAAAAAAAGCAAGGGTTTCATTCCTTTGAACTTTGAATTGCAATTTTTTTAACCTTTTAAATTATGAAACTTCCCACTGTGTGTATTTCAATTATAATTGTTATAATAATATCCTTTTTTTTACGCGCAAAACCAAAGAAACAACAAAATGTTTTTGTGTTTAAAGGGGAAAACGCTGCAGGCAAATAAGCGGGAAAATTGCTTGTTTTTTGAAAATGTTTTTTTTTTTTCCATTTTTTTTTTTACATGCGATATGCGCAATAAAATAAAATTAATTTTGATTAACTTAAAAGGTTTTCATAATATGCACAAAACATTTTCATGCTCCCAGCACAAGTTGAGAGATTATTTTTTAAAACAAAAAAAATTTGTTTTTTTTTTACTCATTCAGTTCGAAAGTTTTGAAAATATAAATTTTTATGCTTGCTGCAAAAACGCGCTTTGTAGCAAAAAAAAAAAAAAAAAAAAAAATATGCATAAATTTTTTTTTTGAACCATTTTAAACTATCAAAAAAGGATGCTATTAAATATGCAAAAAGCCATCAGCAACAAAATTTTGATATGCACTTTGAAGCTAAAAGTATTGCTACAGCGAAATGGTTGTAGTCAAGTGAGTTTGCCTATTTATGAGCTGCATAAATCCTTTGAGTGGCACTTTGAATATTTCTCTACGGTTTTTTTTTTCCAATTTTATAGCTGCCATTATAAAAACTAAAATATTGAAAATCAAAAATCTATCGAAGCGCAAAGCTGCACTCCATTGCATAACATTGACATAACACGACACACTGAGCGACAGACGGACTGTGTGTGTGCAGCATTTTGCGCTACTTTATAATCCTTGCAATTATTATAAGTGTAAACGGAATAACTATTAAAAATGTTGCTGCACAGCTGCTGTCACTGAAAAAAAAATGTCCTTTTCGGAAACAAATTTTGCTTTTTATTTGCTCGATAAATTCTTTAAGCTTTGCTTTGAAGTTACGTTTTCTAATTTGTGCGTAAGCGTTTTATTTTTCGTGTCGTAAGCCAATTCGCCATAAATTGACATAAAGTCCTCTAATCAGCGACAGCACTAGTAGCATTTTATATTATTTGCCATAGCTTATGCTGATTTATGATGCCGTCCACAATGCATTCAAGTAATATAAATTTTGTGCTCCTTTTCTTTATATTTTTTTATTTAAAGATTTTGGTCAAACTGAGACATTTAATTAAACGATTTGAGATAATATTGCCTTAATATAATTCGTACTTTGTTTAAAAAGAATTCATATTGAAAATTGTTTCTAAAAAATGGGCGTGGCATTTTGGTTTTAACACTTAAATTGCCTAGGGCCAACATTTTTAAAACTGAGTAAATGAAATGTTCAACTACAGACAGACAGAAGGACATGGCTAAATCTCTCGGCGATTAGGGAATAAAAGTTAATTTACACTCAAGTTGCATTGAGTGAATCTGGCCGCACATTCGAATGCCTGAGTATTTTGGGGTAGGTTTGAATGGAGTTCTAGCTTAAAGGTAACCACTTCGAATATAGTGGCTCTATCTTTAATAGCCTCCGAGAAAATTGTTTTCATACGACAGACAGCAGGACAGACAGAAAAGCATACCCATGCTGAGTCCACAAGAGCCGCTGAGGAGGCATTACATACCTACTTACTTTTATCAGTATTAAAAGCTTTTTATGCTGTTAGCCATTTTATTCTAAACTTGTTGATTTTTTCTTTTTTTTTTTTCTTCCATTTCTTGATGATAAAGTTGTCTAGACGCATGATATGACGCAGATACGACCTTTAACATTTCACTTGTTAACTTTCTTACAAGAGTTTGTTATTTTCGTACACGTGTCGTGGTTGTTAACAAGAACACAAATACATAAATATATTATAAACACATTTAAAATCCTTAAAGGTTGTCTTCGTTAAAATATATTTTTGATAGAGCTTAACAGTGCCATTGAGCTTCTTAAAAATGCTTTTAACGCTTTTAAATTGAAGGAATTTACGATTACTATGAAAATGTATACTAGTATGTATCTTTAAGATTGTATCTTTTATTTGTTAATTAAGAAAACGCTTAATTTTTTCCTTGACCACAGTTTATGGTTTTTTTTTCTTTCAAGATTAAAATCATAAAGTGTCATAAAGGAAAACTTAAGCGTTCCCTTACTCATATAAACTACTATGTCAGTGCATTACGTGTTTATAGCTCAGCTGCTGCTACTATTGCAGTTGCTGTTGCTGTAATTGTCTGTCACATGGGGAAATTGTGTCTAAGCAGAGCCAAGCACAATTTACAAATTGAAAACAAGCTGTCAAGCGTGCTTGACAAGCGGAACAGGAAGTCCTGTTAACGCCAACATATAGTACAACATACAGACAGACAGACAGACTGACGTACATACATACATGTATGCATAGACTACTTACTGGCATGCTTATTTCTTGACTTGCAACGCTCGCACATGTCATGCGTGTAAATGCTGCACTTAGTTTTATAAACTTTTCGCTAAGAAAGATAAGAATAAAACTGAGTTGCATACTTTTGGGGGGCATAACATCATCAACAGAGCCACAGAAATCAACGGACATAAACAGAAATGGCAGCGCACAAAACTTTAGATTCAAGTTAAATGTTCTGACAATTGCAAAAAAAAAAAAAAAAAAACAACACAACTTTTTATTCTTTGCAACTTTTAAGTATCTGCCGCTGCTCCTGTTGATGTGGCTGCTGCTGTTTCTACTTTTGTAGCAGCTTAGCAAACATTTTGTATTGCATGTTAGTATCATACTTATTGTAGATATTTTAAGTTTTGCGGTGATTCAGTGATTTCTAGCACGATTCACTTTAGTTCGGTTCTGTTGGCAATACAAGTTTTTACTTTGTATGGCAAAACTTTTAACTTTAAACTTATGCAGAAAACTTGGCTGCCAGCTGTCAAAATAGTCTGTATACACTTTACTATTTAATTCTCGTTGATTTGCAAATAAATTGCATTTAATTTAGCAAAGCAATTTCTATTCGAATAATATTTATATAGCACAATACAAAAAAAAAATTAAAAAAAAAAATAATAACAATAAACGCATCAAATGGTTATTGAAATAAATTGAAATTTTTTAGGAAAACAAATAAAAAATAGCAATATAAATAATTTATTTTTTGTTACAAAAGGATGCTTTTTTAAATTTTAGCAATTATGTTTTTAATGTTGCCTACAACAAAATTTATGCAACTAAAATTTTTATTGATAGCAATATTGTCAAAAATTCGAGCCAGGGGCTGTTATGTGTTTTATTTAAATTATTTCCAGGCTTTTTTTACTAACTATTTTGTAATTAAATAAAATATAATCAATTTTTATCCAATAAAAAAAAAAAAAAAAAAAAACAAATTATTAAAACAATAAAAACTACAGAAATCTTTGCTGCAATTTAATTTTTCGCTCAATTAACAATCCAACTTCTTTTGCTTAAGTCACGTTCTGCCTCGTCCCACTCCCTCTCATTCAAAAAGTCTGTCTGCATTTTCTATGCAATTTGTCAAGTTTGCTTATCTATTTTTTATATCAAATTAAACTTGCAGCCAACATTGCGTATGATTAATTTTCGTTTATGCCATGCAACGTACGATTTATGTAATTTTCATTTAAAATGCAAACATCTTTTGATGGCATCAAATTCTTCTTTTTTTTCTTCTTTCACTTCTTTATTCTTTTGATTTTAATTAAAAAGAAAAACTTTTAGCAAAATTAAATATAAAGAAAAAGCTAATTGGGGCAAAATTGCATTTAACTGCATAAATTGTTAGTTTTTCATAAATATTTATTAACTATCAAAATAAATGAGTTTTTGCAATTTTTTAAAATTTTTTTCTTCTTCCAATATTACACCTTTTTTTGCATTGAATAAAATTTTTTTCATAAATTTTCTTGTTTTTTTTTTTTTTTTTTTTTTTGCTGCACAAATTTATGATCAAAATGCAAGAGTATTGCATAACTTTCTTTTGCACTCGTTTAGATGTTTCTGGGTTTCTGTTTTTCAGTTTTTGGCTCATAAATTATAATAATAAGAAGAAGCATGGAATATGTAGTTAAATTGCTGCGTTGAATGTGTTTAAGTGTTTCTACTTTACTTGTTTGTTTTCTGGTTCAATTGTACTGTTTCCGTGCATCCTTCCTTGCTTGTTTCCCATTGTATCCTGTTGCATTTTGTCGAAAATTCTTAGTTGTAGTCAAAAGTGTTTGCTGTAAAATATTGCAATTCATGTGCAACTCTTAATAAAACAAGTTTTGCATCTTTTAAGTTTGTGTTTATGCACTTGCCTTGAGTATTTAGCAAAATCATAATTTTTCTGAAGTTTTGAAGAATTTAATGAAAGAAAATTCGATTATATTTTTAAGCAAATATTGTAAACTTCTTTGTAATGCTTTAAGCCTATTGACTGCTTAAAGAGTTTTATGATTATATTTTCTTTCATTCTCATTCTTAAGCTTTTTATATACTAAGTAGATTATGTATATTGAATTCTATTTCAATATTAACATAAAGCAATAATAAAAAAAAAAAAAAAAAAAATCGTTGACATCATTAATAAATTGAATAGAAGGGGCAAAATGGCGCCGCCTACGTAGATTTTCTTGCTTAAGCTTTTCTGTTAACGCATAAATTAGCTTCATTATTTATCGCCTTAAGAAAAAAAAACAAAGAAACTGAACAAGATATATTATTTTATTCAGCATAATCGAAGCTTTAATATGCTGCTTTGAGTGCTACTCTTAGAAAGTCTTACTATCAGATTAGTTCAAAAATATCATAAAATACTCTCCGAAGTTTACATCTTCTATAAACCATTTTCATATTTTCCAAATGCAGCTCCAATCGGTGTATTAAAAATTAAAGTGAATACGTATATCATGGCAACAACAACAAATAAACGAAAACAGAACTAAAAGAAATGTAGAAACCAGAAAGGAATTAAATGCAAAAAGAGAGAAAGAAACAAAAAAAAAACAAAAAAATCTCAACAAGCTGTAATCATAAATTTTGCGCTTAATTAATTTATCTTTCCCATTTTTTTTTTTTTGTACGGGAAACAGAGTTACGAGCAGCATGATTAAACAGACACATGCATACATTCATATAAAAATAGTAAAAAAAAGCAGCATCAGCTTGAAGTATACACATATACAGACGCTCACATAGTATGTAACATGGCATTGTGTGATGTATTTTGCTGAGATTTCCGGGTAATATTTTTTCATTTAACGCTTTTAACGCTCATTGAGTTTGTCATGCTGCAACACTTGCGCATAAAATGTATGATAATATGGCATGTAGTGGGACACTTCATTAATAACGTTGAAAATGTTTTTTTTCATCGGGGTTATCGAAGAACTTTGGAAATCAAATACACACAAATTACGAGCCTTCCAATTTTCGATGACTCCTTGCAACATTTGCGCTGGCATAATGGCTCGAATATTGACCTAAAGAAAATAGTTCAAAGGTGTTTAGGGCTCAATCTTGGTGGCCAGTTGTTAGGGCCATATCGACATATTGTATCAACTTGTTAAAAAAAAAGTCATTTAATTTTGGAAAGAAGTCAAAAAGTCAACCATCTCTTTTCGAGCCCAATCTGTGAACTCTCGACGTCATCTATGGTCTGTTGGCTTGAGTTCTTGTTTCAATACCATCTTTTAAAGGTGCAGACCGAGATCCGAGCATATACAAATGGTAGATTTCTGAATTCCAGAGAAGGCCGCTATCAGCTGTCAAAATTCTATCGTCTCAACTGGAAGACATTGTACAACGGTGACAAGCATTCAAATTAAAGACTAAAGTAAAGTACAAATTGACTTATTAATTTTCAAATATGTACCAATCTGAACATTCCCTTTTATAAAGAAATAAGTCTTTGACTTTTAAAGCACAATTATATTATTAAAATATCATTTGTAAATAAGTAAGTTATGCTAAAGAAAAGTATGCGTTAAATATCTTAGTGAGATTTTGGTATTTCATTTGTGGCTTGCTTTACGATTAGTTTGAGCACGTCGACAACGTGGAATGCAATGAAAGGAGAAACAAAACTGCTGAATGTATTGCCTGAAAGCACACTCAATGCAACTGTTGCATACTTTTATGCGTAGCTGAAAAATATAATATTAAATTTTCATGCGCAAAGTTTTCTACCAACACAAACAAACACACAAACCAACCGTATATTTATATAACAAACAAGCAACTCATACTTAGAATAGCTTCCGTTTTCATTTAACCAATTCACACGAAGTATTTGCTTTTGGAAAATTCATTTTAATTACCAACTAACCAAACGCTTACCATAAAAAAAAAAACCAAACCATAATATGCTACGTTTGATGCTTCTGCTGCTGCTGCTGCAGCTGCTTTTAAAGTTATTTTCATGGCAAACAGTCTGAAAAAGTGGTCAAGCATTTCACTTACACTTAAATAATTCTTGTTCGGAATAATTAATTTAATTTGATTTTGATGCTGATTCATTCACAAAACTATAAAATGGAAAATACACTCGAGCTGCTTGCTGCCACAATCTTACTTAGATAATGCGTTTTTGAAAGTAAGCAGAGTAGCAGAAGGCTTCATTTTATATCGAATTAAAATCATTTGGTTCCATGTGGTTGAACAGCTCAACTTGAGAAATGCTAACAAAAATATTTCCATTTTAATACACAAAAAAGTTTGCATAAATCTATACTAAAGCTAAAGTGGAATAATTTTGTAAGTTTTGAATACCTTTTGATTTTATGCACTTTATTATAGAAACTTATCTCAGGCTCATAACGAAACCTTTGCCGCTAAGATACAAGAAAATTTGTAAATTGTCTAAGAATGATCAGCATGCTTTAAGAAATTCTTTCTAAATAATTTTAAAACCACAACAAAACTCATTACTAAACTATATGCGTATTGCATTCGTATTGCAGGACAAGCAAGTAAATTTCCTTTGATAATTAACGCTTTGTGCTGTTTTTGCCTGAGTTGCTTGCTAAAAAGGGAATTGGAGCAAAGAATTTTATGACGGCTGCCCTAGCAACTGCCAAGAATGCAGTTTGGTGTAAAAAGATATACAAATATAGTGCAGCATATATATAAATTTTAAAATATATACGACACAATTCCTTGTTTATATGCATACGTTTATTTCACAAACTCTTTTAAATATATGAATATGCAATACCAAACTTAATTAAAAGAATGAAAACGCTCAAGCGTAATGAAAGAAAAAAAAAAGAACGAAAGAAACACACAAAAGAAAATGCATTTATGCAGAAAATACGCAACAGAATAAAAACGAAAATAAACGAATCAAATTTTCTTTGTTTCCAAAATCGAAAAAAGAAAAGACCAAAAATAATAACAATAATAAAAATTATAATAAGAATGGAATAAAATGAAATAAATTAACATATTGTACGATAAGTGGCAGCAGCAATTAAGCGAACCAAAAGCAAATGCAACAAAAAAAAAAAAAATTAAAAGTATGTAAACTGAAGAGCACTCAAGGACTTACATACAAGCACACAAACACAAAACGAAAAGGATACAACAATATGTTTAAGATGGCGAAAATTTAGGGCAACACAAGATGGTGGCGGTGAGTTGATCAAAATGAAAATTCGTAATTGGCTGCGCAAAACACTTGAACTCAATTATGTTCGGGCGCTGCCGTTGACAAGCAAATAATGAAGCGAATGGATGAACCTGGCGCTGAGAAAACAGAGTGAAAAGCAACGTGAAATTATAAATTCAAGGCCACTGGCAACAACGTCAGAAACAACGAAAATGAACTGAAGCATGAACAAGTAGCAAACGCTGAAGCAGCAGCAATAGCAGCAGCACTGTCACCAGAGACAAAGATGTTGCCCAGCACTTTCGTTTTTTTTTTTTTTTTTCGGGGAATTTTTGAAGAAAATTTGCATAAAATTCCAGAGACACATTCCACAACGCTTTGGCGCGTCGGTGGCTGATAGCAAGACGAATCACAAAAAAAAAAAAAAAAAAAATTCAAAGAAAGGATCTGCTGCACCATTTTTTTGCAAACAACAACAACAACAGAAGCAGCTTCTTGATAAATTACTCAAACATAAATAAAGCAGAAATGTATAAATATATATATATATATATATATATATGTGTGTGTATTTCGTGGGTGCAGCATACTTTTCATATGAGTTTATATGTATGTATGTGTGTATGTCTTAACTACTTGTCATCATGGCTCGCTAGGCATGCGACAAGACAATGCATGCCTGTTCTGTTCTTTTCTTTTTAGTATCAAATTCATTCTATCTCTCTCTTTCTCTCTCTCGTCCCCGCAATCCCTCAACAAACTGCTGACAATCTTAGCTGGAACATGACACTCAAATTGAAATCGCAATTGCAATGCATACAAAATTTCTTGAATTGTATGCAAATTACTACAGCAATGAGTTTGCACGACACTATGCAGACGACAGTTCCGTTCCGTTCTGCTCTGCTCTGTTCTGTCCCATTCCGTCCCGTTTCGAAGGTGTCTATGGTTCAAGTTGGTGTTCTTCATTTCGTTGCCTGTTGTTGAGTTGAGTGCAAACCATGAAGTATGAAATAAAGAAAACCGGATTCACAGTCTTCAGTGGCAAAGTGCTGGTGCGGTGGTGCAGTGTGAATTGAAATATATTAGATTTGTGTACTTTAAGGAAATTAAGTTGTTTTTTGCCATTGTTTGCATTTGAAAGTGAAACGAAAGCATTTTTATTATCTTTATCATTTGAACTTCTTTTATGTAAATTGAAAAATGACACAAAAATATGCAAATTAAATGCAAATAAAATTTAAATTTTTATCATCACTAATGAAAGTTAGTACATATAGTATGTACCATTATATATATAATAGATTTTATCTAACTATTGCTACAATTCATTGGAACTGCTTTTAGAAGAGTAAACACTATTTTTTAGGGCAAATATTTTTTGTAGTATTAAATATTTCGAAGGGTCAAAGTTTGAAATCCAAATATGAATGCTTAGTACTGATATAACTCAATTTATAGCATGCGAGATCAGCTATTATGCATTGCAAAAGAGAACAAAGCGTCGAAAAAAGAAGCAGAGCGCTCTCAGCAACTTGTTCTTATCATACATGTTACTAGTTAATAAACAAAACTTCTCAATTGTTTTCCAAATGCTTAATGTTTAGTGTGGCAACAGCTGTTGAACCGCGCATACGTAAATGAGAGAAAATTGTGGCAAAACTAAAAAGTTATAAATAAATAATTTTTTTTAAGCTTTTGCTTAAAATATATAACTACAAATAAAGTGCACAAAAGATAATTAAACGATTTAATAAGCAATTTTAGCAAATAAAACAAAAGTATTCTTGCGAAAATTGATTATCGGCGATAAAATAGAAAGACGTGCAACCATGGCAACATTGACGATAGCAGTAGGCCAAAGAGCACAACAAGGTGAGATGCCAATAATGAGCACAAAACAAATGATTTACACTTTTGTCGTTTTTTTATTGATGAAAATTTAATGTTATTAAAATTAAATAAAAGTCCTACTGTTTTTAACTGTAATTAATAATTTAAAAAACAAAAAAATACAATTGAAAATTACAGTTCGAAGATGTACGAATTCCAGTGCCATGGGGCTACGTATCCGGTCGCTGGTATGGTAATCGTCAGGTGCGCCCTATACTTGCCATACATGGTTGGCTCGATAATTTGGGCACTTTCAATACGTTAATTCCATTACTTCCTGCACATGTCGGTGTACTTTGCATTGATCTACCAGGACATGGACGCTCCTCACATCATCCGCTTGGTGTACGCTACTCCGTTTATGATTTTGTACCAATTATATCATATGTAATGAAAGAATACAACTGGCAACGTGTCTCACTAATGGGACACTCACTTGGTGGCGCCCTCTCTCATATCTTTGCTTCAATATCGCCGCACGCTGTGGATATGGTCATATCCATTGATATTGTCAAACCGCCATATGAACCACCGAAATTTTGTAAACTCTTTGCGATTTCGATTGAAAAAACTTTTATTGAAGATGAACGCTTGTGAACAACAGCAATTAATGGAACCACCATCACGCACTTACGAAGAATTAAAGCAAATTTTATATGAGGGTTCTTTTAATTCAGTCAATATTGAAAATGCAAAACATTTACTGGAACGCAGTATTACTAAATCGAAATTGTATCCAGACAAGTATTATTTTTCGCGGGACGGACGTTTAAAGTATTATCAGCAATTTCCTACAGATGCATCATTTAGTGCTGCAATGGCACGGCGTATAAAAAAATGTGCCATATTTAATTATAAAAGCATCGGAGTCGCCATACATACATGAAGATTCAAGAGAAATAATCGATATTTTAGGCGCTACTAATAAAAGTTTTGAGTTCCATGAAGTAAATGGTACTCATCATGTACATCTAAATAATCCGGAAGACTGTGCAAAGGTCATTGTGCCATTTATAAATAGATATCGACCAGCAGCAGTGGATACTTGGACTTTGCGTGAGAACGGTGTGACGACTGATGCGAAGCGAAATCAAAAGCGCAACAGAAAAAGTAAACAAAAAAGTAAATTATAAGCTTATGTTAAAATATAAGTTTAGATAAAATTTCAATATTGTTATTGTTAAATACAGCAACATAAATAAACTACTTACTGGGACTACATAAGCAAAGTTTTTAACAGAACAAAACCAACTTTTATCAGAACACCATGGAACAACATTTGCAGAAATAAAGCAAATCTTGTTCATGGTTCAAAGTTTACAAAGCCAAAAATGTATGACTTGCAAGAATAAACAAATTTATTGCATGCGAGAAAAAATGTATAAACAAGATCGGGAGAGCATTGAGCAAATCGCTCTCAAGCATATACTTTATGCATTCGCTCTTGGGAAATCGAAACTATCTAACAAATTAGAAAAAGCTTTAAGCTTTCAATTAGTGTCTTAACAGCTGTTCAACAGGCTGCACGTGAATAGTTGGAAATTAAATAAATATAAATAAATAAAAAAAAAAAAAAACATAAACATTTAAGTTTAAATTTAAATTTACTACTGAATAAATTAAATAGTTAATTAACTAAATTATAAGCATAAAATGAGTGATAGTTCTTTAACAATGACAACAATCTTAAAGGTAAGCAAATACCAAGGCATGTTAAAAGAGATGAAAAAGAGAGAACGATCATGCAGAGCTTTATTTCGTTTGCTCTTCAATTTTTGTTTACAATCGGCCGGTACGCCTATAAAGATAACATATAATTCCTATAGTGAAATAGTTAAGAGACTTTCTTTTTTATATTTTTTGTATTTAATCATAAAATTATATTTGTTATAACTTCAGTATGAGGCTATAAGTATTCCAGTGCCATGGGGACACATATCCGGTCGCTGGTATGGCAATCGTCAGGTGCGACCCATACTTGCCATACATGGTTGGCTCGATAATTTGGGCACTTTCAATACGTTAATTCCATTGCTGCCAGCACATGTCGGCATACTTTGCATTGATCTACCAGGACATGGACGCTCGTCACATTATCCACCGGGTATACGTTATTCCATATATGACTATATACCGATTATAGTACGTGTCATGAAGGAATACAATTGGCAACGTGTCTCCCTTATGGGTCACTCACTTGGCGGTGGTTTAAGTCATCTATATGCTGCATTATTTCCGCACAAAGTGGATATGATTATTTCCATTGATTTCATTACACCATCTTTTGCTCCAGTTAACGATTTGAAATTATTAAGGCTCTCCATTGAAAAATTGCTCGTAATGGATGAACGCTTAAAGGAATTAAGACTCGAAGAACCACCAACACGCACATACAGTGAGTTGGAAGTCACTTTGAGCAAAGGTTCATCAAATTCAATTGAACTTAAAAATGCAAAGCATTTGCTGAAACGCAGCATTACAAAATCGCAATTATATCCCGAAAAGTATTACTTCTCACGAGATGCACGCGTAAAGTATTATCAATATTTTGTCTACGATGCGCCACTAAGAGCAGAGTTAGCATATCGTATTAAAAATATTCCTTATTTGATTATAAAAGGAACAAAATCGCGTCATATTAATGAGCATTTTAATGAAGTAATTGATATACTGGGTGCACAGAATAAATATTTCGAATTTCATGAGATTACTGGAACACATCATTTACATTTAAACGACGCCGAGGCGTGTGCTAAGATAATTGTGCCTTTTATCAATCGATATCGTCCCGCGACAGTGAATACTTGGACGCTGCCAGAGAATGTTGCTTCGAAGGAGACAAGCCTTAAGTGTAGTCAGAAAAGTATTAAACGAATTGTTCCCAGCAGTAAACTTTAATAATTGTTTGCGTTAGATAATAATGAATTGGATGTGAATTCAAATTAAACAAATTAGTTAAATTTTTCAATTAAATAAAATGTTTTAGATTTCAAAAAAGTCTTTTAAAGAAAAGTTTTTATCTTTGATTTTAATTTTTTACTATTTGTTAGTTTATCTTTTAGAGCACATGTTAATCTAATTTTGTTTGCTATTAAAGCAAGGAAAATGAATCAATTTAATAAACTGCCACGTGACTCATTAGTAACCCTTGAGCTATTTACCTGTCACAGTCACAGTTCATTCATACAAGACTCCATTCATAAGTTTGAATTGTATCTAAAAACGATATTACTCAGAGATACTTTTCATGTTGGCAACAACGATTTATCATGTCTGCTGCATGCATTCGCACAAGAAAGCGCTTAAAGAACGACCATTCAAAGCGAATGACAAAGTAAAAAATTAAGAAAAATAAAATGAATGACGACATTGTGTCGCATATGAAATTTTTATAAATTGTCTCTGTTATTTCTCTGAGCAAAGGCGAGTATACTACATGCACAATTAAGATTAAAGCACAAAATAAATTGCTTTCATTTTAAATGCAACTCCGTTTGCTGATTTTTAAATGGCGCTTAGTATGACTTGAAAAATATTTATTTGTTAAGCACTCTGCTATTTTCATTGCTTTTCATACTTTGCTACTAATTTGAATGCTACTCTGCTCTGCTCGACTCTTTGTTTTCATTTCGCAGCAGAAAGCAAAAAATCAGTTTTATATTATTTTAAAAATCTTGCTATGCTACAAAATAAAATTTAAATTGGCAGAAGCACAGTATTTGTCCTCAATGCAATTGCTTTGCAACTGAAATCAGCAATGCAAACATAGCTTTTGAATTTATTTTCTTAACAGAAAAGATACAATTATTTTTTTTTACAAATTTAATTGAATTTATTTTAAATTGACATAAATTTTGCTAGCTCATTTGAAGCTAATGTAAATATTGGCATATCACATTAAATATGCATAACTGCGGGCTTTTGTTGAACATAAATGTCAGCTGTCAGCAACATAAGCATTCATTTTATTGATTTATCTAATTGGCATATGATGAGTTAATGCTGTCAATGCGACATTTATTTTGTTAATTTTAGATATGTCCTAAAGCGATTATAAATAGACTGCAAATGGAAAAGCGTTGATATGCTTAGGGATGTGTTGATACAAGTACATACTCGATACTTATCGAAAAAATTGAGTATTTTTTATCATAGTACCAATAAATATCGATATTATTGATTATACTATGCTATGGCGATGTGGTGTTTTATTAGAAAAGTTTTCAGGGTTGGAGGCAAGATTTTTTTGGCAAAATTAATAAATTCGATATATCGATAAGTATCGATATACTTTAATAAGTTTTCATCACTAATTCAAGAAACAACAAAGTCTTTTAATACTCAGCAGATCAGTGGTAATTATATGAAGCTGTTTCAGCGCGTATATAGTTATTAAAATTTCAAATTCAAAATATTTTTTCAAGGACATTTCACAGTTTTTCGCCTTATCAACAAAAAAAAATGTCTTAATCCCAAACCTAGAAAAAAAATCATATTCACACCGTTGGCATAAAATTTAAGACGCGCTTATCGATTTTACATTTTGACAGAATTCGTTGAATTAGAGCTTTGGGCCAAAGCGATGTTGCACAGCACACGTGGAATAGAGAGCAACGTAATCAGAGTTAATGTATAGACTGCGCCGCAGGACGCCCAGAATTTTTGCTAGATGCGGCAATAGCTAAGTGCTTCACACATACTAGAAACCACAAACAAGGTATGAGCAATACACATACATAGAATTCACTCATACATATACAAAACAGATAAAACATAAAAAAAAATAGAAAAAAAGACTCGTACGCAGCAGATAGTAAACGACATTAACAAGCCCAGAAGGCATATGCTAGATTTTTCATGCAAAATTAAGAAAAGTCCCGCAGCGCAAAAGACGACAACGTTGACGACACAAGGACGTGCACGTTGATTTTATACAAAAAAAAAAAAAAAAACAGCAGAGTAAACTTCACTTCAAGGCTTAAGAAATGCTGCGACGATAACGAAGATTTTCTAACAGAAAAATGAATGGTATGCTGGTAGCACTTTAAGACGTTTAAATAAATGAAACCCTTAAGCAAAATAAATTATGCATGATTCATTTATACACACAAACATACTCGTACATAGCTGCTTGTACATTGTCAGTCAGTCAACCAGGCAGTCAGTCAGTTAGTAAGTCAGTCATAAATTTACTTTTCGAACAAAACGAACCGATGTCGTTGTAGGCGCTCTGCTGCGATACAACACACACCTTCTGAAACGCCTATTTTACATGTAACACGCTAAGTAAACAATTTAAGCGTGTAAGTAATTTGACAATTTTGTGCGCTAAGTGGTGAAAGTTTTCATGTCAAACTGACTGATTCGCTATTTTATTTAAATTTGCTTTATAAACTAAAACTGTTTAAAATTCTTTTTGAATACGCATTCTCATCTCTCGAGTGCGCTTGCAAATAAATCTGAACTGCTGCACTCAATTGCAGCGAATGAAGCGAATGCGTAAATAGGACTTGTCTTTCGAATGTGTATAGTATACACTACCCATGATATGTGTGTCAGTATGTGAAATCAGTTGAAACGTGAGCGCAATTTTTGCGCAATTTTCTAATAGCCTTCAATCACAAGCATAGCAGCAACTTTATTTAGTCGCTTCCTTTTTTTTTATTCTGCATGAGAAAATACGCTGCACGCTGATTTCGCTTGAAATTCTTTACCATGTACTAATGTTCCCTTTTCGCTTTTTTTTAGTTTGTCTTCAGCAAAAGTTTCGTTACTGCTTGCTTGCTTGCTAGCTTGCCTTCCGGTTCCTGCTTGCGCAAGCGGAAGTGCAGTTGCCGCCATTTTGAGGTTTACATTGTTGCAATACAAATGAATTTCAATGTGCTGCTGCTGCTACTTCCATACGTGGTACTACTTTGTGGTTTGTATTTGTATTGCTTCTCGCTGTTAAGTTCTTTTACTTTGCGTTTCTTCGATTTATTTTTTATTTTCTTATATTTTATTTTATTTTTTTCATTTTTGGCAAAATTTTAATTTCTGTATAAGATTTTCTTAACTGTTTGCTTGATTTATTTTGAATTTTCGTGATTTTTCGTTTGAAGACTTATTTGCAATAAAGTTTGCATTGAATAAAAATGTGCTCGGTACTTGTTAGTATGTTGTGCGTTTGTGAATTGCACGTGATGCTCTATTTCTAACTTTGCTGATTTATGCTGAAAACGTGTGCTAACAGCGAAAACTATTTGATAATATTTATATTCAAGAAGTGCTAAAATAAAATTGTATTTCACTTTTACTTAGTTTCTATATTTTTAGTGCAAAAAAAAATGTTTTTTTTTTCATTCCTGTTGCTTCGAATAGAGTTGTATGTACTAATCGATTGTCATAAATTGCTTTTCCTCGAAAGATAACATAAAGAAAATTAAAGGCATACCATAACATACATTTTAATGCATACTAAAAGCCTTACTCACGCCTTTTTCTTTCATTCATTCATTCTGTATGTATACGCTACACATGTGAAATGAGTTATATTAGTTAGGAGTAGTAAGAAAATTTATCCAAACAACTTATTTTTTCCTTTATGCCTTTGGAGTTACTTAAAGTTGCAATGTATTTTAGATTTTATAGGATATCTAGAGATGAGCGTCGAGAGGGGAACTCCCAATTTTTTTTTTTATTTATTAATTAAAAAGCTTAAAACAATTTATAAATATTTTCAGTTTCGTACTGAAAAGAAATTAAGACTCAGCGGGAACCACGGAATTCCGCGGGATTTCTGTCTCGGCGCACATCTCTAAAAAATTACTTCGAAATTCATATTAAAAAAAAGCAGCACATAAATGTGTAGTGTATGAGTGCTTTGTTTTCTTTATCCCTTCAAAATTTTGCGTAAACACTTTAGCTGACGCTTCATTTTCTTGTGTAAATTCAAGCAGAAGAAATTTGCATTTATTTTTTTTTTTTTTTTGTTCTGCTATATTTTTTTAGTAACAAAATTTTTTTTTCTGCATGGCGTGTGGCTAGCTTATATATATAAATATTTTTTTAGCACATTTTTTAGGCGCCTATTATGGAATATATTACAACATATCGTGTGACCGAAGCAAAGGAAATGAAAGCAAGCAAAACATAAGCGACAATGTCCTTATGACGCGACTAAAGCCTTTGACGACGACGCCGACGACGACGAAGACAACGACGACTACATTAAATCTGCTTCAATTTACTTGTGATTGGCATGTTTATAAGGGTCTAAAGGACTTAGTTTTGACCCTTTTCTATTCTTTTTTTTTTTTTTTTTTTTTTTTTCTTTCGATTTGTGTGTTTCTAGGCCATTGCAAATATTTTTGTAGTTAGTGAAGCTGAAAAAAAAAGCTTTTCTGTATCAATAAATCTTTGATATTTCGTAACATTGTTAGTTGTGCTGTCCATTACTCTGCCATTTTCCTATTTTTTTTTTTTTTTTTTTTTTTTTTTTTGTCTATTTCTTTTTGTGTTTACTGTTCTTGTCCATTTGAATTAATGCAACATTTAGTTGCATTTTATTTGGGTTTAATTTATTTATTGAATTTCAAAGAAGTTTTGTAAAGTTTTATTATTTTATTATTGTTCCTGGAAAGCATTTCTGAGTCTTCAAAAATAAATAAACTTCTTATAGTTGAAGTTATTAAATAATAAATGCATCTTACTGTCATTTCGTGTACTCTCTACTAAACATGACATTAATCTGCTATGGACAAATAGAGAAAACCTTTCTTAATTTTTTAAATCAAAATGTCACAACTTCAGTTATATGCAAATTTAAATTTTTTTTTTTTTTTTTTTTGGGACTCATTAATTTCTTATAAATAAATTTTTTAAAATATATTTTTTTTTGCCAAGTTTCCCTTCTAAAAAAAAAATAAAAAATTACGCGTTTTGGGCGTAATTAATTTCTTAAAATGTTTAAGTCTGCTGTCGCTCACAAAATGCCAAGAATATGTCGCAAACTTTTTTGTACGAAACTTAAAGCCAAACTGCAAACAATGTTCTAGAATAAAGGAAGAGCGAAAAAAAAAATGAAACCTGAGTTTTAAAGTCAAGCCAAAGAGCTAGAATACAAAGAGTACAAAGAGCGCGGACAATGAGCAGTTGGCTTGAAGCGACATTGTGCACAAAAAAAAGGATTCTTTATAAAAAAAAAAAAACACTTACAAAGTAAAAAACAAAAGGAAGCAAAATACATATATTTTATGGAATGTAACTTTGAATCCCTGTGCAAAAGAGTAAAGTAGTAAGTGAGGTGAACCGAAAAGGGCAACATAAACTTCTGCGTGCAAAACTTTGCTGAGCAAAAATTGTGTGAAAATTTAATTAAAGTTTTACGCTTTTGTGGTGCCAAATGCCACAATGTAGACTTAAGATGCTTACATCACTTTAAAAAAAAATAGAAAATTGAAAGAAAAATCGAATAAAAATTAAAAAAATTTTTAATTATAAAAGAAAAATAATTTTTATTTTTTTTTTTCATATTTTGCAACAATGCAAAACTTAACAAAAGATTGTATCAATTGCAAACTGGCATGTTTGGCTTCAGAAAATGCTGCTTAAATGTTTAAGAAAATAATTTAATTTAAATAATTAATTTTTTTTTTTTTTTTTTTTTTTTCAAATTGTGCTGTTCACGATATCTTGCATGAGTGTACTTATAAAAGGAAGTTTGCCAGAGGTAGCTCGTGAACGACCTTTTATGCAACAGTTTGCACTTATGCTTTTATGCACTCATGCAAGATCTCGTGAACAGCACAAATATTAATTGTTGCAAATATTTTTTTTATGAATTTATGCAAAATACTTAAAAACACGAAAAAGTTGAAATTAGTTTTCACATTTTTATTTCATTAAAATTTAAATGCAAATGGCTGTGCATGTGTGTGTGTAATAGTTTGTTGCATGTAATCTTTGCATGCGTCGTTTGTGAATTATGAAGTGTTGCATTTGTTTCTCAAAGTCAAGAAACTAACAGAAACATAAACCATAAACAAAAATACAAACGAAAAAAAAAATTGCATTTTTTTTTTCGTAAAGTAATAAAAATGAAATACCGCACACGCTCGATTTCACAGGCGAGTTTCACACCGAAATGCATTTTGCTGATAAGCGTTTCTTTTTGTTTTTGTTTTTTTTTTTTTTTTAACTTTTAATTTTTTTGAAAGAAAAAATACGCACGCAATGCAGCTCACATTGCAAATTGTCGAAAACATGCAACAAAATTGCAGACTAAATTCAAATCGTGTATAAAGTAAAAAAGTTTATTGCTTCAATGCCAAATGTTCTCGAGAGTTTCGGCAAAATGCGTTCATAAAATTAAAAACACGCTTCCGGCACATGCAATACAAGCAAAAAACACTTTAAATTCTTTAATCGGAAGAATTACGTAAGTGCCTAGCAACTATTTTAATGTGTTTTTCTTGGTTTCTATTTTCAATTTTATTTTTAAAGACAATTTAGACATGTTTAGTGTATACAATGTAGGCCCCCATAGGCACTTAATTCGTTTGAAAATGGGTTCTTGGTAATTATTTAAAAACAAGCGTAAGATCGAGTTCTAGGCGACTACGAGTTTCTATAAAATACTTTTTCATGAAACAATTATATTTTAGATATCTTTTTCTCTCATCAAACTTTTCACTACATTTTAAAATCATTTCAGCTGCGGCAGCAACAATGTTACTTTTATTTTTACAAAAAAAACTAAACTGTTTATTTCATTTATTTATTTCTTATCGAAAATTGTGCCAAACTCAAAGAATGAAAATAAGAAAATTCTAAGAAAAATCAACACGATACGAGACAAGAAAATCGAAAAGCACAAATAGCAAAACAAGCTCGTGTAAGCTGCTCTAAAATCCTGCAGATTATGTTATTCTTACAAAATTCGATTACAATTCTATTGTGAGCAGTTTGGAAAAAATGAGTATTTAAAAAAAAATAATTGAATTAAACTTTAATAAAAAAATGCATAAAACTAAATAAATGAATAAAAAAGTTTTTTTTTTTTTTTTATAATTAGCACACAATGCAGCAAATATAGAGCTAATTAGTTTTTATGCTCAGTTGGTTTACTTTTTCTATTTTTTTATATTAAAAGCAGCATTAAAATTAATTATTAATTTGAACCTGAAATGTTATAAAGACACAAAAGCTAGAAACAAATAAAATTAGTAGAAATAAAGAGAAACACATAAATAAATAGATAAACAACATGAACAAACTGTGAAACGTGCGATGAAGCTAACAAAAAAAAAAAAAATTTAAGGCAGGTGCAAACATAAAACTTATTTATTTTATTTGGTATTAAAATTTTTTTATTAATAAAAACATAAAACAAAACACATCAAAAGTGTAGCATAACAACAGGCGCACAAGTAAAATGTAGCTCAAATGCTATTCGTGTGTGCGTTGAAAAGACAATAAAAATGGCAGAACACTGTAATAAAATGTTAATTTCATTTTGTTTTGATGTTATGTGATGCATGATGCTGTTGTTGTTCTAAGAAAAGGTGTGGTTTTTGTGTACAAAATGCACAAAAGTAGTTAAAAGCAGACGAATACAAATTTAATTACATTTTGCATACAATGTTGTGTATTTTTACTGATTATGTGCTAGATTTCGAAAAAAATCTTTATATAAGAATCGCAGCCAAGCTTTAAACTCTGAAAACTCTGATTAAATGCATAAAAAATTTTATTTTTTTTTTTTTTTTTTTTTTTTGTACAATCAGTTTTGTAAAAGCACCATTCAAATATTAATAAAATTAATTATTGAAAAACCAGCAAGTATCACATTCATATAATTCTTTTGATACCAGCAGAAAATAAAAAACAAAAAAAATGCAACAAAAAAAATATATGCGCTGCATCCTTTAATACAATTTCCAACAACAAAATCCGTCAGCAGTTTACTCAATATCTTTTGCTGCTTTTCTGTATTGCTTCCTTTTCATATACTCTATTTATCTGCTGTAAGCCTTTTTGCCATTTTATTTTTACCTTAAACTATGGCCACAAGTAAACAGAAATAAAAAATTTATTATTACAATATGAACAACTTTTACTTTGCTGCGTGAATTTCCGACGTTGTTGCTGTCCTGACAGGGTAGAAACTTTATGTCGATATGCAATCGAGCACGGCAAACATTGTACGGAAATGTATTCGCGCAGTCAGTATCTGTCTTAAATGAAATTATTTAAATAAAATGTGTTGCATACTTTTTTGGTTTTATTTATTTTGTATTTTTTTTGTAAGAAACAAACTCAATCAGAAATGGAAATTTTCCGCGAACAACTGTTGTGCTTAAACTGCGTGGGAAACCACAATTTCACGTAGTATACAAATAAAAAAACCAAAAAAAAAAAAAAAAAAATCCACACAAAAAAATTAAAAATATTTCATTTAATAAAAAAAATATGCAAAAAATAACTCGAAACCCTTCGCATATAAAATGATATAAAAATATGAAATTTCATCACATCACACAGACTCATACACACTAATTGAGACATTTTGTACAAATTAACAACAAATTCTTGAAGCCAACCGTTGCCTAAGCATCAAACCGACATACTGTAGCGAACATACTATGCTTGAAGTCTTAATAATGTAATAATGTCCCGTCAGCATAAACTGACGATCAGTCCGTCCGATACATGCGCTTAGCGCAACAATGTTTACGAAAGCGTCGGATGACAAGAATGTCAACGACTCATGACCTACAAGCATAGTATCGAATTCAAGCTAAGAATTGCTTAGCTTATGTCTGTTCGCATACATCTATATGTATGCAATAAGCACTTGATGTAAAATATAATTTGAATAATAAAGACAGTTCTGATTGAACACCCAACAAGACAAGTTGTAGTTCTTTCATTCTACATGGCGATCCTGCCATTCGTAACAATGGAAAAGAAAAATTTTCATTTTCCTCCAACGGCAGTAAAAGTGAACGGAAAATTTTAAAAGTTTAATTTATTGTGAAACGTATCATACGTTTCACAATAAAATAAAAAGAGTAAAAAAAAAAAAAATTGTATAAAGTGAGTGCTACATGCCGCCAAAACGAACAACTAAATGAAATACAACAAAATAAAATACAAAAAAAAAAATCATCCAAAAATAGAAATGCAGTGGCAATTTTTCTTCCAAACATATGGCTGCTATGAATCCGATTTTTTTTTTACTAACCATCGAATGGTATACCCTCAAAGAGTAAATAAGCTACGTATATGGTAACGCCGAAAACGCCAGAATTCATTCCAACGCGCATAAATTAGTCACCGAACTACTATTCACCATATCATAGTACACCTATGCAATTGAGTAATGGTCTCAATGGCGGCGTTAATGGACTAACACCGACGACAACAAGTACAGCAGCAGCAACAGCGGCAGCAGCAACAGCAATAGACAAAAAATGGTATTTATTGAGAAGTTCCAAGGAAGAGGAAAACAAATCCCCTTATTGTAAATATATACCTGTGCGATGACCGGCACCGGTACCGCCTGAGCCCATAGGCCCCGGACATCAATCTTCTTAAGGGACCGGCAGCGCTACAGAGAGCGCGCAACATAAATATATAAATTGTATACTAATTTTAAACTAATTTTAAATTGTAAATCAAATGTAAAAAAAAAAATTTTTGTAATACTGAGCAATAATTGCGTTGCTCGTATTAGAGTATGACCTGTAAAGTCATACAAATATTAGACAGGAGATCACTGCGTTGATCGATTAGGAAAATCTATATATTTTTTTTTAATATAAAATAAGAAAAAAAATACTTAAAAGCAACATTAACGTAAAACGAAAAAAAAAAAAAAAAAAAATTTCTTTTTTTAAAAAAAAAATTTGTTATTTACATGTGGAATTAATTAATTTACATGTAATGTATTAATTGGTTCTAAAAGAAATATTAAATTCAAATTAATATAAAAAAAAAAAAAAAAAAAAAAAAAAAAAGAAATATTATTGAAATATTTATTAAGTTAGTATTGCGTTAAACATTTATATTCAACAAAATTTATTATAATAAAATTTATTTAAAAAAAAAAAAAAAAAAATGTTACAAAATTGTTTAAAAAATTTAAAACAAAAAAGTATAACAAAAGAATAAGTAAATATTGATTCAAAAATGTTAAAATAGAAAAAAAAAAAAAAAATGTAATAATAAAAAAAAAAAAAATTAAATTTAAAAAGTATAATAAAAAAAAAAAAAAATATATATATATATATGAAAACAATAAATAATACATATTAAAATATTACTAAATCTGTTTGCATATATTTATGTGCTCTGCATAATGGCAGAATAATTTTTTTATAAAACTATTACAAAAAAATTAAAAAAATTTATGTAAAATGGATAACAATCTCTCTCATCTACAAAAGTACTTACCATTTATTGAACATCTTCTTAAGTACGAAGTAAAGAACAAAAAGATATATAAAATTAGAGATTGGATTCAATCCAATAAAAGATTTAAAGATAAAAATGTAGTAAAAAACATTGAAGAAGTAATTTGGGCTCAATATAAATTCTTTTCAATGAAAATGAATGTCCCATTATGGATAAAAGACTTGTTTAATGAAACAAGCAAAGAAGTAGAAATTATAGATTTGTGTTCTGATGATGATGATTTAGAAATCGCTTAATCGATTACTTGCACCAATAGATCACACATATCTATTGTCTTTATTCTGTGTTTTTTTTTATATTCGATCAATTCGTTGTTTACACTTTAAGCATTGTAAAGCGACTTTCAAATCCTTCTTAAATAATAAGATTTATGTTCATCGCGACAACGACGTATAGCCTTCATTAACATTAGCCATAAACTGTTTGCCATTAAATCATATGCACTGCACTCGACAACAGTACTAAAGAATGTTGAATTTGTTTGTATATCCATGGTTGCAACAAGCGCGCAATATGCTTTACTGCGGTCACGTGTAATTTTTACAATTTCCAAGATTTTTCAAAGAATCTTTCCACTTAAGCGAAATGGTTTAAATATTTTTCGTAATAAAATAAATTGTCGTTACAATTTTTTTTTACTACTCATGAAGTATACACTATACATAATGTAGATATTGTATAATTCAAATTTTGTACAATTTTTACTATTATTTTAACTACATAGGTGAGCCCTATGTCAAAATATTTGAAAAATACTATAGCAAAATGACATTAATAACTTACAAAACTTTATCAGTAAAGACAAATTAAAATGCATCAAACAGCAGTTGACTTCTTAAATATTGCTTTAAAAATCCTACCGGATTTTGATGGCACCTTTGAGCAACTCCCATCGTTTCTAGCCTCCTTAGAGCTAATAAGCCAAATAAATTATGGTAACACAAAAGTTGCCATAAGCCTTATTAAAACAAAATTAAAAGGCATGGCATATACTTTATTGACAGGTTTAGAAAATACGATTGAAGATATAATTATATCTTTAAAGGCTAGAGTTAAATGTGAATCTGTAGACGTCGTCACCGCTAAATTGATGAACGTCCGACAGGCATCTAAGTCAGCCATCGCATATGCTACAGTGATTCAAGACCTCACAAAAAAATTGCAATGCGCGTATATTTCCGATGGGTTAACACTAGAATTAGCTGAAAAGTATTCTACAACAGTTGCAGTACGAGCTATGATTAAAAACGCTAATAATAAAATAGTCCAATTTATAATGGAAGCAAGTCAATTTAAAAATATGAACGAAGCTATAGCTAAGTTTATTGATTCTTGCACTAATCATAGGAATAATTTCAAGCAAGACCAACATGTAAAATTTGCTCATGCAAACTTAATAAAAAGATGCAAACAAAATAATTTTAAAAATAATAATCAAAAAGATTATACAGCCACAAACAATGAAAAGAATACTAGTAGAAATATAAATTTAACCAAAACTATTGAGAGAAAAAGAAAATTATATTGCTGATAAATTATCGCAAATACAATATAAAAATAAAAATATATTTAGAGTAACGACTAAACAGCAAACAACAAATGCAGGTTTTAAAGAGCCTAAAAACACGCACTTGATTAAGTGCAGTGAACAAAAAATATATAAAGCGTTCAGTAGCAAATTACGTAAAAACAGCGCAAAGCTAGCAATAAAAGGCGACTGTATAAAAATAACTAAAAATAAAAAAGTGATCACTAGTAATATTAGCAATCTTATCATTAATGGAAATATCGACTTGGATCGATTTTTCCAACTGCTTGAAAAATTAGCAGGTGATAATGGATTGACAAAGCTGCAGCAGTCACTAGGTGACAAAATATTTGAAAATAACATGATCACAAGTTATATAAACATAGGAAATAAAATTCTCGAGAAAGTAAAAATAGCACTGACGCCCCAATTAACAAAAGTTGTTACACATGAAGAAAAATTTCAAATTTTGCAAAAGTACCACGATGATTCATTACGGATTGATCACCCAGGAATCACGCGAACTTTGCAAAACATAAGAAAAATTTATTCATGGAAAAACATGACTAGAGACGTAACCGAACATGTTCGTAAATGCGTTAAATGTCAAAACAAAAAGTTGTCAGAAATAGACAAATATCAAATTTGTAAAGTTGACACACCAACTACTTCATCTGATTTAAAATCATTAGTTGGTAATAACACATTGATGTACAGTCAAAGAATAAAATTAATAATTTTAATTATTATTTTTTGCTATAATTGCCCATTCGAGCTAGTAAGTAGCAATCATAGCAAGTCATTTTCATTAAATGACCACAATATACCCGTTCACAACGTGGTACCATATATAGCAAAAATCAAAATGAAATTTGCTCTCTAGGCTCATTTAAAATTAAATGTAATTTTAAAATTCTTAGAAATAATAAGTAAAAACAATAATAGTAGAAACAGTATGAATGATTGTGTGAATGAATAAGATAGACTCTAAGTTGTATAACTATTAAGTAAAAAAAAAAAAAAAAAAAAAAGAGGGATTAGTTTTCTAGGCTTATAAGAGAAATTAACTAAATTCAATTAAATAGAGATAAAAAGATAAAAAAAAAAGAAGAAACTAAAAATATTATTAAAAAAAAAAAAATATAATAAAACTTTAACCATAAAATATTTACTTAAAAAGAGCAAATCATAAATAAAGTATTTAACCATATATATGTATATATATATACATTAAAAAAAAAAAAAAATGTTATACCACACACATAAATTTATACAATTTTATTGCTTTCAAATTTAATTAAAAAAAAAAAAAAAAAGGAAAAAAGAATATTTAATAAAATAAATAAAATAAACATATGCAAGCAAATTATATATAGAAGAACACTTCAATTAAAAAAAAAAAAAAAAAAAAAAAAAAACACCAAATGAATGTCAAAATTTAAAATTAAAATTAAATATTATATGAATAAATAATATTAAAATTAAAAATAAAATAGTTAATGAATTTTTTTTTAAATATTAATTCAAATAACTATATACTACGTTATAAAAAAAAAAAAAAAAAAAAAAATAAATAAAACATAAAATTTAAAAATAATTTATATATATTTCTCATATATACATACAACAAAGTATGAATTTTAAAAAAATAAAAAAAAAAAAAAAATAAAATAAAAAAGAAAAACATATATGTACCCTACGATTAAAAAAAAAAAAAAAAAAAAAAACAAATAGATGTTAAAATTGAAAATTAAAATTAAATAAAATATGATTTTTAATTTAAAAAAAAAATGTTAATTCAAATAATAAATATATATTACAAAAAAAAAAAAAAAAAAAAAAAAAGAGATAACATGTAAAATTAAAATTAAAAATTTAAATAAAATAATTAATTGATTTTTATATAAACATAGAATTTATAATTCAAATAATTGTTTAAATTTACAATAAAATACTAAAGTTCATTAATGTAAAAGAGTAATCATAAATTTACGAATATATGATCACTCTTCCGAAAAAGGAAGGTGTAGCGAACATACTATGCTTGAAGTCTTAATAATGTAATAATGTCCCGTCAGCATAAACTGACGATCAGTCCGTCCGATACATGCGCTTAGCGCAACAATGTTTACGAAAGCGTCGGATGACAAGAATGTCAACGACTCATGACCTACAAGCATAGTATCGAATTCAAGCTAAGAATTGCTTAGCTTATGTCTGTTCGCATACATCTATATGTATGCAATAAGCACTTGATGTAAAATATAATTTGAATAATAAAGACAGTTCTTGAACCAAAGAAAGTTTAAAAAAAAAAAAAAATTGAAAAAAAATTTTAAAAAAAAAAAAAAAAAAATCCACTTCCACACACACACACACAGCATTTTAGCAATTCATGTTAGCAAATAAATGTAACCGAAAATGTTTGAGTTTTGCCAGCACGCTTAAGTAATTAAATCCAATTGGCAATTTTCCAAAAAGTCGCTTTTCAAAGTACACTTTTCGAAAAGTTACACACAAACACACATATGGCGTATTTGTATGTGTGTATACATATTAATATTGCACATACGACGTGTTATTTGACATTGTACTACACAATTTGTCGCCAAGGTGCTGCTGTGAGTAATGAGCTATTGACGGCATAATAATTGTTTATTGAAGTGTCTACGTGGCGTATACATAATATTTATGACATTTTGTTTTGTAAGTAAATTTATTACGCATATACTTACGCTACTAAGAGGAAATTTAAAAATGAATTGTTAAAATTTAATAAACTTTGTCGAAAGGAAATATTATGCGCTTGTAATACTTTAATAGAGATAATGCCATAGAGCACCTGAAATATCAATAAATTCAAATAATAAATGACTTAGGTTAGCAACTTATTTAGCCATTTATTTTAACTGCAATAAATTTTACTGCGTATAAACAAAAGCTAAAATTAAGTTAACTATTCTGACTTAAGCAACCAACTTCAATTTTGCTGTATTAACAATTTTAATTCTGCTTTTAATTAACTTTTTGCATTTACAGTGATTAGGAAATACAACTTAAATTTTGCTACACATAAATCATACGCCATGTTGTACATGATTAGCTCATAGCTATAAAAAGCAATACTGACATTCAAGATATAACGCTATGTTATATGTACTATGCCAAATAAAATATCTATAAAAGACAGCCATCAACATTTGTTTTTTTTTTTTATTTTTATAATGCTTATATTATGCTATCCATTTTATTTTTTTTTTTTTACATATTTACACAAATAAAAGTTGTCAGTAAAGTGCGAATAAAATAAGAAGAAAAAAAATCATATAAAGCAAAAAAATCTTTTGACACCCAACAACAACAAAAAAACAAGAAACGAAAATACATAACCACAAAAAAAAAAAGAGAAGCATTCGGGTTATAAAACAAGCTGTCATGTTCGATGATAATGTTGCTGACAGCATGAAAGCAAGTGGCAATTCGAATTGTTTGACTTAAACATTATTTATACTGTTTAAACTTTAAAAGCGGAACAAAAACTTTTTAAATTTTATTTTAAAATTAAATTTTTCTTATTATTAAATGAAATTTTTTGTTGACAACATTTACTGGCCAATTTATTCATAATGCAAATTTGTATTGCAGCACCTTAACTGCGCTGTTTTGCTTTTAGATACTTTTATGATGATGCTTAACAAAGTTTGCTGTTAAACGAGAAAATTGCACTAAAAATATGCAAATTTAACTATCTAAACAACAACAACAGCAACAACTACAACAAAAGCGACAAGAGCGAAGAACAACAACAACAATGAAAATATCAGCAAAAACATCAAACATGCAAAGCGTTAGAATATAGCAGCACAACAAATATGTGCAAATTTTTATGCCAAAATGTAACGAGCTGTTCTGCACTTTTTTTTTGCTACTTGGACAGAGGTAAACATTTCCATGAAAATTTTATATTACAGCCCATTGCAGATTTTCTTAACAGAGAGCATAGAGTGAAAGAATGAATGAATGAGTGAATGAATGAATGAGTGCCATAATGGAAAATACATTCATATTTTGTATTTGAAGTGCAACAAACAACAATGTAAGCATTGAGCTTATTGCTTGCCAGATACAAATTCCGCTGCTGCTGCTGCTACTGCTGCTGTGACTGTGAGGTTGTAGTGCTAAATTGCTCTCGAAGTAACTGCAGCTGCCAGTGGCTTCCATTTTGAGCTTGTTTTCTGAAAGTGACAATGTAGCTACGTGCGGTACATAATCAAAAACAGTGGCAACACAAATTTACACTGTGGAAAAAATTTGGACTAAATTAAAGAAACTTAGTTTATCTTAAGAATATACAAATGTTAAATACAAATGCGCTTAAGGCATGATTTTTCTATTTCAAAGTTTTGCCATAAAAAAATTTATTACATAAAAACTCAAAAAATTTTTTTTTTATTTTCTGTGTACTTTCCAAAATAATATATGTATTCGTTTTAAAGTCAAAAAAAAAAAAAAAAAAAAAGAAAGAAAAAAGAAAGAAATGAAAAAAGCAACAACATTTACTAGTGCAGTTGCCACATGTGCCACAAATTGCAGTGTATACGTGTACCACGATTCCAAAAGTCATTTAACGTTTTGTTACACAAAAAGAAAGCAATGCATTTGAACTAGTGTTGGCAAAAAAATTAATTTCGGTGATTTTATCACAGTGATTTAAAAATCGAAATGTCGCACTGCATCTGATAGTAGTGATTTGCGATTTTCTTGTTCCTCAGTTAAAAGCGACTTTGTGTATCGTTCTTCGCGAACATTGAAACTGTGCATTTATCAGTGATTGGTGCTTTTATCATTCTTTGCGTATCGTTCATATTCGCTTGAACACCGAACCTGTACAGATTCATTAGTACATTTGCCAGTCACTTAATTCGTGAAAACGCGGTCGATTAAAACGATTAAATGGTTAAAGCGCAATTGCTACAAATATAAAAAAAGAAGTTAATTGTGACTTTTTTTTATAAAAAAAATCTTTTCATCGAAAAAGTCAGTTAGTGACGAACTTGTGTAAACCCGCAATTGCAAGGGAAACAACCTAGAACTAATAGCTTTTTTCGCTTGAACAGCGCTTTTATCACTGTTGGTAGTCAGTGCGATTTACAAGTCGCAGTCGCTTATCAAACTGTGACTCAAAAATCACTCTTTTTGGCAACACTAATTTGAACCACATATTCGATACACCATGCTACTAGTTTGCTTTATTGACTTTCAAAGGATTTAAAGAGATATTGTTAGCTAATACCTGTGCTTACCTTGCGTATGCGTTATAATGCAATATTTACGAGCAATAATATATTTATTAAGGCATGAGCCCTAAATGTCAATAAAATACAAGTAATTTAAGATAAACAAGCTTAAATACAAGCATATATTTCTTACACACACAAACACAAACACACAGAAAATATGCAGACATATACAGTTAAACTTTTCGTTATTGTTGTAGCTGTCAATAAGCGCCAGTAGCCATTTTAGTTAACTTTCTCTTATTTCCTTATTTCGTTCAAAATGAAACTTTCTGAAGTATGCAACGATTTATGCTGTCACAAGTTAAAGGCGCACATAACTGCCAATATAAACCACATATATATATATATATATATATATATATATATATATATAGATATATGTATGCTATATATACATATATACCTAGAATAGGTTACAGTTACAGTCAATCTATGCCGCCTGGGGGCACATAACACTATGACACTAAAACACACATATACACAAGCACACACAAAAACCTTATACGTGTAAAATATAAAACCACAAAATTGTAGTTCGAGTAGAAAAAACTTAAATAATGACGCCGACGATGTTAGCTGCGACTTCACTTTTGCTGCATTGGCTCGCTGCTACTTTCGTTTGCTACTTGAGCTGTTATGGCTGCACGCTTCCGGTTACTGCTGCTCTTAATGCTTACTCACTTCGTCGTCGTTGTCGTTTTCATTTTCCTCGTTGCCATTGCTTGATATGTTGCTGTTCCTTCAGGTAATATCATTTAGTCAAGCAATGCCTGAAGCATCTGTTTCGATTTAGTTTGGTTTCGTTTATTTTTTTTTTTTTGCACCACAGAATATGTTAGAAAAATATTATCTTGTTAGAGTTTTCGAAATACTGCAACTGCAAGGGCGTTTACAACGACGACGACGACGACAACAACTTAAATAACAACAACAACAACAACAGAAATAATATTTATTGAATAGAACGGATGTACGTGTCGCTCTCTGTGGTAACGAGCAGCGATAGCAATTCAGCAGACTGACTAAGTTGACATTTAGTAAACTGGTAAGTAAACTATATAAAATGAAATGTTTAAATTTGATTTGCTCTACTTGATTTTGCAATTGTCGTTAACTTTTTTTGATCGTATTAGATGAGAGTATTTGTGTTACTATGTAAATGTATATTTTCAACTAGCGGTTACCCGGCGGTATGGGTGTTTTGCATTTGATGTTTTTTGTTTGTGTTTTTTTTTTATTGCAGTGCAACCAAAATTTGTTGGAGCTTGTATAAAAATGTACCAAAAGAAAGTACTAAAAATAACTATTTGATTATTTTTCGAATGCAGCGATGCCACAATATACTGGGGCTAGTATAGTGTGGCTAATGTATTGTTTTAGTGGTCTATAATTATACTTGCATTGTTGCCATTTAAATGAAACCGGTTTAATGCACATCAGTTGAATCGTTTCTAAGCCCATAGCGGACATAGAAATATTTTTATTATTTTAAATATATAAAAATAGATTGATATAGATTGTTGAATGATGATGGTTCTAAATTTGACAGTTACCAAAAAAAAGCAAAACATTTTTTTTAGTATTTTTTTTGTATTGAATGTAAATGATATGCAAAATAAAAGTTATAAATCTTTCTATCATTTTCTATAACTGAAGATTCAAATAATTCTAAGACACTAACACTCAACAACAACAACAACAATGACAACAAGCAAAACTATTCGCATCAATTTAGCAAAATATTGCAATTGAGCAAAATGCAAATTTCCTTTTCTTGCTGATGACAGTCGCAATTTTGTAAACTATTGTTGTCTGTTGTCGGCTTTTGTTATTTTTGCTGTTGTTGTTGTTGCTGTGTAGCCATTGTTTGCTTTACAATATTTATGTATGTTTTAGAAAACACAACACACACATACACATAAACACAGCTGCACTATAGAAAAACCAATAATGCGAGTCCGAGTTATACAGGAAAACCAAAAACTGCTGAGACAAATGAAAGAGGCAGGAGTGCAGTGTAGACAAACCAAAAATAGCAACGAATGACAAAGCAACTAAAAAAATAAAATGTCTGAAAATCAGTACAGTTCTGAAAATTTGAGTTTTTAAATTACAGTTGCGGATTTAGTTAAAATCATTTTAGAAGGCGTTGCAGCTTGGTATGTAAAAGAACTTGGTTTTGAATGTAAAAATTGGATTAAAAATTAAAAAAAAAAATCACTTTTTTATTACAACTTTTCTTAAAAACCAGATGTGTTAGAGACTTTAAGTCATTCTTAAATAAAAGCTTGAATCTTAACCTTAAGAAAAATTTATAAAAAAATATTGAACATGTCACAATAACATATATGTAGCTCCCATAAAAAGGCACCACCCATTTTTTTTTTTATATGAGACTGGTTTCTGCAGTATTTATGTGCGCTGAACACGATTCTGGTGACCAAAAGTAATGCTCAAAAACATGATTTTTGGATCTTTACCAACTTTTCTCGAAAACCTATTTTATAGTTCAGTGTCATCGATGTATCGTTAATATATAGTGAACTGTTGTTGAACTTGCAGTTATAAGAAGTGTTGGCTTTTCTTGAAAATTTTTTTTTAATAAAGTGCTTTGTAACCATTTTATTCGAAGTGAGTATTATTATCATTATTATTATTAAATTTTTTTATAATAATTATGTCTTTATTTAATTTTTTATTTATTTATTTTTATATACTTCTTCCGCAACTGTGCTTCCAATTTATGTGATACGTTCCCGCATACTATTTGAATGAAAATGCACTCGACTGATATGATTGTATGATGTATCGCTGCATCTGTGTTGCATTTAAGTGCATTTAGCTACAGCTACTCTACTACATCATCAATAGCACCATACAATATATGTATTTGTATGTATGTATGTATGTGTGCATGTATATAATCGTAAAAGTTTTGTTTAACAATGATTTGCATTATTTTTCACAAATACAGAAGAGGGAGCTCAAATGCTATTCACCGCACTTTATTGATTTATTACGACACTCATACATTTTGCATACAAGCATTTAAACAAGCCAGGACATTCAATCATCATCATCAGCAGCAACAACAGAATAAATACACACACTCACACACACACACACACATACTGCATATTTCTGCATAATTGTGCATTTGTGCAAATTGTGGTCGAATCAGATAGAAGAGATTCTATGGAAATAAGCAATTTATACGCTTTGCGCATTTTGTGTATATTTAAAGCCTTAAGCAATGCAGCAGCAATGTAAACAGAAAATGCTTTGCTTTTTGTGTAGATTTTATGATTTTTGTTATACTAAAATGAAGTAAAATCAAACACAATACTTGGCAAAACATTGCGTATGCGTAATATGCAAAAACAAAAAAGCATAGCATATAACGTATACGAATTGTGTATTGCGTTTAACTTTTAAATTATTTTGTGAATTCACAAAACGCGCTCTGTCGCTTAAGATAATTCGCTTAGCTGGCATAAATGTCGAGTTTAGTAGCTGAGCAGCTTTGAAACTTTGGAAAGCAACTTTATCGAATTTGTTCGAAAAATTTTCGCAACAGAATTTTGAACAGCTGCCAAGTGGGTCAAGCTCGTCTAAATAAGCTCGAGCGCGTTACATAAATATGAACAAAAAAAAAAAAAAACGAAAAAAACGAGAAAAGTTATATGCCAAAAATAAATATATTTGCACAGTATAAGGCGGAAGACAAAAGCCGCATAAAGAGGTCATGACAAAGCACATCAGTAGAAAAGCTAAAAAAGGAAACTTAATGCGACAAGCATAAAATGAAATGAATTAGATATGGATAGATGAGCGAGCCTATAATTAAGTTGCTACAGTGACTTTTTAAAATGCTCTGCAGCTATTGCGCTCAATAATTAGAAAGCAAATAAAAGAAACGAAAGTCAAGATAAACGCAAAAAACAAGAAGGAAAAAAAAAAGATACACGACAGATAAATAAATAAATAACTAAATAAATGAAAATCCTAATGCGCTACACGAGTTTGTAAAAGGAACACAAAATAAACGTTAGCCAGCACACTTAGCAGGCAATTGAGAGATAATTTAATTATGTGCCGCTTGAAGGCAATTTGTAAAAAGGAAAAAAACAGAAAACAGAAAACAAGGATAAAAAGCAAAATGAGCGCGCAGGAAGCGCAAGCAAGATAGCGTTGCACAGTGTAAAGCGTACAGCAAATTAAGCGCACTCTACGTTCTACCAGTGAACAGGATAACTAACAGGATAATGATAACGAAATAAACAAAATGCAAAAAGGGCTTAAAGAGCAAAGAACAACAACAACAACAACGAAAGATGAAACCAGTAAGCAGCCAACAAATAAATGAAGGCAAAATCGTATACAAACAACGAACAAAAAAAAAATGGTAAAAGAGCACAAAATACATTTAGCTATCAGCCGCAAAGGTGCAAAAGGACGAAACAATTTCCCACGTGCACGCGCACTGGACTTCGTCCCTTTTTGTGTGTCTGTGCGATAGCAGCGAAAGCAATAATTGTGCGGCAATTGTGCAACAGCAAAGGCAATGAGTAAATGATAAATTAATTGAGTTATATTTACCTTGCCACGACGACAATAGCTGCGACTGCGACAGCATTAAAGTCCTACGGCTATGAAAATAAACAGTTGCAAAAATAACAAAAATGGCGACTTAAAGCGCGTGGGTAGCGTCATTGTCGCTGTTGCGGCTGTGGCTGTTGCTGCTTCAATTTCACATAATTAGCGTTGAAATTATGTATTTAAGCAGCAATTGAAAACGACAACAACAACAACAACAAAGTGTACAAAACTTATACACAAAAGTGTTCTGCTATTTTGCATTCCACAAAGTTGAGAATTTATTCGATTTTGTTTATTTATGCCTTTTCGTTCAGATTAAACAAAATCCTTGTGGTAAATAATTACATCCAAAAACAATATTTTTTTTTTTTTGCTATTTAACTGATGCCAATAATATCGATTTAAAATTATTTCATGTTAAATTTATACTTTGTTTATTTTACATTCGCCGAACGAAGAATGTAGTTAGGTGCTAATTGTTTTAATTAGTTAATTAGCCACTTTAGCGTTAATTAAGCGTAAATTGTTGTTAAGTAAATATTAAATTTGTGCGAGAATTTTGGTTTTGATTGAGTCGAATGTAACGTGAATTTGAAATCACAGGACGACCTATCCCAGTGCCGTATTGGAAGCAATCATCAGCCTGCCCCTCTTCAAAACATTATGAAAAATACAGCTCCTATGGATGACCTCAGATTCCAACCACTGAACAACGTTGGACTTAATGATTATAGTCACTCAAACATCCGAACACACATTGCTGGCACATCTGACATTTGCAAGATAATAGTTTATATGAACATGTGTTATCGCTTTGGCAAACTCTTCTTGGTCCTGCTCCCCAATCGTGCTAAGTGGACGGGTGGGAACTTAGAATTAACGATTAATTGGTATACTGATACTGACGATCTTGCCAGATCGGGCTAATCTCTATCTTTATCTTTTCTTTAGGGATTATTTAGGCATTATTCAGGCCTCCGGCAAGCCAAGCAATTAGGCCAATTAGCATTACGCCCTATTCAGGCTATCAACTAGTTACCTTAATGGCCATATATCGTCTGTATTATTACACAAGACTCGAGCAGAGTTTCCTCGACCCTCATTGGATCTGGGCACAATAGACTTTAAACAAAGTCGGAATGCCCATTTCTCCCATCTCGAGGGCTCATCATGTTAGCGGTTTGCTCCTTGCAGCTCAGCTATGGAACGTGTGGATACTTACTTACTTGACTTCATATATTCTCAAATAAAGTACAAACGTTCTTAATTTCCTAACAACGTTTTTTTCGCTGTGTAGTTGCAATACAACAGAAACAGTGAATCACGTAATTGTTAATATTATCAATGTAAAAATTAATTGAAGCGTTCTTTAGACAACTCAAATTTGAAAATAACTTTTTATACAATAATCTAATTTCTTTCAAAATTTTATTATTCATAATAAATCATAAATGAGTGCAATAAAAATTTTAGTAAACTTCCTGTTCCTTCAAAAGATATAAAATTAGGCATTATTTCAGAGCACGCTAATCAAGTTAAGAAGTTTCATATCAAATTCGTTTAATAACAAATTTTCTGCATGATGCTGCTGCTTACAAGTAAAAGAGAAAGCATTTCTAAATAAGTATCTACACTAAGGGCTGTCATTTGACAAATTCAATTTATTATATAAATTAAAGACGAACAGAAAGCCCAAACATTGTATTTATTGGCAGTAGGCATAGCAACGCCAGGAATATATTTATGAGCCTGACAACAAACACAATTATGAGACAATATAAATATGTGTAGGGTTGGGGGCTAACAATGCCAAAAATAAGCGCATGAAAATATTGGATAATAAAATATTATCACTTCATCAATTTATATTTCTTTTGTCACAAAAACCCGGCGTCTACTGCAACAAATTCCGCTCAAATGCTTAACTTGATGATGACAATATATAATATACGACGTGTACATATTTTTTGCTGTAGCATAACAAAAGGCGCACACATTTAAATAACAAAAAAAAAAAAAAAAACACAACAACAAATTGTAGTGAAGAGTGTGAGTTGAATGAGACATTCCTGGTGCGTAGTACTTGAGTGATTGGGAAGTGTCGCATTGCTGAGTACCTTCAAAGTGAAATAAACTGAAGTAAAGCTTATATGATGATGACTACTACTACTACTCTGCTGCTTATGCTGCTAACCAGCATAATGATGATGCTGCTGCTGATGATGATGACTATAATGACAACAACTAAGCTAAAGTTCGTCCTTGTTGTTGCTGCTACTGCTGCTGCTGCTGTTTTATTGAATTTCAGCTACCCACTGAGCGACCGCTTATCTCTCACTTTTATAAAAAAAAAAAGAAAAAAGAAATATCGTTGCGGTATGTATGAACATGATTTTAAAATTCCACAAACGGGAAATTGCGTGCAACAGAAACGCGTTACGCATACATAAAATACTCATTCATTTTTTTGTTTTTTTTTTCATTCGAAGGATAACTTTAAATGAGCATTCGAGTGAATTGTGTTAAGCGTACAAATGATGCTGATGCATATGTATGAAAAAAATAAGTGATTTGCCTTACCTATATCAAGCTGCGTGATTAGTCAAGCGTTAGGAAATTGGCAAACTAATTGTTGTTCGCTTTGACATTGACACAGGACACGCAAAATGCAAAATGGGCTTTTAAGCGAAAATTAAATCTGGCAAATGCCGCATTTGAAATTATTTAGCAAAAGTAAAATAATTTATCGCGTTATTGAAATGGGTCTGACAGCGGTCCTTAGAAAAATTTTAACTTGATTGTTTGCTCTGGTCAAATGCTGCTGTCAATATTAAAATTAAGAAAGTTAAAAATATGTACTTCAAAACTAAGCGTATTAAATGTTTTTAAAAAGATGTAGCTGCTTTTAATTTTCTTTGCAGTGAAACATTTTTAATTAGCTAAGCGTTCTTAAATGGATTTCTATTAATCTGTTAGTCACTGAGTGGTTTTTACGCTTCACAAAACGACAAATAAATTATTTGACAGTACAAAGTATCGATTAGAGAATTTACTATTGCAAATACGAATGACTTCTGAAATCATTTGACCCTCTGCATGAATATGTCCGTCCGTCCGTCCATTTGTACTTGTCTCTAATTGTACTTTCTCATTCTGTGTTTTGTAGGTACTACTTCTTATATACATACATACATATATACATACATAGTAAATAGTACATATGTTATCCAGTGTGTCGCTTTGGTCAGCTCAGCTCGATCTCTCGCTGCAAGCAAATATGCGCGCGCTCTCGGTTCCCACTAATGGCAACATCAATTACAAGCCAACCACTTGAAAATGCTATTCATGCTAAAAGCATTTACTTAGTGCGCGGTATACACGACAGGACAATGTGTGTAGTATGACTAGTGCTAAATTGCTATTGGACTCTTGCTGCTGCACTGTTCTACAAATTCGACGAAGGACATTGACATTTTTTATATTTTTTTTTCTTCTTTCTTTCTTTATACGCTTCATATGTGTACGTGTGTAAAGTATTATTATTTTTTAAAGCAACTGGATAAGATTTAATAACTCTTTATAACGATTGAACTTGATTCAGCTTCAGCTTAACTGATGAAAATTATTAATTGAAGCATTTAAATAAAGAAGAAAGCTAGTCAAGCTTGTGTAAAACTAACCAAAATGTATTATTATTATCTTAAAACATAATGCCTGGCCTATAGAAATATGCATTAACTTAGCAAAATTTGGCAATATTAAGACACAATGGCGGATTGGTTCCTCTGACAAAAAGAAATCGCAGTGACTGCAAACAGTGCAACAAAGAAAATCACAGTTCTCGAAAAAACAATCAGCAATTACTGAACTAGTTCGATGTTCGCGAATATATACACAAAATTGCCGCTATACCAACATAACAGACCATTCTGCCGTTTGTTTTACTTTTTTGTATAAAAATCAATTCACTTTGTTTCCTATTCTGTTATATTGTAATTTGCCCTTTCACCACTCAATCGTTTCAAAGGACCACTCTTTCAGTGAATTGCACGTTTTGACGAATCATGTGACTGGCAAATGTACCGACGAAATTGTACAGTTTCGGTGTTCAAACGAACTTTCAGTCGCAGTGCGACATAGCGATTTTTAAATCACTGTGAAAAAATCACTGAAAATAATTGGTGTGTAATTTCTAATTAAATTTAGGAAGAAACCTTATACGAAGCGTATAAAAGATTCGTTTCAATTTTCATTTCATTTTTATCTTTGTGTGTGACAGTTCGCATCGCTTGTTTGTTTTTTTTTTTTTCTGAGAGTTTACTAAAGCGAATCTTTAAAATCAATTTATTCTTTGTTAATAGCATTGCAATGTGTATTAAATTTGCGCACATTGTGTGCTTAGGTTTTAGGTGGATATTTGCGATAAATAGAATATGTGCTAAGATTTTTGTAGGTCAGTATTAGAAAACTAAAAAAAAATGTATTGAGAAGTTAGAGTAAGGTGTTTATAGATACAGCGACAGTGATTCGATATCGCCATGTCTGTCTGTTCGTCTGTCTGTCCATTTATCTGTCATTTCGCCTGCCCAACTGACCATCTATACGTCCTTGTAAAATTTTTGTCTACCCACCAAGTGTCTATCTGTCAAAAATGTCCTTGGAAGGAGATCCTTGTAACAGTTGTTGATGTTTTGTGCTGTTTTATTAAATCTATAAATTTTGATTGTAGATTTTAGATGTAGCAAAACTAATGCCAGCATATTACGACTTAGGCAGGATTTTGTTAATTGCTTGAAAAATATAAGCTTATTGTGCAACATGTAAGCCTATTAGAATGTTACATTTAATTGTGTAAAATAAATTAAATAAAATATCTAAAATATATCACTGTAATATGCGTTTAAATTTGACAAAAGCAATTTACTTGCATATTACAGACTAAGCACATTTGAGCAGCTTAAATTTGTGTGAGACGGCGCAATTACACTGTGCGAAACAAAAAAACGAATATTCAGATAGCTCTGGTCGTGAAAAAAAAAACTGTATACTTGGAGTTTTCGGGGAACACCCTAACAAGTGTCCCTCTTTTTCCACTTAGAGAGCTATAACTCAGTTAATTTCGAACCGATTTTTATTTTTTTACATTAGAAGCGTAGACAATGAAGCGTATTTTATTTGTAATATTTTTTACTTTAATTTTTTAGAATTTTTGTTTTTTTAACAAAATTCTTTATATCCAAAAAAAAAGTTTATATTTGCTAAATTAAAGTTAAACCTAAATGTATGTATGTATGTGTGTGTATATCCTTTAATCATGCTTCAAAACTCAACATCTTTGCATATTCGAAGCACGTCTTTAAGTTGTGCATAAAATACATACAATAAATCACTTGATTTGCTTATATCCACTTGGGTAAAAAGTTTTGACCCAAATGAAATTTTTCTTTTTTTTCTTTTCTGTGCGCGCTCTATGTGCAGCGAATGTCTAAGGTATTGATTGCTTGTGGCAGCATTTGTAACGCAATGACAAGAAAACTACAATTTCGGCTTTACCAAAAACCCAAAAAATTTTTCTTTCGTCGCATTTGTTTATTATTTGGGCTTGGAAAACTTTTACCCAAAAAAAAAAAAATGTTAAAGATTTATGTTACGCATTTTTCTTTAATCAGCTTTGGACATTTGTAAATTGCGTTCGTGGCTTAAACAAATAAATTTCCACATTGCTAAAAGAGTGAAAAGAATAAATATAAATAAAATAAGTTTAACTGAAATTCAACGTCGCAGTTAATTAGCAATGATAAGTCAACGTGTCGTATGATTAACACAGTAGAATGCTTTATTAATGAGCTTCACTGAGCTGTAAATTATTAAATTAAAAAAACTACTTCAACAAGAAAACAACAACAACAAAAAATATATTCAAAATGCTGCAGATATATAAAATGGCATAATTAAAATTAACACAGCGCTGACGTAAGTTTTTTTTTTGTTATTAGCACTCTTTTAGCCAATTCACTTATAATTCGCTGAATACTTTTACACTAAATATTTTTGCACTTCGCATCCTGTCGTCTTGGTTGGCATTTATTCGAATTGATTTGATTTAATTCGATTTCATTTCAGCCTTATTAGTGCATTCATTCACTTAGTCATTCTGATTCAGTGACTCCAACGTTTTCGTACGCCAACTAAATGTGTAATTGCGTTTGCCTAATCAAGAATTTAATGAAGGCAGCAGGCTGGCAGGCAGCATTCAAAATGGCAGAAATATGCATTCAGTTCGTTGCATTAAGTTGCACCAAACATTGGCAACGCTAAAAAGCCTTAAAAATTAATGGCAAAATCAGTCAACTTTTCATTCCGTTGCGTTGTGCCTTTCATTAGCCTAATTGGAATAGTTTAAAGCATAAAAATTTAAGAACTCAACTCGAATTGTTGTGTTACCGGTTTTTTTTTTTTTTTTTTTGCTAATAGCAATGGCGGCGTCTAAGCCAATGCCGCCATTTTATTATCACATCATGGCCGCAACGTGTTAATGAGCTCAACTTAGCCGTGTTTCAGCACATATCACTTTTGTTGCGGTGCCACAAAATGCTTAGAGCGGCAAATTGCTAGCATTGCGTTGCATATGCCTGTGGCGGATAATGGTTTTTGTGGTATTGCGCTTCTTGTTGCCTAGAGTCGCATATTGGCATATTGTGGTAAAGCAAGTCAACTGGTGTATTGCTTTTTGTTAGTATTGCTCATTTAATTTGACCGATATGCGCTTTTCAAGGCAGCATAATTTTTTTAAGGATCTATAAAAAAAAAAATGTTCGAAATATTTCAGCATTGCTACAAATCTTCATACTCTTATTCCACAGCACAATCATTCTTTCATAATTCATTTCAACAAATTTTAAAACAAAATTTATGTGCATGTCACAAAAGTCATGCATAAATCATCAAAGCAAGACTTCATTTCGACAAACTAATAAAAACACAAAAAATTATTGTTGCAATATACCAAAAAAAAAAAAAAATCAAAATGGGGAAGAGAAAGGAAGTTAAAGGCTTAAAGCATAAAAAAATTAAAAATAAATAAATTGAACAGCTGTTGTATTGAAATGTGCGGAACAAAAAAAAAATGAGCAAAAATCAAACAATAAAATTAATATAAAAAAAACAATAACAAGAAAGAACGCTGAAGTTGAGTATGCTCGACTGCAAGATACTCTGCATCCAATCTTTATGTATCTTAAGTTAAGTCCTATCTTGGTACCATCTCTTATTGTATTGGATTTTCTCAAAAAAAAAATAAAATATATATCTATGGGAGCTATAACTAAATTTTTTTTGGTCCTACCCATATTTGAATATTTTATTGAAACTATCATACAAATAATTTATACGAATTTTAAACTTCCTAGAATAAGAAACAAAGAAGTTTTTATGTAAAACTCACTATTTTGGGGTAGATTTGTATGGGAGGTAACACCTAAAATTGGGCTACAGAAAAGCCGTTGGCAAGTGAACAGTTGACGAATTACGAGGATTAAGTTTTAAATATGGTAGGGCTATCTCTTATAGTCTCCGAGATAATCAGACGGACATAACTAGTTCGACTCCTTTATCAATAATCAAGAATATATATACTTTATAGAGTCTATCTATTCTCCTGTCAACTTTATACCCACATGACATGTCTAGATCGATTCGTCTCGTAGAGCTGATTAACAATATATGTCATTTGAGGTCTACGATATCTGCATCAAAGCGTTACAAACTTTTTGGCAAACTAATAATACCTGAATACATGTTTACTATGTGAGACATTTATAAAAACATACAGCGGAAATATTTTATGTTGGGCATATTTGAGTTTGAATACACGTGCTGTTTTTTTTTTTTTTTTTACTGATTGTGTGTATAAAAACTTCTTTTATTGTTTGGTAAGTGTGAGTTTTTTTGCGTGAGTAAATTTTTGTCGCTGCATATTGCATCACGATCTGAATGCATATTGTAAACGCTCTTTTTTTTTATCTTCTTTTCGTTTTTTACAAAAACAGGTGCACCACAAACAAGCGGATAGAAGTATTGTGAAATATAAGTATGAAAATGCAACAGGATATCAGATAGTAATGTACAAGGACATTCAGCAAAAGAGAGAGAAAAAGAGAGCGAGATAATATAGAGCAACGTTGCATAAAATTTTTTACAAAAGCAATTTGTAATAAAAACATGCACAACATACACACACACACACATAAGCAGATACACACAGATACACTCATAAATACATTTGCAGATACAATTTTTTGAGATACATTCATATATATAAAATATTATATATGTAGATGCATTTGTATATACTTGTTGGTTTTGTAGCAATACACCAAACGAGTCCACACTATATACATATATCTTTTATGGTTTTATGCCATTTTAAGTGCTCTTTTCATTTAGTGCATTCGTGTTAACCATTAAACTAAACTTGCTACAAAAAAAAAGATGTGAAAATATAGATACAAATACATACTATATCTATATGTATGAAATATATGTATATGTATGTATATGCATAAATATTGTTGAGTGCATAGCGCATCGATAATTTAACGCAAATGAAAGCCACTTGTGCTCGCAAATAAACAGAAAATAAAATAATTTTTTTTTTTGTAATTGTAAAATATATTTTAAATACTTATAATGTAGCAGTAAATATACAAGGCTTTACAATTGACTCATTACACTGTTCTATAAAAAAAAAAAATTGAAATTTCCTTAAGTCTTTTAGTAGATATTGTAGGTCTGAGTAAAAAAAAAAAACTTTCAAAGTTTTTCTTTCCAAATCATGAAGTATAAGTAAAAATCTGTACGTAATTGACTGAATTATAGACCAATATGTGAAAGAAGAGAAAATAAATACAGAATTTGGGGGTTTCCCGAAATTTTAAGTACACAGTTTTCTTTTACTCTACCACACCTACCACCTCTGCTATAAGACTTGGAAAAAAATATTTTGTGTCGCTCAGTGTTATTCATATTAAAATAGTTTTAGCGGCTTAAAAATATTTATCAAGCTTCTTCCGATTTTCCATCTAGCTCTGAGATATGTTATCGAATGCAAATCAGTTGTGCAACGGAGAGGCACAAAGCGCCTTGATTTGAATCAGCTGTCTAAATTAAAATATTTGATTGATTTAGTCAACAATGAAAAGGTTTTTTTTTTTTGTTACATTTATTTATATTGATAGTACTATATTGTATATGTGATCTTGTATAAATATTTTTTTTTTTTTTGTGTTTTCTTAATTAATTTTTATTTATAATTTTTATTAAATTATTATTTTTTTTTTCATTTTTTTCTGCAACTTATTCTATAACATTATAATTAATCCAATCACGAAAACTATTTATGCCCACAAATATATCTGGAACTTGAGCATTACGTACAACCGCACCAGCCGAAGCGAGACCTACTAAATAAAATTTGTGCGGATTACCATGTTCAGCTTCAACGGCCATGAGTGGTGCGCCACTTAGTAAATTTGTTTCAGAATTGGAAAAACCACAAATTTGCTTCCAAGTGACACCAATTTTAAATTTTTCAAGTGCCGACATACAGCGATCAACACCCAACACATGCACTATTGCTTTTACTTTATAGGGTGTCTCATCTTGATGCCGTAATGCAAAACCGGTTGTATGCAAATATTGTCCACTAAAATGATCATAGCTTATATGAAACGGTGGCATACAAATCGGTGCAATAAACTCATTAAATATAACCAACACTTTAAGACGCACCAGGGCTACATCATTATCAATGTTACGTTTGCTATAATCAGGATTTACGGCAACTTCAGATATTTCATACTTTTTCGGTGGCGGTGCACATTTATCATTCGCATCGCAATCTTCTAAGACAATTGGATTTGTTGGATTCCATTCGCCAAGCAGCACATGCTTAACTTGATAATCTGAACGTTCATAGCAATGTGCTGGTGAAAGCAGATAACGTCGACTAATGAGTACAGCCATGCACTTATAGACGATCTCATTTTTAACTATTAAAAAAAAAAATAAAACAAATAAAATATTTAATAAAAAATTCATGACTTTTATACCATCATAACCGACAAGCCCAGTCCATGGATACTCATTGAGTTCAGTGACATTGGTCTGCTTATAAAAGCTGTCCACATTTAGTTTACCACAATCATTTGGCCATATACCAGAAGCTAAACATTATGTTGAGTAGAAAAAAATATTTAATTTATAAAAAATAAAATGAGAAAATATTTCTTTTAATTTTTACTTACAAAGCGCTGTACGCAAAGGAAACGCAGTTATTGTTGCCAAAATAGCGAAGACGTACTTCATGCTTAGAACTGCTCAGCTGCAAGTGTAAAACACAACTGAATGTAGTTCCTAAGCTGGACAAAAACCTGTAGATACAACAGCAACAACAACAAGAACAACAAAAGAGCGCACGCATACAAACTGGTTCTAAAATTTGTCAGCAATTTCATGAAAAACTGCAGAATCTGTGTTGTTATACATACGAATTTATTCAATGTTGTTGTTGTAAGAAACTTAATCATGAAGATGCATATAGAAAAGTTGCAAAGACGTAGTCTAAATTTGTATGAAAAGGGTAAAATAAATTTAATATTTAATAAATTTAGTCGGTACCAACCGATATCATTTCAGTAGCTCGTAATAAAAAGCTTAAAGATTGAAATGCAAGCAAAGTTATGCTAAATGAAAAATTACAAATTTATTTACAAAAAAAAAATTCTATATACATAAAATAGTAACAATGTTTCTATGTCCGCTATGGACGTTGAAACCATCCAACTGATAAGTTCCAAACCGGTTTCATTTGAAAGGCAACATTGCAAGAATAATTATAGACCACTAAAACAATGCATCAGACGCATTCGGTTTATTCAAGAAGTCGATTTTCGCTGCAATAAAAAAAAAAAACAAAAGAAAAAAAAAAAAAATGCCACCGAAAAGCAGGTGCGAAACGGAAAATGGCTGAGCACAAACACCGAGTATCCGCTAGTAATAAATAAATAAATAAATAAATAAATAAATTTTAAATGCTGAAAACTGAAAGTAAGATGCAATTTAGCTTAAAATAAAAATTGATTAAGTTTATGCCGCACTGCTTTTCAGTGCAACTCAATGAAAGAATTATACATAATGCATGCACAACTTTTATCTTGATTTTTTTTATTTTATTTTTTATTTTTTTTGAAAACCATCACAAATAGTGGGAAGGGGTATTATCATTTTGACGGAAAGTTTGCAACACATCGAAAGAGAAAGTATACAAATTCTTGAACACTTCGATAAGAAGAAACGATTTATCCATGAACGCCTGTCTCTGACGATACGCTTTATTTGCTTAGGATCGGGATTTTTGTTTTTTAGGAAGCTAAATAAAGAATCTAGACTTAGATTATATAGAACCTACTTCGCGAAATATTACCTACGCCACTGTTGATTCAATACAAACTATAAAACGTATTGTGTAATGGGTATTTGTGCTTCGGTTCTACAAAAGTTTGTGCTTTTCCTCGTTTTATTTTATTTTATTTTTTTATCTTTATAGCATACAACATTTTTTCTGTAATAATCCCTGTCAATGGCGTAGCGTAGCAATTTTACAGTCGGCAACAGATACAAATTTCGAGATAAACTTTTTTTTTTTTTTTTTTTTTGTTTGCCAATCTGGAAATAAACATCGAAGTATTGAATCGCACATAAAAATTCAACAACAAACAAACGAGAAAAAAATAATAAGGTCATTTGAGCTTATGTTAAGATTGTACTCAATTAAAACTTGTTTCTGTTATAAAATGTACTTCCCCTTAAAGCATTTAAATCAATCATATGATAAACTTTAAACTAATGATATGTTGGCTCATAAATCTAGTTTAATCGTTTATTGTAACAAAGCTTTGAAAATACCTACATGAAAGCGAAGCAGTTGCTTTTAAATTAATATTACATTGCATCTGATATTGATTACGCTTTACCAAAATATTATGCCCAACAAAAAATATCATATATCCGAATATTAATATTATGTTCACAATTTTTATAAGCGCCTTATGCTGAAGTTTAATGAGGAAATGTTCTGTGCTGCACTATTTTTGAGACTAGCTGCATTGCTTCTAATTGAACCAGTTGCAATATCTGCTCATAAAGCTAGCAGTCAGTGTCTATTTACAAATGTAGCTACACTGTGATTATTTGATCTTACGGATGATTTCGAAGTTTGTGAATGGATAAATTGAATTGCATAATACAAGCTACGTTTATATACACACATTTTGTGAATTACGAATTTTATGGAAAAATTCGTAAATCACTTCCAGTGATTTTTGCACAGTGATTTAAAAATAGCATTGTCACGACTGCGACTAAAAATAGTGATTTGCGATATTCTTGTACCTCAGTGAACATGTTCAGTTATCGGCAATTTTGTGTATCGCTCTTTGCGAACAGTGAAACTGTTCATTTGTCAGTGATTCGTGATTTTAACACTCTTCGCGAATCTTTTGTCAGTCACTTGATTCGTCAAAATGTGCAATCGAAACGACTGAATGCGTAGTTGAACTCTTCGCGAAATGTAAACCTGTTCAGTAATCGGGGACTGTTTTTTTCGAGCTGACGTAATTTTCAAAATTTTTCAAAATCGTTTTACGCTTGAAAATTTTTCACATAGGACTTTTAGCTTTCCATAATCGGAGTCCTATTTGCAATTCACTTCTTTTTGACAGAGTCTTGCCCTAAAATTAACAAAGTAAAATAATTTGCGCGTGCGTTGAATATTAATAAAGTTTTCGTTAACAAATTACTTTAACATTTTATTTGTGTGGTTTTTTTAACAAAAACAAAAGTTATCAAACTTTCTTTCTGGGCTCTGTCTCGATTTTTGCTTTTGTTTTTCTTCGAGGCAAACAGTTTTTGTTTGACTTGAAAACCGAAAGTAAAATGTAACTAAAATGAATTTAATTCATAAATTTGATTGAATTTTTAAAATTTATACATAAACTAAATTTTATTATTGAATAAAAATCTGAAACAAGTCAAAGCAGTACAATGATTCGTTCTAAATCAACTCAACTTCACATTCAATTTAATTCAATGCGTTTCGCTACATTTTTTATGCAAATGCAAATTTCGTTCTACGCGAAATTCTATTTGAAATGCATATCTCAATAGAATTTTTTTGTAACATTTGGCGTTGCACATATGTGAAGAAAAAATAAAAAGATTCAATTTGCATAAATTTTCATAGTAATAAAAAGGCGGCAGAGCTACTTGTAAGTATTTTCACAATAAAAAAAAAAATCATAAAAAATATGCACACCGCTCCCACACACCACTAAAGCCAGAGAAACACATTATTTTGCATTTGCATTAAAAAGACTTCTTGTACCTTGAATATTTGGTAAGAATTATGTTTATGACTTTGCATTTTTTTATTTGTGTGCAAAGGTATAGGCTAAGCTAAGCAGGCTGCAAGTAGCTTTATGCGCTGTAAACGGAAATGAAGTGCACTACTATCAGACGCCATTTTGTAAGTTGTTGTCGCCGCCGACGCCATTTGAATTGGGCGCCTTTTTGTCCTATATGCACATACATATATATTGTCTGAAACGAAATTGTCTACTTACGCTGCTGCTCCTTCGTTTCCTTTTATTCAGCCTACACAACAACAAAAAAAAAAACAACAGAAAAAAAAGTCATTCATGCAAGACTGCATTGCAAACACAAATATAATTTCTTTATAAGTTTTATTTTGGCAATCCGATTTGGTTATTGGACATCAGCCAAATAGGTTAAGTGCAGCAACGTTGTGGTTTGTTGTACGTTTTGGTATACCCTGTAACGCAGGGAAAATTTCTGCGCAAATGTAGCGAGTTATATTCTTGATAAGCATTGAATACATTTAAGCTGAAATCGGTATCTATTTAGTTTGACTTATGCTGTGTTGCTGTCTGTATACACAATCGATTCTCTCGAGTCTATAACTTATCAGCATTTATTATTCCTTATTATTCTTTTTTTAGATTATTGAAAAAGCTGCTTTTGACGTTTGAAATTTTAATTGAATACACATAATTGCGGATATATAATTACAATAAATGTCAATAACAGTTAAAATTATGTTCTGCAATATACGTCATGCTGGTCCTCTCAAATAAATTAATTAAAATCAAATTAATTAGCTTATACATATGGACTAATTTGAAAAAGAAAGGTTCACCTATAAAAACAAAATATTGGTTGAACCTATATCTACGGTAAGAGCTTTTAGAATATCGGACGTCCCGGAAAAACATGGTAAGAACCGTATCAAGGGAGAGGCGGAAAGGACTTTACATACAAGGTTGAAAACAACTTGCAGCCCTTGCTAAGCTCATGATAAACTGGAGAATAGAGAGTTTTAGGAACCAGGAAAAAAAAGAAGAATATTATTGCATAAAAGTTAAAAATTTATTTTTTTTTTTGACAATACTCTTCTAAACCTAGATTCGAATGTACTTATATAATTTGATTTATATATCTTATATAGAAGGCCAAAACTTACTACAACGCAAAATTAACCCATACATACACATACGTATATGAAAGTAAATAAGTATATACAAACTTATATCAATTGCCTGATATGTCTCTGGTATCTATGCGAACGGCAACTGTCAAATTGTAATTTCTCATTGCAATTCCTGCTTGAAAACTTCTATCCTACAAATCAATGTGCTATCTTTGCATGCTATTAAGGAAAAAGGAATCAAAGGAGCAGCAGCAGCAGTAGCAGCAGCTGTTGCTGCTAATATCAGAGTCACTGTTGCTATTACAATAACAAAAACAATGGCATGCATAATTAATGCAATTCCATTTATTCATCTGCAGCTGCCAAACTGTTCGTTCCCTCGTTCGGTGTTGCTATTCAATATATTTTACAATACATATTCAAGCTGTCAACATCTTGCGTATGTATGTATGTGTGTGTATGTACTCGTATATGTGTCTAATTAAATTCTAATTATTACAAGACAAGCGTTTGTATGACATAAAATTTACATAAAATTAAGCATTGAGTATGGCTATCATACAATTACAAAATGTAGATCTAAATTAAAATTTTTATTCCATGAGAAAATAAAATATAAAGCATTGATATAAATATGAATATACCGAATGGAGAATTTTAACTTGATTATTTTTAGCCAAACTTCGTCTACTTTGCTATAAAAATAAATAAAAACTGCTGAAAAAATAAGACAAAAAGAAATCAAAACTGATCTTTCAAAGCATATCCGTTCCATAAAATTGAAATTCCCCAATGGTATAAGAAAACATTGAATTACAAATGAGACTGCCGTTGCGGCGCTATCTTGACAGTTTGAGAGTGGCATGCTTACATACAGAATTTCAATTAAAAAGTTAGTCTTACTCACACTCAAACTTTCGCTTTAATAACAATTACAAGTATCAAAGATTCATGTATGCGACTACTCTTTTGTAACATTTTTAATGGCAGCATAATAGCTTTATCTGCTTTCACTGGCAATAAATCTTGAGCTCCAAGGAACGCTGCAAAAAAAAATATATAAAAAGGAGCAGGCAACATACTTGTAGCATAATGACAACGTCCACATTTTCCAAGGCTTAATGTCGAAAATATTTAATGCATATGCGCGCGTGTGTGTGTGTTTAAGTATGTCGCTTACATCACACATGCTGCTAAGCTTGCACAAGAAGCCTTTATAATAATTACTAATTAATATGCTCCTTTGTGCAAAATAATAATATTGTTTATTGTAGAAAAGGACTAAACAGAGCAGTTGAATTTTAAAGTGTACACTTGTATATTATTGAAGCTTACAACAGATACTGAAAAGCGTTTAATTAAATATTATAAGAAATTTAATCGAGTAATTTTTTTTTTCCTTTAAAAATATGCAGCACAAGGTTAAGTAAATCAAACAAACAAAAATTAACCAAGAAGCTAAACAAATACAGCGAATTTAAATGCATGCATACAACATTTCTTCGTAAATATTCAACCAGAAAGCACGTATAAAGTGCAACGAAAATGTAAATTCACTACACGCTGCAGAAGAAACCAAAATCAACATTGGTAAAACGTATAAACATGAAAATGTATCTCGAATCGCTGATATACGTGTATGCCAAGTAAAAAACTTACAACACCTGATTCCGTATTGCAATATGCTAACCAAAATAAAAATAAAAAAACAAAAAAAAAAAAAAGATAGAGTATCTGTTCGTTATATTTATTTACATATGAGTGCCACTTCATAGCTACATACTATACGAGTATAAGCGCTACAAGCTAGTTGAGTTGTCTTACATTTGCTAAAGCCAAAAAAATATTTGTTATCAGTTTCCATTTCAACTTTGCAATATTTTTGTAAAAAAATTTGAATTTGTTGTTGTTCTTTTCAGTTGTTCTACGAATAAACCAAAGTCAAAATTGAACAAATCAAAACAAACAAATCCAACAAAAAAAAAAAAAACTAAATCAAAATGTTATTTTTATGCCACAATTTGCTTATTGTAAAATTTTTCATAACCAAAAATATAGCTTCTTACTAGCTTGCCTGCCTGCCGCTGTATTCAATTCGACTCTTGAACGCTAATAAATGAAAAGAGATATTCGAAAACATGTTTAACAAAGCTGAGATTGGTTTTTTACGCAAGAAAATTTGTATTGTTTCGCAATGAATAAACTTTTTTCATCATTTTTGTGATTTTTTTTTCATTGGTTTTAACATGAAAACCCAAGAGAATTGGTTTATATGTTAGATATGTGAAAAAAACTAAATTAAAATACTATTCAAGAAGGTAAATGAACAAATTTCCATGAAACATTTTATATTTGGAAAATTAAATTCGATTTGATACAAAAAGATACAATTTTTAAGCTTAGCTACATAAGCGAACTACTACATAAATAGTGTCAATGTAGATACAATTTTTTTGATGCATTTAATCTGCTAAAAATAATAATAAAGAAAACTTTAATAGTTACAAATTTGTTCATTTAAATTTCATTAAAAAATAAAACAATTACAGTTGAATTTTTTTTTTTTTTAATTGTACATCAAACTTAATACAAACTAATTAAAATGCATTATTAAATTATTTATTGATTTAATTTGTTCTTTTTTTTTTAGAGTTTCATTAATTGGTTTATATAACTAACTTTAAATTGATTTAAATGCTTTGATAAACTGATTTCAAATTTGTAATGCATTTGTACAATGTTATCAGATAAAACCACAAAAGCCATTAAAACAGATGCCTGCCTTCATGTAGGTCATTTGTTTTGTAGTTTGTATATAACATATCAAACATTAAATTAAAAATTAAATAAAAAATACATAAAAATAATGTTTAATAATCCGTTAGTAATTAATAAACACAAATAATACAGAACAATACAATAATAAAACACTAGTCTACAACTAAAATGCACAATTAACCCTAACTGTTCTACACATCAATTGTCAAAATCAGATATAAACTTCAACTATAATCATCTCATAAAACTATAGTATTTTTAAAGTAGATATATTGTAGAACAGGTCGAAGAGACATGTCGATCTAGGAATGTCTGTCTGTCCGTCCACCCGTATTTTACGGTTAAACTATACTGGACCATTAGCTCTCTAAGACGCTGAGAGAAAATCGGAGAAACAATTATCAATATGAAGAGTACCAACAACAAGGAAGAACGTTAACTTCAGTGAAACCGAAGCTGAAATACCCGTAACACAAAACTTTTAATAGTTTATGTGTTCACCAGGTGCTTAGATTAAATTTCACGATGAATTTGGTCATTTTTGTATGGAGGTTTTATGTTATATTAGCCCGATCCTTACCACATCGATAGTGTTCACTTAGGTGCACATTGGAATTGATTTTAATAAATTTGAATTGGATTCATTCAGAAATAATATATATTTTCATACAAAACTCGAAAATGGGCTGTAAATTTGTATGGATGCTTCACCTAAAAATGGGCGTGGCGCCTTATATTTGACATTGGATGACATAAGAAGTGTTCTTACCCTATTTGAAGTGAATATGTTCATAAATAATACGTATTTTTATACAAAAAATCGAAAAAAGTAGTAAGTTTGTATGGGGGCTATATCTGAAAATGGGCGTGGCAAAATTCTTTTGATATTGGATGCCATTAGAAGTATTTTTATCCCAAATTGTAGTAAAAGCATTCATAAATAACAACTATTTTTATACAAAAAATCGAAAAAAGTAGTAAGTTTGTATGGGGGATATATCTAAAAATGAGCGTGGCACCTTGGTTTGTAACATACAAAATAACTAGGAGCACAAAAAGCTTAAGTTTCAAATTTCAGGTTAATATCTTTAAAACTTTCCGAGTAAAACGCATCGCAACAGACAGACAGAGAGACGGACATGGCTAAATCGTTTCGTCTCATCGAGCTGATCAATAATATATACTTTATGGGGTCTCCGATGCCTCCTTCAATGCGTTCCAAACTTTCGGACAAACTGAATATACCCGTTTACACTATGTGTAACGGATAAAAAAAACATCGGAAAAAAAACAAGAAAAACGAACTCAAAGGTGTTTTCCCCTTTCATCCGATCTCGTTATGTTATGTTTTGTTTTTTTTTTTTTTTTTTGAAAAGCCTCACTTTTTAGGCGGTACCTTGAAAAATGTACGAAAGAGTCGGTGAAAAGGGACTTGCACTTGTTTGAATTTAACTTCGAATTGTTTCCCAATGAAATATCCATAAAAAAATTTTAAGTGATCAAAATATTTTAAAAAAAACAGCTATTACGGCTTTCAGTGCTCAAGAAATTTTTTTATTATTATTAAATTTTGTCAACTAGTGTAATCTATAAAATAAAATAAATTATGCCATAATTTACATTTGAAAGAAACGACAAACAATTACGTTGTCAGATTTATTTATTTAATAATTAAGCAAATTTGTTGCGTATGAAAAATGTGTTTAACCAAATAACCATATTTTATAACACATTAATTATTGTTGTTGAATATTATATAATAATTTAACCACATTAAATATTATTTTTTTTTTTTTTTTTTGTACATTTTTTAAAAATAATGATTGACTTTAAAATTAAAGTCGTTAATTTTGAAAATTTTTTTTTATTTATTTGTAACATAAAATAAGCGCCTTAAGTGATTAAAATAAATTTTTTGTACATAAAATCGCTTTATAATTTTTATGTTTATATTTTACTTTAAACAATTGCACAATTTAAAACATAAACTATGAAAGCTACTTCACTGCAATTGCCTGAAAGTATGAAGAAGTACGAGTATATTTAAGTGCTTAAGACTGCTACTACTGACTTACAAACAGCGAACGATACACGTTTTGAATTATGTACCAGGAAAAAAGTGTGCAGCAGGTAAGTTACTGAATGCGTCGTTGCACAGTTAAAAAAATATGCACTTGACTGTGTGGCACAAATGTTTATTTCATATTTTTTTTTGTCAAGTCCGAACACGTTGCTTTTATACTTCCTATGCTGCAGTTACTTGCAGTTCGTGATACTTTTTTCTATTTATTTTTTCTTTATTGTTGCTGTAGATAAAGGTCCTTGCAGTTATGACTGCTTCAGTTGGTTTTATACACGACTACTACTATAAAAAATATTTTCCGTCATTTTACAAAGGCACTCGAGTACGCTTAATCTTATTTATTATTTTTTATGAAGCGTGTACGTAGGTAGTTTTGGTATATAAAAGTCATTGTGACAAGCATCGCATATTATTTCTTGGCAATGGTTATAAAAATTTAAATTATTTATATGACTTTTTTTCATTTTTAGCAAATTTGTCAAAAGAAATACTTTGGTGTAAGTCGAATTTAGTTATGTCTACAAACTTATCATATGTATATATTAAAAATATATATGCAGTTACTTACAAGCAAAACTTTGTTCAATTGCTAAAATCCCACAGCTTCAAAGTTTTTAACCAATCAAAGTCTGTTCGCACGCAACAACTCCATGAAATTGCAATTGCTAAAGTTTAAATCTGCATGCATATAAAAAGTTGTTCTTTTTTTTTTTTTTTTTGTGGCTTTTAGTTTTTCTTTTCGATTTGTTGCCTTTGAATTGATGTTGTCAAAAAGTTGTGCATACGCATAGATAAAATATTTATTTCATATAATAACGAATTTAGTCTGCCCTTTTTCAATGTGGTTTTCAAAGTAAACAATTTGTTATGGCTAAGTAGCCACAGAAGTATAAATATTTTTCTCATAATTGTATATATTATATATAGTATATATGCGTAGGGTATTTAAAAAGTATATAAAATCAAAAAACTGCAAAAGTGTGTAAAGTTTTTGCATATTTTTTTTTTTTTTTGGCAATTCAAAGCGCCAAATGCAAACAGTGCAAACAGCAAACTTTAATACGTTCTGTAAGCCACTTCAACACACATTTATACAGCATTCGATACTCGAAATTAATGCCTCTAATGCAACAAAGGAAGTACTGACTGACTGTACTGCATGTGTATGTGTATGCAAAAGCAAGCTATAAGAGAATATTAAACTTGTTGCATGTAAATTCAAAGTTAGCGCCACAAAGTATTCAATACGTTTTACATTTGAATGCATATCAGTTTGGTCTTTGCTTCTGTATGTGTGTGTGTGTGTGTCTGTTTAGCACTCTCAAAAGTGTTAAAGCGTAAAATATATATAAAAGTGCTGAGTCCTTACAATCGATTTGTTAAATTTATTGCTTTTTCTGATATTTTTTGGTTGTGTGCCTTTTAAACTCAAAGCTTTCTTTGAAAAGTGTTGACAATTGCATTATTTTGTAAAATTCGAGAATTTACATTTTGGTTCATAACATAAGAATAGACATAAATAAAATATTCTTCTTAATGTTTAAAAAAAAAAACTTTTATTTATTCATTCAATAAGCTGCTTGGATTTGTTTACATGCATGTATAAATTTTATAATAATAAAGTAACAAAGCTTGATCATTGAACTTAAATATGTTAAGAAACCCAAAAATATGCTCTTGCTTGCGGCTTAACCATGTCTAGACAATTTTTTTTTTTCGTAATTGAGAAGAGCAATGAAAGGTCACCTAGTAAGGTAAAAAATCGAAATATATATTTGGAAAATATAAAAATATTTGTTTACACTGCATATTAATTTCATATGTTGCCCTTAACTATATATGTAAATGTAGTATGAGAGAATTTGGGTTCTCATTGGAGTCACTGAATAGAGTGTGTGGCATTATTTTCATATTGACAACACTCAATCAAATTAAATTCGTGTGCACTTAAAATTAGAAAGTATAACAAAAACTAATCACGGAAAATAAATAAAAAACGTCAATACAAATATTATTCCCCAAGAAAAAACGAAAAAGCATCAGTAAAGATATCAGCACACTAAGTACACAGTGTGTAGAAATGAATACTTGCCGCCTACTACTCTTACTCATTTTGCATTCAAATAATTTACCCATTGGGTTGTTTAGAGAGAAAGAAAGAGAGATGGAGAAAGAGAGAGAGAGACAAAGAGAGAGACAGAGATAAAGAAAGAGAGAAAAATAGGGAGAGAGAAAAATAAAGAGAGAGAGTGAGTGAAATTGCTGTATCTGATTGAATTTTTTTTTATAAATAACCAAAAAAGAAAAAAATAAATAATTTTCAAAAGAATTTTAGCTTTTAAACTTAATATAAAATAAATCCCATGAATTATAACTACAATTCATTCCAGAAACTGAAATGCAGCTGCAAAAATATTCATGAAATTTACATTAAAAAAGAAGTTAAAACATTTTATTTTTACTTAATATTTCCAGGCAATGTTTTTGGTTGATTTCATATGTGCAAATGCAATTAAATATTTATAATTATTAAAATATAATTTTTCAATTCAAACAATCAATCTCTACCACATTTCCATGTTTTCTTTTTTATATTTTTATTTTAAATATTTTAAAAATGCACATAAAATTGTATGCTTCATAAAATTTTTAATTTGCTTTTATTTTATTTAATCCTTTTTTTTGTCCTTATACAATGACGACGCGCTTTTTGCTGCCAAAAGTATACATTAAGTATACGCAGTGCTTGCTTTGTATGTGCTGCGTTGAACATTTTAGCGTCTATATTCTGTTTTTAATGTTTTTTGGCAAGCTACTTTAACTTTTTTTATATAAAATTAAGTCCAATTAGCGAACGTAAAAGAAAAAAAATTCAAAGCGTTTCATTATAAAATGTCAATAAAAATTTTTAATGTGCCAGATTAATTTTGAAGCGGCACAGGCTTAATTATATGTTTTTTTTTTATTTTTTTTATTATCCTTTCAAAATGACCATTTACAATTTTAAGAACTGCTTAATTGCGTTCGTTATAAAGTCAAGAAGCAAGTTGAAATTTAAAAGCTTTTTAAAACAAATTTTTTACTCTAATATTGCGTAAATGTTGCTGTAAAATATGTCCATGTGAAATGGCGAAAAGATTAATAAGAATTGAGCATCTGCTTTGGAAAAACTATTTTGAAGTTATTTAAAACTCATTTCGTGGCGGTTATAATCTCTTTTCAATAAAAATTATTTGCACATAACTTACATAACTGGATTTTTTTTTTTTTTTTGCAATAATAACACAAAGCATACAAACAAAAAAGAATTTCAAAATGGCGTCAGTTCATTAACGCAAACAACAATTTCAAAAATGTGCGACATGTGCATACGTTGGCATTTGCCCCTGTAACTATGCAACATGAAAACTTACAACAATGAAAATGTGGAATGCTGTAGCATTACAAAAGCAACTCTATTGGTTCCGTTTGTAATGCTTGCCATGTATGAGAACGTGAATGTGTATTTGAAATGCAAAAGTCATGTCGCAGCCGCTGGTGATGGTGTCCTATACAATATCAACGATGCTGTGTGCGATGTGTTGTGTCCTTTTGCCGGACACATATTCTACGCATAGTTGTAAATATGAATGAGTAGTAAGCATAGTGCTATACTACACTTGTATGTGTGACTTAAGCCAAAAATGTTGTTAACAACAGCAACTACAACATGGCTATAATGCAAAATTGTACTTCCGTTTCAACTCTTCGCCATTTGTTTTTTTTTTTTTTTTTCTATTCTGTGTTTCACTGCGCTGCGGGTGTCTCGTGATTTCACTATACACATTTGACCAATGTCGGAAAACCGGATATCACTCATGGCGGCATACAAAACTTCCGTTCATTCGGAATGCTAAAATGAAACGGCAAAACCAAAAGTTTTTGCACGCTTTTTGTTTCTACAATATTTTTTTTTTTTGTATGGATTATGCTTTTGGTTTTTGTTTTTCTTATTTAAGGTTTGGAGTATATTATCTCTCTGCCTGGTTTTGTTTGTCAGCTGTAACTAATGTCTTCCTGAAGTTATTTCATATATTTTCTTTTCCAGCTTAGTAGCCTAACAAAATAAAATTGTCAAAGCGCTCTCGAAAAGTTTTTTTAATAATATTTTCTTTTCAATATTGTACACAACAATTTGCTTATGACTTTTGTTTTTTGTATTTATCTTTTTTTTTTTTTTTGCTGATATTTTTCCTTCGTTGACAGCTCAAAATGTGGTCAACGTTTTGGTAACGTTTTTGATTTCCCGCAGGCGTTGAATTTTTCGCGAAATTTTTTTTGTTTTGGTTTAAAAAAAAGCTAAAAAAAAAAAACTTTCTTTTATGCCGTTTATGGCTTAAAGATGGCTTAGCAGTTTGGATACTGCTTGTACATATAAATTTGGCTAAAATACAAAGCCATTTAGTTAACTGGGTATGCTGTCTAGACGTTCTTTGTTCACTTTAATATTGATATTACATATATTATATCCATTCAAGTCATAAACATTTTAATCGTATGTTTCGCAGATGCTCTTACCTTTTTTTATTTTATATAAATTGAAATATATTTTTGGCAATAGCAAATGACAAGTTTTAGTTTAATTTTAAAGCCCATTTTAAAGCGTTTACCAAGTCAATGACTTTTGAAAGTTCCTTCCTACTGTTGCAAGAAAAAAGGCTTGTATATAGTTTCAATATTATACAAATATTTGTTTGACACCTAATCTAAATTAAATTTAAATTCTATCAAAATCTTTTAAAAAGAAAAACCATTTATTTTCAATAAATTTTACATTGTTTCACACCTTAACATTTATTGTAGTTGCAATAACTTTAATTAACTATTTACTTTATACAAAATGCCACAATGCATTTTAAATGTTTCTTATTGTCACTTTTATCTTTAAAATTTCTATCAAATTTCTTAATTTAGTTTTATTGAATTTAAAATTTTCTTAATAAAAATATTCACATAAAACTTGCATTTCGAATAAAACTTGCATGACAATTTGCATAGAATAAACAAATAAATAAAATGTTGAGCTACTTTTTGCAAAGTCATCAAGTCAAATATTGTTTCAGAACAAACAGTTGAAAATCTAAAAACAAAAAGATACAAAACTTAAAGGTGTAAAATAAAACACACACACAAGCATAAAAGTTTACATTTTCAACTGGTTTTATTGTTGTCAACACTTTTTGTACTTTTAAATGTTTAAAATATATTTAATAATACAGTTAAACAGGTTCAAGGATATACATAAAAAAAAAGGCAGGCAATAATCATGAGCTAAGTAAATTTTATAAAAGTGTAGCTTTATTTAATTTTGATTTAAAATGCAAACAAGAAATTACTTTCAGCAAAATAATTTTACCGTGATTGCTAAGCAGAGCGTGTTGAATAAACAAAAGCATTGCAGACAGAAAGACAGTTAGACAGATAGAAAGATAGATAGATATATACGAAAATACACACACACACAAACTGAGATACATTGTCTGAGAAGAAGTTACTCGTGCAGCAGCACGAGCTTGGCAGATGTGTACTTCAAATAACAATTTAACATGCATATAAGCTGAAATAAACAACATTTTATGCTTCTAATTTTTTGTTGTTGTGCGTTTTAATATTTGGCATTGTACAACATTGCGTATGAGTATTTTATTTTACTTGTCAAATTGTTACGCATATGACATGCCAACTCATGTTCATTTGCAGTTAAAAAATATTACAAAAAAAACCATAACAAAATGGCAGACATAATATATAATCCCAAAAGACAATTTAGAGTGAAAAAAAAAAAAAAGGAATTTAAAAGAGTTCAAGAAATTGTAAAGTTACACTAACAAGTAAACCTACCCAAGTGCCCCTCTCCGATTTCAATGAAATTTGGCACAGTTGTAGTACATCGAAAAACATTAGATACGTATTTTTTTATAAGGGCCCTTAAAGCGTTTTAAGGGTGAAAACCACCCCCTAATTTTTATACCCTGTACCCAAAGGGTTAAAGGGTATATTAAGTTTGTGCGTAACAGACAGAAGGAGGCAAGATAGACCCTATAAAGTATATATATTCTTGATCAGCATTGGAAGGGGAGTCAAACTAGCTCTGTCTGTCTGTCCGTCTGTCCGTCTGTCATGCTGTCTGCCGTATGAAAACGATTATTTCGGTGACTATAAAAGGTAGAGCTTTCAAAATTGAAACTTAGACTCTCCTAGGCCGTCAAGTGTGCACTTACAAACGGTTTTTCTCTAGACCCATTTAAAGGGGTACCCCCATACAAATGTACCCCTTTGGGTACAGGGTATAAAAATTAGGGGTGTGGTTTTCACCCCTTAAAACGCTTTAAGGGCCCTTATAAAAAATACGTGTCTAATGTTTTTCGATGTACTACAACTGTGCCAAATTTCATTGAAATCGGAGAGGGGCACTTGGGTAGGTTTACTTGTAAGTCGAAAGAAGTGTTTAATTAAAAAACTTTTATAATTTTGTCACTGACACAAATAATAAAAAAAAATATAAAGAAACAAAAAAATAATAATATAGCATAAATATTTTTTTTTGTACACTACACATTGCCAAAGCAAGTTTCTTTTGAAATCCTATAAAGTAATTTTAGACGAATCGATATAGCCATGTCCGTCTATCTGCCCGTCTTTCCGTCCGTCTTTCCGTCCGTTCGTCCGTCCGTCTGTCCGTCTGTCTGTTTGTTGCTGAGCGATTTATTCGCTCAGTCTTAAAAATATTTGACCGAAATTTAAAACTTAAGCGTTTCTAGGTTCTGTGCACATTCTATGTTTAAATCAATGTGCCCCGTCTCCTTTTAAGTATAGCCCCCATACATACGTACACAATTTTGTCAAGTTCTTTGATTTTGATAGTGTGTTTCTCTGAGTTCCTCTCGGTTGGTCAAACGGTTTTTAAGGATTTATTATTCCGTGAATTAAGCACGACGACAAGGCGCCATCTCATCGAGCCGTGATTTTTCACAGGAGCACAACCACCGTATTGGCGAATATTTGGCCTCCTGTGATTTTGAGTTGGTCGATGCCAAATGAGCTGAAACCTCCGGCGGTTATTTTGTTTTTTATATAAATTCCGGATACTTTTTTTACAGAATGTAAGTGCTCGAAACTTGTTGCGAATAGTATTAAAGCTTTGGCTCTATTGAATTAAACGTTTTTCTTTGTTGTTATTAAACTTGAACTGAACCAGGTTGAACTTCTCCCAATGTTTTCTTCTTCTTCTTCATGCACAACAACAAGTGAGAAAAAAAATACAAAAAGTAAGAAAGAAAAAGCACGAAGATAGTTGAAAAAAAAATTAAAAACAACTAAAAAAAAAAATTTTTTCACATGAGTTGAGATTTATGCAAATTGTTTTAATTGTTTAAATAGAAACGAGAATCAAGTGAGACAGCAATAAAATAAAAAACTCCGCCAAAAACAAAGTTGAAAAAATGCAAATAACAAGAAAAATGAAAATTTGAATAAACAACAAAATGAGTTGGCAAAACATATCAGAGCAATGTTTAATGAAGGATAAAAATGGTTAAATAAAAACAAAAAAAAATGTAAGTATGCTGCATTCGATTATAATCGACATCGAAATACTCTATCCGCATTCAATTTAATTTTGTGCATAAAAAGGTTCACAAAACCAAAAAGCCAAAAATTCTATAAATTTTGAATAAATTTCACTTTTTAATTTTAGTTTATGTAAGTATTCACTGCACTGAAAAAATGTAATAAACCCAATATGCAATATTGTTGTGCATAAAACTTTATTAAAAAATAAAATTGAAAAACGTCATACCAACATGCATATGTATAGATTTGTATCTATGTATGCGTTCAAATGTGTATTTGCAGCATTTTACTTAACACAATTGCGCACAGTTCCCAATGCAATTCATTTCATAAAATTGTTGCTTGCTACACAACATACTCGTACTTTTTTTCCCCCATATTGATTTGATTCATTCATTTCGTCAATTTCATTTTTGCTGAAGCATGTAATCTACTCAATGTTGCAAAAGCTAAATCAATACAAACCTAAAAACACCCACATTCCCATATACACACACACACACACACACACAGAGACGCATATCTATTTGAAGTAATATACTTCAAACATGTTCAAAGTAATAGAAATTCCATAGAGAACGTCTGGTAGTATAGCTCCTGTGTGTGAAAGGAACTAGAAATTGACAAACCCAGGCAGGCAGCTTATGAATGTCATCTAAATATATACTCGTATTTGTAAATCATTCGATGCCATTTTGTACACGCCTTTTCCAAGGTCGTAGCATGAATTCAACACACACACACACACACACATACAAAATGGTTGACATAGCAAATTGATGTTGCTGACGAAACGAAGTGAGTGAGACAATATTGGATTATATAATATTGAATTAATTTACCATATTTGCGGTTTCATTGAGTTTGAGAGATACATTTGTGTTTAGGCATAGGCACTACACTTACAATTTAAGTAGATTTAATTATATTGTATTTATATATTTATGCTTCAATAATTATAAATTAAAATTTATTGAATTAGTAAGAAAAATTACAATTCAAGGCATTCAAATTATAAAGAATATACCTAAATGAATTTATTCAATAAGAATTTAGTTTTTATGCTTCAAATACAAATTTGTAGTTGCATACTTTAAAGAAAAACTATTCGAATATATCAAATAAATTGTTACAATGAAAAAGAAAAAAAGTTATTTGAAAATTTTTGTTCTTTGAAATTGCGTATTTGAATTATTTCTTGTAATTCTTGTAAGTATGCCATTCCACGTCATCGAAATGTTCTGAAAGGTCAGCACAATTGTCAAACGATTTTCCTAAGCTGCATTTGCATTGTAAAGTATTTGACAATCGAAATAGTTTTGATTTGCAAAAGAAGCTCATGACTCTTGGAATTATTTATATTGCTATTGTTATCTAGGTAGGTCAGGCATGCAAAATTCTAAAACTAAAAGAAATCTTTTCAAAAGTTTTCTTTTTTAAAATATTTTAATAGAATAACTAAAACATTTGAATAGGTCAATTTATAAATTTTCATGGCAATTATTTCTACACTTTTTTCTTTTATGTAACTAACAAAATCAATGAATATTTTTCATATCCTCTGACGCCTACACAATTATATAAAAAAAACCCCAAAAATAAATATAATAAATTTGCAATAAATTCATTTGGACAATTTATACGGCTTGGCTATTATTTCAATGAATTTTGTAGATATTTTACCAATTCGACAAAAAAAAAAAAAAGAAGAAATATGCTTCTACGAATAAAATAATAAATTGCTTAATATTTTATTGCATTGCCTTAAGAATTTATGTGCAATTTAATAGACAATCAATAGTTTTATAGAAGCGGAAAAATAATTCGTTATTGTGTGTCAATAAATAAAAACTTGTCGACAGAAAGTTAAATTAAATTAATTGTAGGACTTGCAAAAAAAAAAAAACAATTGGTTTATTTAATTTAAGAGAATTGCTTTTTATAATTTTTTTATTTTTTTTTTTTTTTTTTTCAAAAAGTTAAACAGAAATTTATTTTATTCAAACTATGATTTCTGTTGTAAATGTTTTGTGCAACATAAGGACACTACTCATAGCATAAACTATTCTTGTAGAAGATGTCAGCACAATAAGTACACAGTAAGTACAACTGAGTGTTTGATGTGTACTATATTGTATTCAATTTCGCATTTTATTATAATCAAAATACAAATCCAAAAAAAAAAAACAAATTTATACAAATTTAACTAACAATTTTATAACAAAAGATTTAATTTAATTAATTTTAATTGCCGCACAACTTCTGTAATTCGCACAACTGTACACAATTCAAGGTAGTCCATATTAAGCCAAGTTTCTAATTTGAATAACAATTGTTTAGTTACTTCACCCTCAGATTGATCAATACGATCGTACACGATGCCATGTACACCATAACTTTTCAAACGTTGACGCGTTTCCTCATCATTATTGGCAGCGCCCCAGCAAAAAATAATCAAATTAAATGCCTTGGCACATTGCAAACATTGCGGATCGTCGAGAATAGTATTCGTATGCAGCGATAGACCCGATAATTGCATCGCCTTCGCCGTGAAGACTGCATTGCGAAAAGTGTTTACGCGTTTGTCTCGGTACTGCAACGTTTTGTGCGGATCCTCAACCAGCTGCAAAACGGGATACATATTTTGTTTGTAGCGCAACAAAATGCAGCAATTGCAATCAAAACTTTTGAATACAATACGCCTTGAGCCGGAATGCTGTAGCACAGTTTCCAAAATTTTATCAACATAAAAATTACGCTCAAATATCGAACGAAAGCCATTGTCTTCCCATTCGTTGTTTGTTAATTTCTGTGGATATTTTACTTCAATGGCAAATGCAACAGACTCATCGACTTCGTTCATAACTTTTTCTAATGACGCAAAGGGCATTTGATCTGCCAAAAGTTGTGCACAATTTACCTTGCCACTACAACGTTTTTTACTATTATTGGGCTTACAGAAACGATAAATCTTAAAGCTTTGCAGCTCCTCAGCGGTAAAAGCTTCAATCGAAAATGTCATTATGCCATTTTCAATTTTTGCTGCACGAGAACAGAGATCATCCAGCACATATTGCTGCTGTGGAAATACGTAAACTTCATGTTCCTTTAGTAATTTTGTAAATGGTAGCGCCCCTTCGAGCGGCATATAAAAAACGCGATCATGAAATACAATTGGCTTAGCATCCCTCGAAAGTTGTACATCGAATTCGACCATTTCTGCGCCATGCTGCGCTGCGCGATTTAACGAAAAAATTGTATTCTCACGCACCAAATCACCATTTTGCTGATAGGTAATGCCACAGCCGCGATGTCCTATACGCATGGCCACATGTTTATCGTTCCAATAGTGCTGATAGGTTTTCTCCAATGTAAATATATTCTCGGCATATGGTGCAATGAGCTGATAGCTTAACTTGACCAGACAACGTATATCTTTGCTTGTCGGTTCTCTTATGTATAACTTAAGATATGTATTTCCTTGCGCCAGTTCATCCGGCTCAATATATCCAGAGCCAAAATAACACGGATCGTCACAATTCTCCATATGCTCCGAATTGCTGCCATACGTATAAATATCAAATCGATAGAGTGTCAAGCAAATATCTTTGATAATCATATCAAATACAATTAAATCATTCGGACCACAACGTATACCAAATTCCGGTTGCATTAAGCTTTCATTTTTCATGCGTGCCAGATTCTTAACATCCACTTTGGTGAACTCAGTGGTTGGCGTTGAGTTCGGCTGAATTGTTAATTCGTCATTCGGTTGCGTTTCGTCAGTATGCGTTGCACACATTGGCACGACTTTCACATACAACAGCACTGGCTGTGCACCATCCGGCCAGATAAATGGCGCATTGAAGAATTGAAAACTTACGATATTTGTTTTAGGACGCACCCATGCATTGCTTACTTTATACTCATCGTTGAACCAACCAAATTTCTCGACGGGTTTATATCTTAACTTGAGAGTGCGCGGCTGTAAATGCGTTTCCCATTTGATTATGGTTATTTGCTCTGTTGAAGGATTCCAACCGCATACCACATAACGATATGATATGTCAACATCTTTTGGCAATGCTAAATCTATGGTGTGTCGAAATTCTCCGGCAGATTTCATTATAATTATTTCGTCTGGCTGCCAGTTTCCGAGCTTTTCAACGTTACCCGTTATGCCAAGATGTTCGTTACAACTCAAAGTTTCATTATATTCGACCCAAAAGGATAATTTTGTTAAGTTTTCTTTTTGTTGTTCTTTTGCTTTGTTTTGCTCGTCGAGCGCATATTTGTCGACTTCTTTCTGTAGTTCACAAATTTCAAAATTATCGGCGTAAACCCAACTGGCCATTTTTGGAGAAAATTTAAAAAACCGTGGTAGTTTTTGGATAACAAAATGACTTGTAATGCGCCGAATTTTGATGAAGTTGCGCAAAGATTGAAAATGGTGTCGTATTTTTTTTTTTATTTTTATTTATTTTTTAGAAAAATAAAATTTTTAATAATTTTTTTAGAAAAATAAAATATTTAATTTTTTTTTTATTTATGAAGGAAAATACATTTAGTTTATTTTTTGATTTTTTTCTATAATTCGAAATAGAATTTTTTTTTCAATTTGAAATAGGCAAATAAATGCCTGAAGTGTATGCCTAAGGAGTAGAGCGGGGTTCGGGTATTCCATACAACCCAAGCTTAGAGAATTCATTGGAGTTCATATAAAAAATATTTAAATTAAACTTAATTTAAAATCTGCACCATCAGAATACAATGAGTACATTGAATGTTAACTGTGTACTCATTTCGCATTGCACGTAGATTCAAACATACAATTGCTTTCTTTTTTTTACAGACCTCTAAAAACTATGCACATACTTATTAAAGTTGCAACACTTGCCCATAAAGAAGGAGCGAATGACTCAGTGCACGAGTATGTAAGTAAGAGAGAGAGAGAGAAAGACAGAGAAAGAGAGAGAAAGTGATTGAGTAAGTGATTAAGTGAGTAAATGAGTAAGTGAATAAATGAGTAAGCAAGTAAGTGGGTAAATGAGTATATGAGTAAATGAGTAAATGAGTAAATGAGTAAATGAGTAAATGAGTAAATGAGTAAATGAGTAAATGAGTAAATGAGTAAATGAGTAAATGAGTAAATGAGTAAATGAGTAAATGAGTAAATGAGTAAATGAGTAAATGAGTAAATGAGTAGATGAGTAAATGAGTAAATGAGTAAATGAGTAACTGAGTAAATGAGTAAATGAGTAAATGAGTAAATGAGTAAATGAGTAAATGAGTAAATGAGTAAATGAGTAAATGAGAAAATGAGTAAATGAGTAAGTGAATTAATGAGTAAACGAGTAAGTGAGTGAGTAAGTGAGAAAGTGATTGAGTGAAATATTGAGAGAGTGATTGAGTGAGTGATTGATTGATTGATTGATTGATTGAGTCATTGAGTGATTGAGAGATTGAATGATTTTGATTCTTTTTCATGAAATTAAAAAAAAATTTAATGTAATGTACAAGTATTTTTTAAGCTGTTTCTGTCGTAAACATAATTTCCCTTAAATTAAATTAGTCGACACTGTTTCTGAAAAGTGTTTGCAAATTTTACTCTTTTTTTCAGCATTTCGCTTTTGGCACTAACATTCTAAAATGTTTGCAACAGACAAAATTTATTTGTTTGTTTAACTTCTTCGTTTGCTTTTCTTTGTACTGCATTTTAGTTATTATATTATTTTACTAAGCTCTTGGCACTTCATTAGCAGCTTGTTTTGTTGAAAATTCTTTAATACTTCATTTGCACACTTAACCTTACTAAAACTAAACTATTTAAATAAAAATTCTTATATATATTATATGATGTGACGTATACGTATGCTATGTATGCGTCATATTGTCCAGGAAATAAATTTATTCCTAATAATAAAATATTTTTATTTACATATTTAACGCCATTTGTTGTCTTTTTCCAATTATTTTAGCGAATATATTCTTTTTTTTTTTTTTGTGTTTATATTCGCACAGATTTTGCTTAATTTTAGTGGTAAGTATTATGCTATATGTTGGCATAAATTTGGAATAGCACTTTGGATTGGTATGTCGCGTTAAATTAACATGCTAACATGCGCATAAAAATAAACGAAATATTTTAATACACAGACAGGCAGACAGACAGACAGACAATAGACTTAAGTAGCATGTAACATAAAAAATATATATAACACAGCATTTTTTTTTTTTTTTTTTTTAAGGAACATAAAATTCCTGCGGCTTTGTAATGTTGCTTTTCTTGACGTTTATTGTTTTGGGAGCTGTAAAAATTGAATGAAAGCACATTCGAATATTGCAAAAGCAAGTACAATATGCAAAAAGGATTGACATATTGAAATTGTATTGAACAAAAGCCAAAACATACGCACAAAGTATCTACACAACAAAAATGCTATTGATGTTTTGAAGTAGGGTAACCTGGAAAGTTATTAGAAACCTCTAAAAAAGATAGCTTTAAACGAGCATGAATTAGTCTTAGTGTTGTGTGTCTGTACATCCCATTGCCTTTGTACAAATCTCTCCTTTTGTAATTTCCATTTCTCGCCTTTATTAAGAGTAACCCTCGCACAAACAACAATAGTCCATTGTCTGCTTTTTGTACTGTTATTTCTCTTTTGATTATTACACCGCAAAGGCATTGTGTCTTAACTCTTAACTGTTAACTTTACATATTTTGTGTTGCAACCTAGTATTTCTTCACAATATTTTTTATCCTGTTGCGCACTCTATCTTCTTCAGTTTACTTCAGTTCAATGCAATATTTTTTCTTCTTCTTCATCTTCTTCTTTTCGCTTTGCTTCACATTTCAACTCGTAAAGCTTCTTTACAGTATTTATGATGGTTATTAAATGGATTTTCTGCACTAAAGCTGAAGGATTCCAATTGGATTTGTGTGCAAGACAGATTTACGCGTTTGTAGGTTAATGGTTATGGCATATGGCTCTCTTACTTGCACAATTCTTTGCTCTCTCTCATCTCACATGTAATTATGTGTGTGTATATGTAAATACAAGCACATATTTAGGCCTACACACATACATACATACATATAGCAATTCTTAACTAAAAAGTAACGTCATAAATGTTTATGCGAGTTTTGTATGATTATTATACACATTCTGGCACTTCTTATATTCGTTTTTTCTGCTTTATTCTTTACTTTCTTTTTTTGTCCATTTTCTTATTGGCTTTCTGTTTTTTTTTTCGGTTTTTATGCCTTTTACGCAGCTGTGCTGCTTGCTTTCAAAAAGGCTAAAATGTGTTGCATTTAAATGGATTTCCGTTTTTAAGGCACATAACTCGTTGTCCTTATGCCTGTTATCCTTATGATTGTTGTTAGTACAAAAAAAAAACAACAACAACAACAAAATAGCCATTACCAAAATGTTGCTTATGACTTAAATTAAAGTACTTCATTATTTGCTGTTGTGGCATTGCTTTCAATATTTTCCTTTTTTTCCTTTTCATGAAAACATTTTATTTAATATTATTAGCGCTTTTAGCTAAATTGCAACAATCCTAAAAATAAAATTCGAACCACAAAACATATTGTAAACCTTTAAAAAAAAAATTAAATGCGTTTTCAGACACTTTGTGCTACATTTTTGTCGAATTCAATACAATATTTCAAAAAGAAATTACTATTAAAATAGTTGCTGAAGCCTTTTTTTTTTTTTGGCTACGAAGAGGGAAAAAATAAATATTTTGCATTTTAGTTAACCATTTTTGTGGTGATTTTTCATTCCATAAATGTAGCGCAACAATCCTTCTTTCCTAACCTGGAATGTTATTTCAATTCCTAATTTTTTGTATAGAAATTTAAAATATTAAAAAAATTGGCTACCCTATGGAATCAATGGAAACACTCTAAGTATCGGTTTAATGGTGAACATTTTCGAGTACTTACACCAAAACTTTGAGATTTCGGTGACACCCCTGTACAAAAAGTGATGAGAAAGTCAAAAAAAAAAAAAACCTATTGTCCAGAAAAACCCGTGATACAAACCACCAGTGGCTCGGTTCAAGCGGATCAAGTAACTTTGATAACAAAGAAAATTTACATGCCCGCACTTCCCGCACTTCCCGTGAATAAAAACTCAGCACTCTCCTTCAGGTTTATGTCAAAAATTTTGCTCTTTAAACTGTTTACTCAATTAAACTCGTTGTTGTCACAATCCTTAATATAAAATTATTCAATAATTATAGTCTTCAAGAACGGCTTCGAATCGAATCATTTGTATTGCTTGAATGGTTCTGGTCTTGGTTAAATATAGATGTACTGCCTTTCAAAATTTTTAAAATATTATATATTTAAATTTTTCATTTCTTGTAAAATTTTTATTTGTCAATCAAAAAATTTCATTTTTCCGCCGTATAAAAAAAGTTTTTTTGTTTTTATACCCGGCACACATAGTGTGGAGGGTATTATCATTTTGTCAGAAAGTTTGTAACGCATTAAAGGAGACATCGTAGACCCTATAAAGTATATTTATTCTTGATCAGCACGACGAGACGAGTCGATCTAGCCATGTCCGTCTGTCCGTCTGTCTGTCGGTATTTATGCTATTCATTCGCTTAGTTTTAAATATATTGACCTGAAACTCGGAACTTAAGCTTTTCTCAGTCCTAAGCAGTTCAAGTGTTAAAATCAAAGTGCCACGCCCATTTAAAGGTATAGCCCTTATACAAATTTACCGTTTTTTTCTGATTTTTTGTATGAAAATAGCTATTTTATATGAATGTAGTCACTCCAAGTTATGTAGAAATACTTTTAATGTCATCCAATGTCAAATCCAAGCTGCTACGCCCATTTTTTAGCTATATCCCCCATACAAACTTACCGCCCATTTTCGAATTTTTGTTTTATTTATGAAACTGTTCACTCAAATTTGGGTAAAAAAACACTTCTAATGTCATCCAATATCAAAACCAACGTGCCACGCCCATTTTTAGCTAATTATTTTCAAATATATTTATAAATGTATATAAGCCACTGATGATTACACTCACAAGTATTCAAAGATTCGTGTGACGGGTATTTAAGCTTCGGTTCCACCGAAGTTGACGTTTTTTTTTTTTTTTTTGTTTTTAATCTCATAACAATGCTGATGATGACGTTGAAAAGTACAACCAACCAATTCAACAAAAAAAATATATGCATAATATGTGTGATTGCGTTATAATTTTTTTCGCATATTCTTCATTTTCATTATTTATATTTCCACTTGAATAGCAGATTTTCTTTATTGCGGAAAAAAGAGCATATAAAAAATTGCAAATATTGCATATATTGATTAAATTAATAATTGCTGGGATTAAAAGGGCAAAGTACGAGCAGCACATAGTGAGACTTTTAGCTCGACTTAACTCAATTCAATATAATTTCTTTCTTATTGCGCTGTAATTAAAACATTTCACAATATTTAAACAATTTTCCATTCATTCATTCATTCATTCATGGGTCTTTATGCCCTTGGCAAACACTAATTAAATGCCAACTTAAGTTGAGGAGCAAACAACATTTTATGTGTAATACCAAAATCAACTCATCAACAACTTTAGCTGCATTTCATGAGAATATTGAATAGAAATAAAATAAAATAAAATAAATATACACAAAAGTATTTCTTAGTTAGTTCTGTAGCTGCTTAATTACGTATATAGTATAGATTTAATTAAGCTTGATTTTAATGCATTCAAAAAACGTTGCTCATACACAGCCAAAGCTAATGAAGCATTATAGCCAAGTGCTAAATTAAAGCTTCAAGCTTAATTGATGCGCATTTTCTTTATTTAAAAACTTAAATAACCAAAAGCGTTTATTTTAATATAAAAAAAAATAAAGAACTATGCTTTCGCTATTCATAGAATACATTTTTACTGACATCTTTTCTTTTTTTTTTTTTTTTTTTCTTTTTAGCATTGAAAGCATTCATTTTGAAATGCAAAAATGGCTTAAACAAAAATGAGTCTACTGCTTTTGTTTAATAATTGCAAAACTAGTTCAATGTTGACCAATGGCCATAAAAACTAGACGCTGTTTTGTTTACAAAACACCTCCATTATGGTATATTATGTGTTGCTATTTGTATAGGTTTGCATTATACTTTTATAAATTGAAAAGGTTTAAATAAGTTTTGTGTTTGTATAAAAATAAATTTTAGGAAAATATTTCTGTTGCAAAAAAAATTTTTTAATCACCTTCAAGTCTATAATTTAAAACAAATTTCAACAGAAAGATTATTTTCGGTGATTTTTTCACAGTGATTTCAAAAGCGACAGAAAGTAGTGATTTGTGAATTTCTTGCTACTCAATAAATATGTTCAGCTATCGGCGATTTGGTGTATCGCTCATCGTGAACAGTGAAAATGTTCAGTTATCGCTGATTGTTTTCACAAACTGTGATTTTGATACTGATTGCAGTCACTACGATTTTTAAGTCGCTAATCACACTGTGACTCAAAAATCACACTTTTTGCCAACACTAAGGGAAATATCTTTGATTTGTTTTAAATCTTGCATGTTCTTGGCAATTATACAAAAGCAAATATTTGAATTTATAAAACTTTATTTTTTCTAAGCAAATGTCTTAAGCCCTTAAAATTACATATTCAGAGCTACAATATTCATATTCATATAATTTAAACTAAAACACTTTAGACTTTGATTTTTTTTTATTTTTTATTTAAGGCAAACTTTTACTTTATTGTTTGACAAAGTAAAAAAATTTTTGTTACAATTTTTTCTGTCTGTCTGTCTGTCGTTGCAGTGTTTGCTTAACTAAACAAAACTATATACATGAAAAGCACACACACACTTTGTATACATGCCAGCGGCAACTAATTTTCGAAAATTTTAACGTTTAAAAAAAATAAGCTTAAAATAAAAGAAAAACAAAAAAGAGGAAATGCAAAACAAATTTAATTTGTGTCAAAATAACTTTGACAAGTTTTTCTTCCTTTGTACATGGCGTATGAGTATTATTATTCTTGTTGTTGTTTAGAGCATTAAAAAATATTAAATATACGCCTTGTTAAGCACACATTTAACGTTTTAAGTAAAACTTCAGGCGTCAACAACAATTAAACTCCGACAATAAAAGAAATTAAGAAGCAGCATAAAGTTTTACAGCTGACAGCAAACAATAAAATAAATAAAAATGTTAAACCAAAAAAAAAAAAAAAAACAGAAATTAAATCAAAAGAAAATAAAAGCTTTCCAAAAACAAGACAAACAAACAAGAAACATGTGCGCTAAATCCATGCAGAAGGTGTGCAATGTGTACCTCAAATATCTAAAATAAAATAAAAAAAAAAAAAAAAAACACAAACACCAAAAAAATATATAAAAACGTAAATCTAATTTTAAGCTGTCGCAAAGCCACGAGGCGACAGTCACAGCAACAACAACAAACGCAAGTGACAATGACTCGACAATGGCTACTTAAGCGCACTGCTAAAACTTGACAAATAAAAAATGGCGGCCAACAACAACAAAAAATGGTGTTAAAACAAGTGCAAACAAAAATTAAACACCAAAAAAAAAAAAAAAAAAAAAAAATGTTATTCTTATACAATTTCCGCAGCAGCCATTGCGACAGCTGACGACAACAACAACAACAAAATATTTTTAAGGACATTTACAGTAGTCAACATTCCTGCGGCATATTTGTCAACGAACGCGAAAAAGCGAAACTGCGGCGCAAAGCGCCTGAAAGCTTGCTACAATTGCGGTTACACAACAAAAAAAGAAAAATTAAATTAAAAAAATAAACTGCTGCGTATAAAATTCTGAATGCGTTAAATAAAAAAGTCATGCAGCAAAAGTTCATATTCATTCATTCATATTTTTTTTCTTTTCTTTTGGGTCGCTCTGCATGCTCTTTAGATGGACTTTGAATACGCTACAATGTGCTTTAAAAACAAATATTATTATAAAAAATAAATGCATTAGCTTTTAGAATATTGTACCCCAGATATATTTTAAAAATTTATCTCAAAAAGTATCTTTGGGGACTTGAACAAAAAGCAGTAGCCTGCACAACACCCAGGATTATGTTTAATAAATGTCCTTAAAGTATAATTTTGACATTTTACAAAAGCAAATATGTTAGAAAACAAAGAAAACAAAAATTTTAGCTTAACCCGAAGTTTTAATGTTCTACAAGCGCTTGAGCAGCAAAAGCACCATATAGCGATTTATAATAAAAGTGTATAAAACTGACACTACTACCTAAAAATAGTGCTATCTCAATTTTATGCTTAAACAGAGCTTGACTTTTACAACAAAACACATTTATTTATCTATCTGTAGCCTCACATACATACCATACCGTACCATACCTGCTATAATATGCTGCACTATGACGCGTTAGGGAGCAGCTCTATTGACGCTTTCCGCTAATTTTCCGGCATTTTTAATGTAGCTAAATGTACGTACGTGTATATCTGTGTGTGTGTATATATCTACACTGAACAAATGTTTTGCTAACTTTGGACTATTTTATTTCTATTCAACATTTTTTTTTTCTTCCTTTTTTTTTTTTTTTTTTTTGCACACTCACAAACGCTTAAGCTTCACCTAGCAACCGTAACTGCTGCTCACCTTATCTCGCCAGTTTAATTTTACATTCTATTTTTTTAGCATTTATTTTTTCTAGGCTGGTTTCGAATTCGCAAAGCTTACATTTTGCATAAATTACGCGCTTCAAAGATTTCATCTTTTTCAGCGAAAATTTCTATGTATTTTTTGTATGAATGTATGAAATGGTATGTGAACATTTTTCATTTGTTTGTATTTTTTTTTTTTTTTTTTTTTTGTATTTTCAACACATGTTTATCTTGGTTTCTTTTTGTTTTGTTTTTTTTTTTGCTTTTTATACAAATTAAAAACTCTTCTCATTTCAATTGTAGAATTTTTATTATTATTTGCTAACGTCTAAGTTGAATGCAAAGATTTTTTGCACAATCATTTTGAATCTTCTAAAAAGTTTGACTTAGGTTAAATTTAAAAAAAGATGTGGCATTATGTGGAAGCCTAGTATTGAATAGAATAATTGCACTTACAAAATATATGGATAAGATAAGACTATTCTGAACAATGATGTTAGTTTTCATTTAAACCTACGTGTAATGCGTATAAATGAGTGAAGATGGTACACAGTTAATATTCAATTGTACTCACTGTGTACAATTAACGCTTAGTTGTAGTTTTTTACCTTATCTTTGCCTCTTCGCACATGAATTTAACACTAATTTTTTTTTTTTTAATTTATAATCCTTTTGTTGAGTGTATCTGTAACTTTTTGTTAACTGAATATCACTCAACACAGTCATTTGAATGTTTTCTGAAATTCTCGAGAAAGTACAAAAATCGTCACAATTTACACGTCAAGAAGTCCTATCAAGATTTTACTATATACTTCTCAAATTTGTATTAACTTTATTGTTACTGGCAAAACGATTTAAACAAACGAAGAAGAAGTACATAAAAAATTATTCATTCATAGATTTTCATTCATTGCCAGTTATTTTTCTTGGAGGATTAGTAAAAATGCAAATGGGAAAACATTAACTAAAGTCCCTTGTATATACTCAAAAGATAACTGCTAAACTAAAGATCAACTTTTTCTTAAATATTTTAAATATTTTTTTCCGCTATACAAAGACTGTCTGCACCCTATTTAATTTATGCTTATCAAAACACCAAATCTATAAGCATTTTTGTTTTTGTTGTTGTTTTTCACTCAAAATAAGTATTTTCAAGTCCATTTAATTTTTCGCTACATTTTTTTTTGCTTATTCCTTTTTTTTTCATGCGCATATTTTTTTTTTTTTTTTTTTTTTGTATTTAGCTTAAATTGAAGCAGCCACACCATATTTTGCCTTAGTTTTGTATTTATCTTGAATTTTTTCTTTTATGTTTCTGCTTAAAAGGATCAACACAAAGCAGCAGCAGCAGGATAAAAGCTGCCTTTATGAAGTGCCTGTATACAACTGCGGTTAACTCCTGTTGTGACTGAAAAAATAAAGTTTTCTTATTGTAATTGTATTTTTTTTTTTTTTTGTCTTTACAAATCTTGCAAGTGCAATGCACCCTCAACATAGCTTTTTTTTTTTTTAATATTGCAATTCTTTTTTGCTGCTTTTTGCTTGATTGAAATTTTCCCATTTTTCTTTTATGTTTTAAAGTGCAAAGTTTCATATTTGAAAGTGACAAAATATTTAAACTTTGTTGCAATTTTATTGTAAGAAGAGGTTCTCACATTTCTTTTGTGTTTTAATATGTAATAGAGATGAGCGTCGTGCGGGAATCCCGCTGGTTCCAGATTACTTTTTAGTACGAAACTGCAAATATTTATAAATGATAACACAGGGTTTTCATAACTAAAGTAATCGAGGACCCAGCGGGATCCGCAATATACCCCCCCGACGTCCATCTCTAATTGATTATTTAATTTTGTAATCTTTTATTTGAATCGTTTCTCAATAAATTATTGCTATAAGCTGTATTACATAACATAACAGAACATTGCGTTTTACCACGCCTAATTAGACTAAACAAGCACTTCTGTACATATTTATATTGGCAGCTATAGACAGTCAATCTTTGTATATGGCACCTTGTGGTAAGCTTACAGCAAGGCGTATACACGCATATATTTCGATTTAAAACCATACCTTAAGCATCAGCAGCAGCTTATATATTGAAGATAGAAGAGTAATTAACATTTAAGAATATGCGTATATGCACAGTAAACAACATTGTCGAAGTTTTGTTGCTTAACTAAAGTTTTGGCTTAAATATTGTTTAACCCATTAAAGACCTAATGTGAAACTGCACAAAATTTATCAAAATGTTTCATGTAAAAAAAAATTAAAAATGAGAGATCCAGTTCTGACCGAATTCTGACGAATTTTCAGAATTCAAAATGGCAGATTGATGCCACAGTCGGACAGTCAGACAGAGGAACGAACATGCTTAGTCCTATATCTGACTGTCCGTCTGTCTGTTTACTCGTCTATCTATCTATCTATCTATGTATCTATCTATGTCTATCTGTCTATCTTTCCGATCTGTCTTTCCGTCTGTCTATCTATCCGACTATCTGTCTATCCGTCTGTTTGTTTTGCAAGTTTCATTCTAACAGATTTTAAGATATTTAGCTGGAAATTGGAACATAAGTTTTTCTGGGCAATGAATACTAAATTTAATAAAAAAAAACCTTCTAAGCGTCTAAACTTGGGCTTTATCAACCCATTAATCCTCATACACTCCTTTGTTAAAAATTATCTACGCCATTGATAAATATGATCATCATGGCGTAGATAATACGTAATTCGTTTTAAATTACGAGTGACAGATAACCGTAGTAACAGAAAAAAAAACACAATTTTTTGTTTTTATACAATGTCTACACTAGTGTACAACTCAATACAACTGAATTCATTTTACATGTTTTTTGTTTTTTTATTTTTTATTGATATTTTTTTTTTCATTATTCTTTTTACTTACTCTCAATTCAAATGAATAGTATGAATATTCCAAATAACTTAGGTACACAATCATTCATATTCAAAGCATCCGAATGTACACCATTTTTATAAGAAGCTCTTTTACCAAAAAAAAAAAAAAAATTGATAATAAAAATTAGTTTAAATCGATACAATACAACGAACACTGCTGAATTTTTATGAAGAAATTTTATACCTTTAAAGGGTTAAGATAATTACAGCATAAACTTGTTGAAGAAACTTAGCTGCTAGTTGCACTAATAATACAAAATACATTTGCTTATACTATGTAAGCTATTTATTCATGTATATAGTATGTAAGCAGATACATATATATTTATGAGCAAAAGCCACTTGTCGCTTGGACAATTGCTGCAGGCATTATTTGACTCGACGTCTCGACTTGAGTTGACTTGATATGTACATATAAATCCATCAAAATAATGTCAGCGCCTAATGTTGTATTGTGTTATTGCATTTGCTGCAAACTTCTTACTCTTCGTCGTCTTCATTGTAAGTTGTCTATCAATCCTTGTACGTATATCCTTTAACTTGTCTCAGTGCTATTCTATTCGATTCTATTCAAAACGTTTTTACTTGCTGTCGCTTCTGTTTCATACACAGTCAAGTGTTAAATATTGAATTATGATGACAGCTGTTACTCAATACACTCTCGACTCTTTGCTTCGTTTTTTATATATTTTATGTTGATTTTGTTGTTGTTGTATTTTAACTAAAAAGTACAAAGTGCGTGCGAACAGTTTTGTAGTTGTATAAAAGATACTTTTTTTAAAAAAAAAAAAAAATTTAGATTTTCTAGTTGCGTCGTTTGCCATTTTATATATTTTCTTTTTCTTTTGGTTTTTGTTATTTCTGAAAAAAATAAAATACGGTTTATATTTATTTATGACGACATATGTAAATAAATGTCAAGATACATTTGCATTTATTTGCGTACAAGATTGATGTGCCATATGAAGTGCATTTTGAAGAGAGTCTTTGCTAAAAAAAACAATTCATCTACAAAGTAATTTCTATGTTTATAAATTTTAAATGAATATCAGGTGTAATTTAATCTTTATAGTCAGTTTGTCGCTGCTGTTGCTAGCTGCTTTCATAAAACGGATAAGCACGTCGCAGGATAGTTGCATTTCATTTCCACCCAAAAGGCAAATTAAATTATAACTCAACACCGTGCTCAGTTGACTCAAAGGATACTGCTGCAATAGAGGAAATTTCTCAAATCAAGTAACTAACTAATGTCATTTGGCAGTGAAGACGTTTGCCGTTGTACGTTGCACGTTGTCACAGCTGCAAATCTGTAACCGGAAACTTCAGCTCAAGTTGTACAATCATGCATTTCCGCAGCATACAGCTGAGTACAACATTGTAGATTGTGTTGAGTTGAACTGTGCTAAGCTGACTGTCATGAAGAATTTTAGTGAATTGAAGCTGTATGCTTGTCAAACGGATATGTTGCTGCAGCACTACACACATAAGTCAAATAGTGAAAGTGTTTTTGTTGTGATTTCATTTTGTATCTTCTTCATTTCGTATCTATGTATCTGTATCTATGTATCTTATGATTATCAATAGGTTTGAGTTCGAAAACCAGCAGCAATGGTGTCAGTACTAACAGCATTAACGTTAACGTTGTCATTGGTATGGTATGGTATGTTTGTATGGTATCAGCCTGCTGCTTGCTAAATACGTTTGTATACAAGTTCAAATCAATGACATTTACAAATCGCTACATGTTTCTCATTCAATATTACTACACATACTATACACCTGATATGTTTGTTGACATTTCATCTGTCACATTTATGTGTGTGTGTGTGTGTTTGTTTTTATTGTTAGATTTATTTGTTAGAAAACTTTGTCATACGGTTTAACCAAACCGAATTGAAGTCATGCCAAGAGACATGAGTTATAACACAATTCGCGTACCTTTATAATACATACACATGTCTGTGTGTGTGTGTGTATTTGCTGCATGACTATACACAGCTGAGTCAACTGCTGCTGCTGCTGCTGCTGCACTAAGTACTCTTTTTGTATTTGTTACAGTCAATGAACATCACATTGTTGTTTTACTATACACATATGCCAGTGTTTCTATGTGTTTGTGTATCTTATTGTTAGTATCTATGTTTGTTTGTATGTATGTGTGCATTTGTGTTTTTAGGTTGAGTGTTTCTATACAACTGCAATCGTTGTGTCATTGTCATCAGTCAACTTAGTAAAACAGTAATTGTCTACATTGTTTGTATTTGTCTAGGTACATACATACATGCATATGTATGTGTGTATGTGTTTAAAAGGTATATTAAGGCTTACATTATGTATTTGTGGGTCAGTTGCATGCTGCATTGTATCAAATTCTAAGCTGAAACTTGTAATTTTTCTGATTTATATTATTTTTTTTTTTTACACTGCACTTCATTTTTTCATTCAATTCAATTTAATTTTGTTATACAATGTTTTTGTCCATTTTAATGATTTTGTTGTTGTTGTTATTGTTCTCTTTGTTACAAAATTCTACTGTTTAATTTAATTCACTTCTGCTCAATTCATTACATGTGTTTTCTTAATCGTAGTCAATATCGTTCTGCTGTAGTTGTCTTCAAAAAGTGCATTGTCAATTTTTCTATCTCTTCTTCTTTTCTTTTTCTAACAATCACCTGTGCATGATCGTTCCTTCATTTCATACTGCAACCAGCAGTCATGCGTTCATGCAGGGTGATGCAGTGGGGCGAAACTCATGTTCATAACATTATTGTTGTTCTATTGCAACTTTTCATTTTTTAAGTTAATGCTTTCAAGTGTTTTCAATTGGCTGCTGCAATGTTGAGTAATTTTGCTGTTTGCTGCGTGGTATTATATTTATTTTCCTCTTTAAAAACTAAACATAAATCCTTCGATCCAGAATTGTGCAATAAATGTAAAAAAAAAAATAAATTTATTTTACGCTTAACTTAAAAATAATCCACTCAAAATTGAAATTTTTATATTAAGTAATTGAAAACTTTTTGTATATCTATTAAATTTTATATTAAATTGAACAATCTTAAAATATAGACTCTGCAGGTTCAGAGCCAAACAGTACAGTTAGAGAAGAACCGTAGTTTGGAGGCACATAAGAGGCATATCAGAGAAAGTGTTCAAATTGGGATCTGTACCGCGACTGGCGCAACCAGATGAGCCCGTTCTAGTCAGCCTGTCATCTTGCCCTGGGGTCGTATAGTTTACAAAATATTTTTCGTCAATTTTGCGAAACTTTTTTTGTACTTTAACTAATTTCGTATTTCTTTGATTATTTTAGGAATTTTCGTACTTTAGCAATATTATTTCGTATTCTGAATAAAATAACGCTACTTCAGCTTTTCAAGTTGAACAAGAATATCAAAAAAAAGTTTATTGCAATCAATAAAATCCATCTACAAGATACTTTTATATCTACAAAAATGCTTTACCTGAAATTTAAAATTTCTAAATACATAAGTTAATAAGCTTTAATCTTTTTTTTTCCTGTCTGTAATAATTTCATTACACTCAAATGTAACTTCAAATTTTCCAAGAAACAATTTAAGCTTTCAATTACGAATAAGCAAAATCCACACACACACAATTTTACAGAAAATATATTACAAAAAAAAAAAAAGCCAACCACCACAAATTTTTATTTACATTAAAATCGATTGAAATTTCAACGAAAACGATTTTAACAACAATTTTTGCAGCATGAAAAATGAAAACTAAACAAATCATTTGCAAATTTGTTTGGAAATTTATGCTTCGAAAAAAAAAAACATATTCCAAAAACTCAAAATAATTTGATAAACGCAACGCAAATTGCTATTTGCTGTAATCAAAACTTGAAAATTTGATTTTAATTTTTATTTTTATTTTACACAGAATTAATATTGCTATTTTATGCTTGATTTGTGTGTGTGTGTGTGTAATGATTTGATTTAATTGCAAAATACACAAAATAGATAAAAAGATATTTCAGCGACAAAATACGCTGAAAATCAAAATGCTAATTAATTAATTTTCTTCATTTTATTTGATTTTGATCAGCCAGCTGCTGCGGCTAATAATTTTCTACACGATTAAATGCCACCGAGTACAATTAATTCCAAAGCAAAGCAAAAACAGGGGCGTCACATCACAAGTCACAAGTCGTATAGCATCCGTTTTACTCATTAACCTAAATGTGAATTTGTTCGCAATAATTAATAGAAAATAACTAACTAGCTAAGATATCTTTGCTGCTATTAAGTACAATATTAATGGACTTCAATAAATGGACAAGGACACACACATCTAACCTTGGCACTTGTGTGTATGTAGGCGTAATGTGTCGTTGAACAAAACAGGATGCGTATTTGCCAGCGGCACGTGTGGTGTGTGTGGAAAAAAGCGGAAAACAAGTTTGGAAGTCATTCAAAGCAACGCAACGCAAGTCAATGTCATTATCAACTTTTTTTATTTTTTTATTTTCGAAGGAAATGTATTTTGTATCCTCATACTTGTCGCTGTGGCATGTTTGTCGTTTACACGTTTTTCTGAAAGCAAAATGAAAGCAGCTTCGCTTCCGTTGTCATTTCGGTAGTGGCTTGTCGGTCAGTTTAATTTAATGTTCTTACTTTTCTTTTATCATACAAAAAAAAAAACTCTACTTCAAAGGTAACAAAAATACGGGCGTAATGTCGCATGACATGCCACGGAAGCGGAAGTTACGATTTGTGTGTGTGTGTTTCTGTTGAAATTTCCGCTACTTCATTAAATGGAATTTAAGTAAATCTGGTAAAGTAGATTTTGTATTTATGTGGAAAATTAAAAATATGTTTGTTTTTTTTTTTGTAAATTTTATATGAGGCACTTATAGGCTAAGTGGATTATAGTTTATTAGAATTCATTAAGTTTATGTGAAAACTAGAGTTGTCCAAGAGAGTGATTTTGAGTCAAACTGTCATTAGTGACTGCGTCTTGAAAATCGCAATAACTGCAAACAGTGATAAAATCGTAGTTCTAAAAAAATATGTGACAGGTTCACTGTTTGCGCAGAGTGATACACAAAATCGACGCTAACTGAACTATTCCGCTACAACATCACAACAAACAAATCGTTTCAACAGACTTGCTTTCAATGAATTTCACGTTGTGACGAATAAAATGAATGCCAAATATACAAACGAATCTGTACAGGTTCGGTATTCAAGCGACTATGTACGATTCGCAAAGAGTGATTAAGGAATCAATCACTGATAAATGAACAGTTTCACTGTTCACGAAGAGCGTTATACAAAATCGCCGTTGACAGATTATGCTCACTGAGGAACAAGAAAATTGCAAATTGTTTTAAAAATTTTATTTTTGTGAATCTAATAAAAAAAATTAACTAAATATAAGAAAATTAATAATTATGCCTAAATTAAAAAAAAAACTTCATCTTTTATTTATACAAGACAATTTAATGTTCGTCACAAACTGCAGACAAATTTGACCCTCATTATATTCGGTTTTTCACACAAAAAAGACAAATAAACGTTTGGCAACATGTGTTCCAAAGATAATCACACACAAAATTATGATTATTGCGGTCAAATAAAAGCACAAATAAACTTAATAAGGAAGTTACAAACACAGACATACATACACACACACACAAATTCATGCAAGATACTACTTTTTTTTTTGACATTTATGAGTTTTTATTATCGTTCAAAAAAAAAAATATGAAGATAAACTAAAACTACAGCAAAATTTATGCCAATTTGAAGCTTCGTTAAGTTTCTCCTTTTGCAACATGCGAAGGGGTAAGTGTGGTGAGTTTCGCATGCGCTTTACGCTGTGTTGAAATTTCGTTGGAAATGCGTAAATAATTTATAAAAGTTATTACATTTTCACATGAAGAAAAAAAAAAACAATATTTAAAAGGGGCAAACAACAACAAAAACAACAACGAAAAAAATGGCGTTGGTTAGCAAGCAAGCGCGGCAACAGGAAACGGAAGCAGCAATGCAGAAGGAAGTTGTTTATATGCCATCAAGGAAACTGCGCATACAATTCTTTGTAAAATTTAAACGTCTTTTGATATAATTTTTTAAACTCGCACTTTTTAAAAATATTTGAAGCGTTGCATACTTAGTGTAAAAAAGATAAAGTTGCCTTAAAAGGTTAATCACTTTCAGGAAGCAGTGCGTATATATTTTAATGCTTTCTTAAGGCAAATTTGTTGTCGTTCAATATAAATTGCTGTGATTTTACGCTGCAAATAATTAAATAAGTATTTAAGTTTTACTTTTAATTATAAACAAACACGCGCAAAACCACTAATTGTGGTCTCTGGTAGTGAATTATACTATTTTATAATGCATTACAGACATGCAAGCGTGTAATAGAAGCTAATGGACAAAAATGCAACAAGAAATTCTACTCTTAACAACAAAAACAAATCACAGCACTTAAGATTTATTTGTGCAAAAGATTAAGTCAACAATTTTTTAATTTAAGACTTAATAAATTTGTCAATTGACATTTTGACCATTTTTTTACCTTTGCTTCAATTCAAATTTCGATTTTCATTATGACACATATCCGTAAGTATCTAGATACAAATAAAAAATATACACATATGCACTTGTTATACTTGTCATAGATAATCTGTTGCCGCCGCTGTATTGAGTAGTTAAAGTGCTCTCATTAATAATTTCCTATGCCAATTGAATGACAACGTAAATTCGAATTGTCACAATTGTCAATGCGACTTCGCAATTGTTTCGTATTTTTTCAAAGACCTAATTTTTATTTTTCTTTGTATTTTATTTTGCTTGCCATGTCGGCTTTTGTGTACTTTCTTCATACTAAATTATTTAAAGACATGAATACAGCAATTTGCTTAGATTTCTTAAACAAATTAAATAAAACTTTTTTTTTCAGTCAATAATTTACATAAAATAATAATAAAATGTTAGAACAATAATAGAAGTTTTAATACTTTGCAGCTAGACACAATTCTATGCGGACAGACAGCCAAGTAGCTGCATAAAATATATATGTATGTGGCATTTTTTCTAAATGTGCAAACTTTATCATATCGAAATCGAGCTAAAATCAATAGAAACTAATATTGATATTAAATAATATGTATAAAATATTACAAATGTTTCTATGTCCGCTATGTACGTTGCAACCATGCAACCGATGTTTCTCAAACCGGTTTCATTTGAAAGGTAACAAAGCAAATATAGTTAAAGACCACTAAAATAATGCTTTGGGAACATTCGCTTCATAAATAAGGTCGATTTTTAAATTTAACTATATAAAAATGTTTCGCTTTTTCATTGGTTTTTAGTGTATGTTTTCTTCATAAATGATTTAGTTTAATCGAAGTTAATATTGATTTCTTTTAAATTTCATAAATGTCTTCATAAAAATTAATGAGAAATATAAGAAATAAATAATTATTTTCTATTAATTAGCTCATTGACAACATTACACAAACGTAACGTGTACTTTAAATACTTATAGTATGAGTATTGATTTATTTTTCATTCATTCATTCATTTATTTATTTATTCAATTATTCAATTTCTGTCAAATTTTCTTATTCGCTGGCTTGACAATTAAATTCGATCTTTTTTTAATTGCCTGCAATTTGTATACAATTGTCTGAAAAGATTGATTGACAACTTTATTACGATTGATGTGCATTTTTTTTAAAATAATTTTTCAACTTTAAATTAAATTTATTTTCTTTCTTTTGCTTAAAGATTTAATAAAATTTCTCTTTTTAAAATTTCATGAATTTTAACTTAATTTGCTTTAAAGTTTATTAAATTCAAGCTAAAAGGTCTGATTGGGCCATAAAATGTGAGAAAGAAAGAAAAAAATGTTGAAAGAAATCCAACACGTTGAAGTAAGTACTTAAATAGAAACTGGAAGTAAAAAAATATATACAAAACCCATGCATCAAATCATCGAGACAAAGCATAAAAACTGCTGAATTTAGAAATGGCAGAAAAAGATTTGCTGCAAATTGAAAGAAAAAGCCTCAAGGATAATTCATACAAAAAAAAAAAAAAAAAAAGAACTTGGAATATTGTATAAAAAGTTAACTTAGAAAGTCAAGGCAAATGTAGTGTAAAAAAAAAAAAAAAACTTTCAATAAAACCAAAACTTTTATACACTTTAGATGTGCACTAATTGGCTGTATTGCTTTCTTTTTTTATTATTTGAAATTGTAAACTGAAATAAATGGATTTCAAACTACCATATAAGCAGGCCAGACTTCATTACTTCAGTCAATAAAAATGAGTTAATAAAAAAAAAAAACATTTTCCAATTAAATCAAAGGTTAAAGTTGCAGCAAGTTTATTAAGGTGAGCAATTAGAATATTGACTTTTTAACTTTTGTTAAAATTAAAAAAAAAGAATACGCTTCAATTTCTGTCTACTTTCTTTTTTTTTTTTTTAATAGAATCCAATTAATTTTTGTTCCAAGAAAACAAATTGCGAAGGGTTTTTACCAAATTTACAAATTGTACAAAAAAAAAAAAAGGTGATTGATTTTATTTTATGGCATTTGCTGAACCAGCGACAATTAGCCTTATACTGCATTAAATTAGATTCTCAAAAAAAAAAAAAAAATCAGTGCGTTACATAAAGCATTGAAGTGCGACAATTTAATGAGCTACGCGCATAGCTACAGATTATATTGGAATAACTACAAATTGATGTATCCAATCAATCAATCAGACAACGATAATGATGCTGTAGATGATGATGATGAGGTGTTGAGCAAATCTCTGACAAAAAAACAAAAACAATAAAAAATAAAAACAAATTCATTCTGTTGAGGTCAGAAACATTTTTGACAAAAAAAAAAAAAAAAAAAAGATAAGAAAACATTAACCAAAAGCTAAGTTGAATGAAAATGAATGGAATATTCTTATGTTTAGTGCTCTTGTTAGCAGCTTTTTTTTTTTTTTTTTTTTTGGCAACGCCTTTAAGACGTTTTTATGATTTGCTTAAAGCACATAAAAATGACCAAACTGTAGCTATCAACGCGTACTCATCACACAACAGCACGTGCTTCTCAAAGCTGTTCTTGGAAATACACCCAACTGCCTACTTTCAGCTTGTATATGTCTTAATTTTATTGCTAAAAATGCTTTGATTAGAGATGAAGCTAAACAGTATTCTGATCATCGATATATCGAAAAAATCGTTTTATCATTATTTCTTGAGTTTGTTTTAATAAGAATTTAATTTCCAGAGCTATTAACAAGTTTTTTTTCACCTAGAAACATTTTTAAATTCGATATATCGATATTGCTTGTATCGATATTTTATAGTATCGAAGAGTATCGATACATTTTGAGTAGTTTCCATCCCTGTGTAGTTTTTTATGTTGTGAGATTAAGAGTTTACTCTTATTCATTTCAGAAGCTTCTTATGTAGCAGTTCGATTCTTTTCAGATTCTCCTTATAATTAGTTTACCATCTTCAGCATAAATTTTCTTGAATAAAGTATTAAAAAAACTCAAAATAGCAAAAGTTGTTAATCTAACATTAAATTTTATAGCATTTCTTTTCATTAAAAGACAAAAAACAAAAATGGCAAAAATCTTTTTATTATGCTTAACAAAAATATTAAACAAAAAAAGCGTAAATTACAAAAGCCACGAGAAAACGTATTGTTTAACTTGGCAAATTAGTCATTTAAATTCTTTTTTTTTTTTTTTAATTTCTGCTCTACTTGATTTTATTTCAATTTATTATTTTTATTTTTTTTTTTTTAATGTATAGCATTAATTTCTGTCTCTTTCTCTTTCGTTCTTCATGAAAGATGTGATATGTATCCATTTCATATGCCTTTTTTTTAATTTTATTTATTCAATGTGTCGTTTATGTGTAAATAATATTACGTATACGCAGCGTGAGCGACATTTTAATTAAAAGCGTTAAATTTTATATTTTTATACGATTGAAATGTTTAAAAAAACAAAAAAAAGGAGCAATTTGCATTTCGAAGTCACATTTTAATTATTGAGCATATTAAAAAAAAAGCATAAAATTTAAACTTAAATTAACTACTTTTTACACACTATTTAACACTTTTTTGGAAAGGGTTTTTTTAACTTTGACATTTTAAAAGTTAATTTGAGCGCTTAAAACAGCGATAGGCACAAACAGAGCATTAATATCTTGATACAAAAAATGAAAATGTGCCCTCCACCGATTTAAATTTTCTTTGATCCAAACCTGTACATATTCTAAACTGTAACACTTGTAAAACTAACATTAATACTGTACTACACTTCAGCTATTGTATCTATGTAGTCAAATATTATCCCAAATTGATAATATTATTAATAATAAAGTAGCCAACTAAAAAGCTTAAGCTATAAATGTCTTGCGAGCGTGTTACAGAATCCCAAAATGATTTTTCATGAATAGCTGCAGCAGCAGCAGAAGCTAATGTTTGCTTATGCGCTGCAGCACTTGTCTCACAATGTTGCAACTATTAACAGAATATTCAATTTTCTAAATATAAACAAAAAATATTACCCTCTTGAATTTAAGCAACGTTTTGAAAGTTGTTTGTGATCATTTGTATCATTAATGTCAAACAATAAAAAGCTGAACTTTTTTGTAAGAAACAATAAAAAGAATGTTTGCTTAATTATTTTAAAAAAGCCCATTTCGCAAAACCAACTTAATAAAATTTAACTAATGCTAAGCAGCTTAAAATAACTTGCAAAACTTAAAATGAGCTGCAATTCATCAATCAAGCGAAATGTACTTTCAATATATTTGCCCTTTTTGATAGTCTTCACATACATACGATAGCCTGAGTGTATGGTATATTAATTTTAACAGAAAGCTTGTAGTACCTACTCAATAGGTTCTGTAGGTATCCCATATACACATTGCCGATAACATAAATGTAAATAACTCAATTCTCAGAAAAGAAAAAATAAGTATTTTTAAATTTGAAAATCTGAATTGAAAATTTCGATGTCACAGAACTTCGAAAGATTTCATTTTTCCAAGACTGTTATCTCTAAAACGATTTTGAATATTTTTAGTCTAGTGAATACTTCATTAAGCTTTTATACTTCTTTACAACAAATGAGTATCGTTGGCATCGAAACAATATATGCAAGAAAAGTATCGATACTTTTAAAATTTCGGTATTAGTACAAATATCGATGCCGTAGACTTATTTTACTCTAAATATCTGTAGCGTATATATGCTCGCTGCTATAAAAACAATTTAGAAAATTTTTCATATTATCATTTAAGTCTAAAAACTCAATTTTATATAATCTGTACCCAAAGATCAAAAAGGTATATTACAATTATGCAAAAGGATGTAACAGACAGAAGTAGGCTTGATAAACCCTATAAAGTGTACATATTCTTGAACAGCATTGAAATGGAAGTCGAATTAGCTATGTCTTTCTGTCCGTCTGTCCCTCCATTCGTCCGTCCCTCCGTCTATCCGTCCATCTTTAGCATCATTTCAAGAGGTACCACCTATACAAATTAATCCCAAAATTTTGTTGTTTATTCATAAAAACTTAATTTTTTCTGATTGTAGAAAGTCTAAATTTAGTACAAATTATGCCAATGATAGTCCCAATGAAATATCCCAATAATTTTAGCTTTAGCTCTCATTCAAATTTACTATTTTTAAATTTTTTTTAATACAATGAGGATTGGTTATAAGATAGGACTGAACCTAAGTTACATAAAGATTGGCTACAGGGTATCTTACAGTCTACCATACTCGACTTCAGCATTTAATCTTGTATTTTTTTTATATGTAACACGTGCGTATGCGTAATATTTTATTTGCTCTGTTTTTCCTTTCTTCTTTATTATTGGTCAACCACAAAAACCACAAAAAACAATCAAAATACATTCAATCACTGCCAAACGAAGTGATACTTGAATGGATGAGCTAAAACTTTTCAAATATTTATATTTAAATTTGATTATACTTGTAAAAAGCATCTAATGCAATCTGAGGCAAACACAAAAAAAAAAAATTAAAAGCAGTTTAAATACTTTAACGAAATTAATCGAGTTACTTCAATATTTTAGATTTGTGGCCTCAAACTTATTTAAAATATTACACAGAAAATATCAAGCACTTCCCTTTTTTTATTGCAGCAGCAAATTGACCGCACTAAGCTTATTTATTACAAGGAGACAAGGATTAGATGCTTAAATTATACGTAAAAGACTTGAGAAGTCAAGTAGTCGAGTAGCATATTTATGTCTAAATTGGTATTTAACTTTGCAGTAAAAGCATATTCAATCTTTTCATAATTTTTTTTTTTTTTTTTATAAAACTTGAATAAAATCATTTATGCAAAATTGTTGTCAATAGAAATAAAAAAGAGTTTAAAAAATATTAAAAGACTTTTTAAAAAGTTAAAAGACTTGTGTCAACTAAACTGAAAACGTTTTTTTATAAATAAGAAAATATTATAAATATTTATAACTATGAGTAAATATTTTTTTTTTTTTTATTTCGAAATAAGTTAGTAAAGTGCCAACAAACTAGTCACCGACCGCAATACACGCTGACAAATGATGCCACTCGAAAGTTTTTTTTTTTTTTTTCATAGTTTAAAAGGCAAAACAGTCAGCGCTAAAGTTTGCACGACACGCCCATTTGAACATTTTTACTCTTTCACTTTATAAGCTTGTACAATATGACTAAGTTTTTGGTTTTAGATATTTTTGCTATCTATAAAAGTTTGAAAATACAATTTTTTTCTCTCGTACTTTTTTTAAGTTTGCTAGCAATACGCCCTCAGTTATGTTTTAGTTTTAAATGCTGCCAGTGTCAGTGCAGAATCACTCAAAAAAAAAAAAAATGAAATGAAAGAAAACATTAAAAAATGAAAAAGTTCTATAAAGCAAAGTTCTTTGCGTGCGCTAAGTTAAAGTATATGCTTTATATTATTTTTCATTTTTTTTCCGCCTGATAGTATGCATCAAATATTCTTTCTTTTATTTCATTGAAATACTTTGTGGCGTTGTAAAAACATTTCGCTGTTTCAACTGATTTACTTTCATTTTTCTTTTTTGTGTTGCTTTTAAGTGCGCTGGTTTCCTTTTTACTTATTCTATTCAACATTTAACGCTGTAAGGAAATACGGTTTCTTGGCAATATACGCTTCAAACGCAATGTTTATAGTATTTAACAATTAAAAACAGTTTTGGTTAGTTTTTAGCTTTTAACACTTTGTAAGTTTTTAATGTAGCTTATGCAGAGTATATATGCCTTATTTATGTAGATTAGATAAACTAATTTGAATCTATACATATATTTCACGAGTTATAGTATACTTTTAGGCGTTGCATGCAGCATAATCTTGCTGTTGCTTGACTCATGTAGCGTATAAAAGCTTTAGTTGCAACAAAATCAAACATTAAATATTTTTTTTTATTATTTCAGTTATTTTATTTCCTTTTCTTTGCTTAGTTTTTTTTTTTTTCTTCAATGAGTTTACAACGAATTCTTTTTTTTGTTTCTATGTATTACAAATGTTTTTATTGCATTTCCGTTTATTTGTCACTTTGTTTGTGTATGTTATGTCTTTGGTTTCGGTGTGTGTTTTTTGTGTATGCGAGTGTGCTTTATTTGAGAACAAATATTTTCATTGCTACGGCAGCATTGCGTAGTTATTTGTCTCTGTAGACAATCCATGCAGCACAAAATCAACTTGCCTCAAAAGCTATGGAAAAATAAAAATAAATGATGTTCGTTTTGACGTAATTTTACTAGTGCACTACCCCGACTTGAAGCTTAATTTTTTATCGAAATTTAGAAATGTCTTTTTAAATTAAGAATGGAAAGACATGAGTTCGAATTGGGTTGTATATCGAAAAATCGATTTGATATCGATACTTTTTCAAAATCGGACTTTCGATATTTTTCAAATGTTAAGAAAATATACTGATATATCGACTCGAAAAAATTTAACTGATAAAAATACGAAGCGCTGACTGATAAAGTGACAAATAAAAGGGAATTCGGATATCGTCTTAATTACTTCGAACCTTTTGAAACAGGATTATATGTAAATTCGGTTTGCATGGGGACTATATGCTACTGGGGTCCATTTCCTACTTCAATCAAGTATTCTGAGCATATTTGACACAAATCGCTTCATAGATAACACATTTGTCAAAAAATTGGTAGAAGATTTGTATAGGAGCTATATGCTATAGTGGTCCCAGCTCAGCCATGGGTCATTTTTTAAGTATTGATTGCTGTTAAAAGTGTTTTTACCTTATTTGATATATATCGCTTCATAAAAAAAAATTTCTTGCCTAAAAACTTCTGCACAATAACGGGTACTCGTAAGCTCATTATAGAAAAAGTAACTACAAAACCAAACAAAAAACATTCGAATTGTGTATAGTAACTCCCGTTCACTTAAGACATTTTATTGTTATGTCCGATTTTTACAATTTGCCATCTTTATTTTCAGCAACGACTTCTTCGGCTCTGGTTTAAGTAAAAACAAATAAAAATTCTTCTTCAAAAAAAAAAAAAAAATGTTGGTCACTCTGCAGCATGAAACAAAAAACGCAAACTGTATGCTTGCCTCAAAAAAGAACTGAAAACAAAAGGGACGGAAACGCAAAATTGAATGAATAATATTGTAGATTGAAGTATTGCTGAAGACGTTTTTTCACTCGTTTGTGGCTGAATGCTGTCTATTTTATTTGGTAAATATTCAAAAAAAACAGCGAAAGATAAACTTAACTGTCTCAAAAATCTCGTCTCTTATCATCCACAACGACAGCGACAACAACAAAAACGTTCTGCTTTGGAATGTTTTTATTAATGCGTTTATTTTTGCGACTGCTTTACGACAATTGCAAATATTTACTTGAATATTTTATCACTCAAGAAACTCGACAGCTAATAAATTTGCACATCACTTTGTAAACTTGGCCCCCAGTGTGAGATTTTCGAATGAAGTGTGAAAAGCAACATTAAGTAAGGAATTTCAAAAGCGTAACGAAATTTATTGCCAACAAATAGAGGCAATTTTTTGGACAAAGGAAAAGTATTTTAAATCAGTGAATTGATTTAAAATTCTACGAATTTTTGATTTGTTTTAGAAATATATCAAAGTCGGTTAATCGGGTGTGAAACGGAAAACACTTTCACTCGATTTTTGAGTTTTACGTTTTAAATTGAGTTTTCAGTTTGGCGAGTCACAAATTTGAATTTTTTTTAGAGAAATTAAAAATATTAAAAAAATGTTTTACTCTACGGAATCAATTACACGAAGTATCGGTGTAAATTTTCGAGTATTTACACCAAAACACTTAAACCAAAACACTTACACCAAAACTCAGAGAACTCGGTGACACCACTGAATAGTTTGCTATGCAAATTATTATAATTTGTATAATTTTTTAATTAAAAAAAAAATTAAAAATTTTTTATTTATTTATTTTATTTAAATATTTTATTTAAATAAACTTAAACAAATTTGCAGCCTATTTGCATAAGTTGAATTTCGTATTGCCATATCACTTCAAATACATTTCAGTGGAAAAACTTCTATCTCTATTTTTTTTTTTTTTTTTTGGTCTCATGAAATATTTTTTTTGACTAAATATTGATTTTCCTGATGAAAAACTGTTGCTATAAAAATAGTTAAAAATGAAAATAGAAACTCGTGTGCGGTAAACAAAAATTTTTCGCACAGTTTTTGTGTTTGTTTTAATTTTAGTATTTATTTTTTTTTTCAACATTTAAAAATTAAACAGCAAATAAATGTTTTGTGGTTTTCGGTCGACAGCACTGCACAAAAAAAAAAAAAAAATAAAAATGTTTATACATTTCACATGCTCATCATATATTCATTGATATTTTCTACTTAAAAATGCGGAAGCGGCAATCTGTAGTGTAGTGAAAATGCGAATATTAGGATATAAAACTTTTACAATCGAATCAGTTTTTTAACTATTTTTGACCGCAAAGCGCAAGTTTCACGTAGAACTGCAGTGTGAACACCTACAGTCATAGACGTTTATATATGCATGTGTGTGTGTGTAAAACTTTTTCGTATAATATCATCAGTGGTAGTGACAACAGCAATAACAAAAACAACTGTCTACGTGTTGTTGTTGTTGTAGTTGTTGTTAGTGTTAATGCCACTTAAAATTTTTTCTCTAAAAATTCCGACCAAAAATTTTCACATATGACCTTGTGCCCTTAACACTAGAAGCACAGATACATGCATGCATAGCATATATGCAAAAGTATGAATGAACTTTCTCATGCATATTGATGCTCTTTTATTCACAAACTCACACATACATACACACATACATATGTATGTATGTATATGCAGCTATGCGCCTGCTGGTATGCAATGTCAAACTTTTTCAGTTTTGGCCACTCTATAAATTTCATTTAAATTTTAACCAAAGCTAAACTTGTAAAGGAGAAAGGAAATTACATTAAAAAAATACAAAACAATGAAAAACTCTAACTTTGGTAGAACCGAAGCTCAAATATCCATCATCAGCGGCGTAAATAATATTTTGAGAGTGGTCGTTTTTTTATACTCGTCCCAAACAGTATGGAGAGTATGATCGTTTTGTCTGAAAGTCTCTAACGCATTAGACGAGACATCGAAGACCCTATATGGTAAATATTTATTCTTGATCAGCACAACGAGACGAATCGATCTAGCCATGTATATCTGTCTGATGTCCGTCTGTTGCGAGTCAGTCTAGTTTAATAGGCATGTAACGCCCACTCTGAGGTATAGCCTACATACAAATTTTGACTTGGTGAAAGTTCTGGCTTCTCATAGATCTATTCCCATGTAGTTTTGGGCCGTAGACTCCAATAATCGCCATGAAGAATTTTTCTTAAGGCTCGTTCTCGAGATATCCTTTTTTTTTTCAAAAAACCTTTTTTTGTTATTACTATTTATCTTGAGAATGGATAGTTTCAAACAGCTGAACTGTATATCATTTGAAAGGTAATTACTTCTTCTATAAGATGATGATGACACAAAAACTATTTAAAAATTCACATGAAGGGTATTTAAGCTTCGATTTCCAACCGAAGTTAACAATTTTTCCTTTCTTTTTTTTTCAAAATTTCAAAATACAAAAACTTTATAGCCGCAACTTTTGATTTTAATCCTTTTCAAAGGCTGACACACAACGAACTTAAGCTTAAGCGAAACGCTTAAATTCAAATTTTTCGCTCTCCGCCCTTCGTCCGTCCCCCTTTCGTTTTATGCAGCATAGATATTTTACCAATAGTTTTTACGCTCTATGCACTTCCATTATCGTTTATATTCTTTTACACAACGCCGTCGCATTTCGGTTTGCATTTGCGGCCATTAAGTGGAATTTTGTTTGAAACATGCGCCTCAATGTATACTATACTTCTCGTTTATTTCTGCCTTGCATCGCTTCGCAGCATACGCGCTTGACTCTGTTAGTCAAAATTTTCAAGTTTTTACATTTGCGTTTGCGTTTAGATTTTGGTTTAGTTTTATAAAAATAGAAAAAACCTTTGAGTGACGTTGAGCTGCTTCGTTAAAACCCTGACTTCACTTTGTGCGCTTACTGCAAATAGGCAGGCAGGCAGACTGGCAACAGCAAACATTTAAGAATGCGTATCCTTTTTGCAATTGGCTTGGTTACTTTAAATGCGTCGCTACTGTATGCACGCCCACGCGCAATATAAATATTTTACCAAAATTCTCGTTATGAATTTATTTATTTGAAAAAGTTTTTTTTTTTTTTACAGCAGTGCACTCAGAATTCGATTTGCTATTCGGCATTCCCCATTTTCTGTTTTTATCTACTTTGACCTTTATTTAAGTTTGTAATAAATGTTAACTTTTGTTTGTCTTCCAACTAAAATTTAGTTAAAGTGCAAAAGACGACCTTTGAAAAGTATGCGCCTAAAGCTGTTTGAATACAAAGAATATTTACAGATTTGTTATAATTTCTATTGTATACTTTTAGGCTATTTACCGTTTTTTATATAAATTTTGCTTGAAAATAATAGTAAACATTTATTTAAAAAGAAAAAATATATATGACGACTCATGCCACAATTAAGCAAATTAACTTTTACTATTTTATAGGTAAAGTACCTACATAAAAAATTAATACATGCAAAAAAAAAAATCAAAATTGATAAATCAAGGCCTAATTCATAAAATTAATGCGCAGACAGACATTACCCAAAGGCAGTTGTATGGTAAATATGTATTTCAAAGAGCGCAAACGAGCTTAATAATAAAATTCAATTCAATTTGATTTGATTTGATTCGACTCGATTCCGTATGCATGAAGATAAATTACCCAAACTTGTTTTATTTTCTTTTTTATTCATCTTTGCTTCAAGCAACTTTCACACAAATTTGTCAAATTGTATGTCAACAAGCGTAAAAATGAAGCAAAAAAATATTTACGAAATTACAAGATTTGTCACATGTCCTTTGAATTTGTTAATGCGCATTGACACGCGCAATGAAGACAAATAAAAGCGTATCGAAAGTTGAAGACACAAGTTGCATTATAAATATTAACACATAAAATATTGGTCAGACATATACGACACATTGACAGTTATTCATGGAACTTTTCTCATGGATAAAAAAACAGAAAGGATAAGAAAAGCAGCTAAAAATAGTCAGTTGTGTAATAGTCTGTTTGTGCTATAAATATGTATGGAATTAGTAAGGGGCAAGTTACACAATAAATTTTTTTTTTTTATGTTCGACTCAATGCAGCGTTGGAATAATATAATATTTGGCATACTTGTTAATTGGCTCCCTTTAAGATATATGCAGAAAGTTTACAAAAATCAAAATTTCCATTTTTAGTGACTCTATTTTTTATTGACTTCAAGATAATCGCTTTCAAGCGGCGAATGAACATAGAGACTGATGACTTCAAGTTCAATGGTCTTTCAAATAATTCAAATATAATAAATGTCGATTGTATGCTGCTCAGCAATTTTTTTTTTTTTTTTTTTGCAAACTTTTCCTTATTCAAAGCGTTTTTGATTGATGATTGCAGCTGTTTAGCAAGCATTTTCTGCGATTTGTAAATTTTCCAAAGATTTACTTTGATAAATTTTCATTTTCCTTATTAACTTCGATCGATTGTGTGTGTGGATGGCATGATTTATATTTTGATTAATTTCTATATAAACTGTTGTGGTCACATAAATAAATTTCACAGATAAATCAAAACGAACTAACTAAATTAGTTCGAAGGAGAAAAACATTGCATACTTTAAGGCGCCACATATACAAAAGCAACTTTTAGCTCAAACTTTATTTAGCATCTAAATAAAAAAAAAATTTATTAAATAAAAGAAAAGTTTTAATTTAATTTTATACTTTTTTAAAATGAATAAAAAAAAGTTTTATATAGACTACTCCAGTGTGTAAATGTATGTTTTAGTATGCAAATACTTTATATTTTAATCTAGATATATATTTTCTTCATTGCTGCCTCTGTTTTTAAATACACTTTTGAAAGTTTTCTAAAGTCTCACAGGTGAATTAAGTTTTCCGCTTGACTCGCAATATCAACGCATGACAAAACTCTGTCGAAGTCAAAATGCATTTTATGCAAAAGTTAAAAGTTATCAGTAACCGTGACAGCAAGGACGACGACCATGACTAGGATACTCGTATATGTAGTAGGCAGTCAGTTTAGCATAGCAGCATTTCTAAACTGTAATTCTCAGTGGAGTGCTGTCAAGGATATTTGCATTTCAATGCGTTTGTGTTTGTATGTGTGTGTGTATGTGTGTGGCAAGTCGAAGTTTTACTTGATCGTTGAAGTGGTCTATAAGCTTTTTGGTTCAAGGTCTTTTACATAATTTTAAGCTATTAAAATTTTTGTTGTTGTCGTTGTTGTTTTTATTGGTTTTATTTTGATTGAAATTCTTAGGAAAAGTTTTACACAAAGCTTCACACATTCTCATGCATATGTATGCGTTTCTTTTGCTTAGTTGAAATACAACTCAAATGTATCCATTAAAATTATAGCATTGTATTCTTTTTTTTTTTTTTTTCTCTGTTCAAATTTTTTGTCAAAACTTATTTCGAAATTATTTTTTTCTCTGATTGCAAAGGGATAAGTTTTTTTTTTGCTGCTGCAAACTAACTCATTTTTAAATGCTTTGTAAACATTTACAACAAAATAATTTACATTTTTTATAAACTTTCAAGTTCGAAATTGACACAGAACACAACAAAACGTCAATTTATAAAATACTTCGAATGCCAATTTAATATTTAAATATTCTAAAATAACAAAAACAACAACAGCCACAAAGCAAAGATAGTATTGAATTTACTCAAGAGTTTATATGTAGAAATATATGGCATAGTTAATTTAAGAGTTGTTATTCCATTTTATTGTTTTGTGTGTGTTTGCTGAAAATTAAGATACAAATTCAAATTCATACAAAACAAATACAAATACAAATAGAAATGGAAAAGTACATAACTACATTTATATATTTGGTTATTGTTGTAATTGTTGTTGTTGTTATTGTTAGTCAAAAGCTATTTGCGTTCAATTGAATAATGCCATTCAATATTTAATGTCAATTTATGTTCGTTATTATTGTATATGCTAACATTTCGATACAATATCACTTCTAAAAATATATATTTTTCTGCTCATTCCCTATGAATTGTATACAATGTAATGTGCAAATATATATTTTGTGTAATCGAGAATTGTTTTGCTATTTGTTGTGGTTCCTTATGGATTTAAATGTGAATCTTTAATTACTAAATTATACAACTAAAGTGTTTGTTCAGAAAGTTAAAGTCTTGAAAATGAATGCGTATTTGAATTAAGTATTCTAATAAAGTCAACATAAAAGAAATGAGTTAGTTTAGAGCGTATCAGAGGTTTTGAATTTATATTGGAAACTTATAAATTAATCAAGGAAAAAACGTTATCTAAAAACTTCGAGATGAAATGCATTAGGGACAATATATATTTATATATATACATATATATGTTGCACTACAGCCGATTGTCGGCCTTGGCAGCACTTAAGATTTGGCACCAGCGGTTGTAATCCAGTGCCTCAATATACCATCTCGGGATACCGATCCTGAGGATGTCATCGAAGGACCTGGTCCTGAGGACCCAACGCAGCGGCGGACATCTTTTCTCCCGCGCCCCTCCGATTTGAGCTGCTGTCAATGTCAGCATATAGCTCGTACAGCTCATCGTTCGTGCGCATACGGATGTCATTTTCCACTCTAACGGGACCAAAGATGCTCCGAAGTATCTTCCTCTCAAATACGCCCAACGCAGACTTATCAGATTCTGTCATGACCCATGCTTCTAAGCCATACATTAGGACCGGCATTATCAGCGTCTTGTAGAGTTTAATTTTTGTTTCTCTGGACAGCACTCTACTTCGCATCTGCGTACCGAGACCAAAATAGCTACGGTTCGCAAGAGTGATTCTTTGTTTAATCTCCTGACTGATGATGTTGTTGTTGTTTACATCTGAGCCCAAATAGATAAAGTTTTCTACAGCCTCAAAGCTGAAGTTTCCTGTACTCAAAGACCGTCTGCGACGTGCAGATTGCTTCTTCGAGTGGATTCCAAGTACTTCGTCTTGTTCTCGTTGACCGTTCATACATTACAGAGGCGTACAATTATTGACGGGATTTTAAGATCAGTCAATGCTTCAAGTAAAATTATAGACCACTGAAATAATGCGTAAGACACATTCGGTTATACATGAAGTCATTTTTTTTTTTTTTTTTTTTTTGTATGTTTTTATACTAGATTGAACATATTGTGGTATTTTTTAGTGTTTCTTTTTTTTTTTTAATTTTTTTTTTGAAATGATCAAGAATATATATTCCTGACCCACTTTGTTGCTTTAGCTTATTGAAACTTTGTTTAAGGTTTCGAAAAGCAACAACATCAAAAAGCAGAACATTTAAAATGTCCCTAAAATTTTCATAAAAGATTTCGCAAACTGACAAATGTACTAAATAAACGCAGCGAGTATTAAGACAAACTTTATTACAGTTATTCATGTAAAAACTTTGTAATATTCATTCGAGTGCATAACTAGAGACCAAGTCCAAATCTAAATAGAAACTATTGCTATCAATGTTCGCGAGTTATGAATATTTAAATAGAATGAAGAAAGAAGCAAGATCATAAAACAAGTAAATAGTAGCATTGAAGTTGTCTGGAAAAACCAAAAAAAAAAAAATATGAAGAACATGAACTGAATGCTAATAAAATTAAAAACAACGAAAAGTTTTTCTTTTAACGAAAAAAAATAAAACTTTTTACTCAAGCAGAACACGTCGAAACAAAGCAAATCGTTAAACAAAAAATTTCTTTAAAAACTTATTACATTCTGGCCAGCATATTTCTTGGCTTAAATTCATAAACCATTTGGAATAAAGTCCTAAAAAGAATTGCATTTACTTAAAATAAACGTACGCACCTGTTCACATTGAATGCATAAAAATCGAAAAAGTTTTTTTTTTTTTTTTAATAATAAAATTTATCTTAAAAACGAAATTTTAAATTTAAAAATAACAACAACAAAAACAAGAACTTATGAATCAAATTCCCAAACAGCTTGAATTGTTGCACAAAATCAGTGCCAAGCAAAACCGCAAAAGTTTTGCACAAGGACAATACTTCGAATGGAAGAGTATTGTCTGAAATCGAAGCAGAAAATAAGTTACGTTCTTTTGTTATGCTTACATTTTTTTCTGTTTTTTTTTTTTTTTTTTTTTTAAACTACTCACTTAGCCCCCAATGCAGCAATAGTGCACTGCAGGACAATCGAATGAGTGCCTTCCATTGCCACTTGTAAACTTTGTATGCGAACAATTGTTTTTCTGCACTTATAAAGTCAATTGCAAGCAGTAAAGCGCAATATTTTTCTTTCTTCTTTTTCAATTCGAAATAAATCGAAACGAAACGATTCCGAATGGCAACGGAAACGGAAGTTGCCGCCATGCTTAACATACAACTGAACGTAAGAACATCGAACAGAAGTTAAATGAAGAATAAAGTTCAAGTTATTTTAAATAAGCGTACAAATTGAATTGCCAATGTTCGGAAAAGTGAGTAAGTGAATGAGTGAGTGAGTGAGTAAGTGAATGAGTGTAATGGATAGAATATACTTATACCCATTTGTGCTTAGTAAAAGTGCAGGTGGAAAAGCAACTGGTTGAAAGTCAAAATGCTAAGTAGAAATTGATAAATGAGCATATTTAATCTGCTTGCTGCACAAGCAGACTGCAGACTGCATTACTCAATTGATGGTTTGGTTAACGGGTGGGTGTGGCATCGGGGTAAATGGAAATTCAAAGTCAATTCATTCGACCGGAAGTAAATTATGGTCACTGCAATAATATTGATTGAACTAACGTTGCTGAAGCATGTAGTGTGTAAAAGTGTTCGTTGGTGTGTGTGTGTGTGTGTGTGACTGTGTTTGTGTATTTCAATGAAACGTAACGTATCACATTGCAACGGAAAATGAGGTCAATCGATCCAATGTCCATTGTACTACATACATTCTACAGCTGTAACCCCTTAGCCTATATTATGCACTGTCACTTTCGAAATTTCGATTTGTTCACTTTTAATATTTGTTAATACTCTACACCACATTGCCGGATAATGCGAGATTATGTATTTAAATGGAAATATGTAACACAGTAAACATATGTAGTAAGAGATCTGGTCAGAAGGGAAGAGTATAATCACACTTTAATCTGGACGAATGGGAAAATTGTAAAAATTCCAGAATCAAAGCGGCACCAGAATAAAATAGGTTTCACTTTGCAAAAATTTAAATCTTCGATCAAGATTGTATAGGATTGAAGTAGGTAGCACGGTAGAGTGCGATGTCCGACCAGAGACTACGGGCATCCAGAAGGCCCTGGATCTTTTGGGTATGACCCTTTTGGGAGTATCGTGGTGGCTGTGGTTTTTAGCCAAACTCACGTTTAAAGCCGAAGATCGGTCGTGGAATTGCGAATTCAATCAGGCCTGACTGATTGTAGGTATCAGACAGGCACCGAGGCTTAAGATAATCCTCACAGTCTACCAAGGTGGGAAGTACAAGTGCCAATACTAGCATGGCTTCTAATCTGTTACCAGATGAGGACGTTCTTTGAGATGTAAGTTGACGTACACCAATCGCTGATGGTACGTAGGATCCCGTGGAAATTAAGTCGACAAAGACTGTCACCCACGTAAAACACTAAGAAGCTTCTAGCGAATTTATTTCACTATTTTATAGAGTATTAAAACTTTGGCTCGAATGCGTACAAAGATTTTCTCGTTTTACGCTTGTTAAAAATTTGATATTTTGACTTTTGCCACAAGTAATTTTCACAGCTGAACAAACACACCAACACACGCAACGATGAAGAAATCTCATTGGGAAAATATAGAAGAATCTTTTGTAAAATATTTTGCTGTCAAAGTTCAGATTAAGCCTTTTAATGCAACAACAGCGATTGTCAAGAGGCTATACATATGAAGACATAGAAAATCCAGCAGAAGCGTTTAGGCGGAAATGCATTTGTTTGCAAGGACATTTTATATATTGTATGTCCTTGTAAAACGATATTATTTTTATTTATATATGTATTTATTTATATTTCCGTCAGTATTAAACGCCATTTTGTAGCATAATTCTCGATTGATTTTAATGCTTTGCTCATTCACTTTCATTACCGGAAATGTGCGCTAAAATGTAAATGAAGGTCTACAGTAAGTAAAATTGTTAAATATTTTGTGCTTATAAACAAAATGAAAATTGCTATTAACACCGGAAATAACAATTGAAGTTATTTGAATGCATAAATGTGCAAACGATTTAATGATTGAATGAATGAATGAACGAATGGAAAAACACTCAACACTACGGAAGTAGTAGTAAATTAATTCCAGCAATCAAAATACCAAAAATGTTGAGTTGCCAAAATTTATTGTTAGACTATAGCAAATTATGGAATAAGCGCTAATATACGAGAATGGGCTGATAAGTAATAATTTACAATTTTATCTTCCCAAAAAATGCAGCAGCTATGTACTTCATGACATTCTAATATCTTAAAACTCATTCCTGGCATTGAGATCGGCAAGATAACTAACTATCTGACTAAGGTTTTTCGCTTTGGCCGACTCTTCTCGTTTCTACTTTTCAATCGGTCAGATTGAACGTGTGGGAACCTTCATTTCGAACCATCAAAAATAAAATAGTATACTGATGGCTCGCTCACCGAAACAGGCACTGGTGCTGGCATACTCAAAGAAGGACTAATTGAGTCTGTCAGCCAATATGATCAAAGCACAGTTTTTTTTTTTTAAAGCACAAAGATATTTTTTTTTTTCTTACAATTTTCTTTTTTTTTTTTTTTTTTTTTAAATTCGGCAGCATAGCATTTTTTTGTATATTTTAAATATGCCCCTTTTTTTCCATTACAATTGAGTTAAAAAAGTATGTCAGAATGAATGCCTGCGGTAATGAATTTGCCATATGCATAGTGTCGCTTTTATTGTTGTTGTTGTTGTTTGAACACTCTACAAACAAAAGCACAAAGTATGTTAACAACTACAACAACAACAACAAAAAAACAAACGCTCCGAGACGACAATGGTATCCGAAAACAAAGCAACTAACAATTTGACACAAATTAAAAACACAAAAACAAAACAAAACGCTGAATAATAACAACAACAAAAAAAACTGCAATTGCGCTTATAAAAACACAAGAAAAAATTTTACATGTACACATACACACATACATACACATATACACATGTCCTCGGGATAGATATGCAACATGCATGCATGCAGATACAAGATACAAACGTAGCACATCATCAACATCTACAACAACAAATACACCTTTCCATTAAAGAAAGAAAAAAAATAGTGCTGCGTATGTCGCATATTTCACACTTCCTGTGCAATGTTGCAACACCAACTGACAACTGGGCCGATAGCAATAATAGAAACAACAACAACAACGACAACAACAACTACAAATAGCACAAGCGTCCAATTCATGCTTCAAATATTTGTTTGCACGCACCTTTGCATAACTTCCTTAACTGACTTTTAACTTGACTACAGCATTAGCATAGCCTAGCAGAGTAGAGAATATGAGGTGAAGTGTATCTTAGCCATAAAAAAATTTGCTGTTAGCAGCCTTGCAGCTTTGCTTCCGTCTTTATGAGATACACAAAATATGTCTAGCATGTGACGCCATTGCCTTGCAAATGAAGTGGAAATATGTCAACAATGCAAAAAAACAAAAAAAAAAAAAAAACAAATACAAAATAGAGGAAAACAAAATGAAGCAGAAAACGCAACAAGAAATCGACACATTGCGCATACGCCATGTTGCCAACGAATGAGCTGCCGCTGCCGGCAGTGTTGTCTTATTATCTAGACAAATTCTGTCAAATTTTTTTTTATAAGAATGCCTCAAGCGTTACAATTGCCAAAAAACAAAGTGAAAAAAACATGGTTTTCATTGTGTGTGTATGCGAGTGTTGTTTGATGAATTTTTTAATTAAAAATGAGTGCAAGAAATTAAAAGCATAGCAATTGCATAAAATATGAAAAACAACTAGAATGAATGCTTCGCATCGCTGCAGCTCAATGAAGCAAAAAAAAAAAAAATTATTTCTTAATATAAATGAAAACGTCTTAAAAATTGCCAATCCACAAATGGCAGCCATCTCATTTCACTACACGAATTTAGCAAGGGTCTTTCAGATGTGATTTATGAGTTGCAGTGTGCTTAGAGACTTGAAAATCACAGTGAATTGAAAACTTTGACGAATCACAGGTGACTGGCAAATGATACCAACGAAACTGTACAGGTTCGGTTTTCCAGCGAACAGTGACACACGATATTCGAAGTGTGATTAAAGCAACAATTTTTGATAACTGACACAGTTTTTTGTTCGCGAAGGGCGATACACAAAATAGCCAATAACTGAATATGCTCATTGGGGAACACGAAAATCGCCGATCTTTACTTCCAGTCACAGGGTAACACTGTGATTTATAAATCACTGTGAAAAAAACACCGAAAGTGATTTCTTTGCCAACACTAGTCTTTCAAGCAGTGTTCACTACTTTCAGTCGCATTGTGAAATTGAGATTTTTAAATCACTGTGAAAACTCCCGAAAGTGATTTTGGGGCCAACCCTAATGTTTTCAGCCAGAATCCTTGTTTAACTTATACGGATAATAAATTAGAAATATTAGCTACAAGTCAACAAATTCATAGAAAAAGGTTTTCAGCTTGGAGCAAAAAATATTACTCAAAATATATCGATAATTTTCGATAATTAAAAATATAGATAGTTTCGAATATTTGCTGCATTCGACGATTTAAAAAAAAATTCCAAAGTAAAACGTGTGCTGTAAACTGAAATCATGCAAATTTATTTCAAAAAACTTCAAAGCTGAACTTTAAAACTTAATTTAAACAAAACTAGTTTGAAGTTGTCTTTTAAACTCTAAATTTTCCTGCTAGCCATGTGTATAAAGGTGATTTTAAAGCAACATAGAATGCACGGTTTTGTCTTAGCTGCGCTTTGCACTCAAAAGTTTAGTTTCTCTGTATCCAGTCATATTGTCACTAGCAAAAGCGCGTCTCTTTTTCCGGTGTTCTTCCGAAGCATCTTTCCGTTGCAGTTACAGTTCAAGTGACACAGTCTACTACACAGCTACTTCACATTGAATTTCCGTTGCGCACTGTTTAACGTTTTCTCATTTCTCATATCTCATTTCGCAATTCACTTTTTTTGTTGCTTGTCGTTTTTTTATCTTTGCTAACAATGCATACACATAAATTCCATTTGTCGTTTTAATGTTTTTATAGAAGAGACACAAAAAAAAAAAAAAAAACGATTACAGATAACTAAAAATCTAAAATTTTTTTTTTGTTTCAAACTCTGGCATGACGCCAACATAACATGTAAAAAAATACACGAATTTAAAACGAAGTTACGCCTTCTCAAATGGAAAAACCATTAAACCAAATATAAATACGAGTAAACAGCAATTTTGTAGAAGATATTAGTGTTGCGTGTTAGCTAATTCCAATGACCGAAAATACCGATTGCAACAAATTAATTTAACCGCATCGTTAAAATCCATTTTCAAGCAAATAAACCAAATTCCAAAACATATTCGAAACAAACAAATAAAGCGACAGACATATTCAATTGACTCGAACCGCAAATAGCCACAGAATACAAATTTGCTACAAACCTTAAATGAATATCAATTGTATATTATGCGCCACTATTATTATTATTGTTTTACAATGAAAATATGTATTTAATTTTAAATATGATATTAGTAAATCGTTTTGGAATATGTAACAATAAAATAAATACGAAATTACATGTTGTCGCAGACACAAAAATGTAATAAACAATAATTTGTAACTAGTTTATTTAGATTGTTTTGAAAAATAATTACAGCAGCGATTGTTTAAATGTTTTTGTTCAATTATAACGAATTTCAAATACGCTACGCAGTGAAATACATAAAAAGCTATATGGCACAGTTTGAGCAGCACTTCCGGTAAAAAAAGTGAAAGAAAATGGCGTCAGCGTTAATGAAAAAAAACTTATGAAAAAAAACAATTCATTGTTGCAAAATTTATGAGAAATTTACAACGCTTAAATAATTTTTTGTCATATAAATTATTGCTGCCATATAATTAGCATAAGTTCTTTTTTGGTTTATTTCCGTTTCACATTTTCATGGCGCCATTATAAATTGGAAGAAGAGCATTGCCAGATTACATGTAAATATCTGCAAAAAAAAACAATATTATTTGTTGTTTTTTCTGCTTGCATCAACAAAATATAAAATTCCAGCTAAAACATTCACATTAAATGTTTATTTTGACTGTGTTGCACATATTTGTTGTGCATATGCTAATTAGCGTTTGTCGTAGGTCGGCATATTATATATGTACACATAAATACATACATACATAGTTATGTACTATTTGTGTAAATAAGCTATCAACAAGAAGGACAACAATGCACACTGGACAAAATTCAATATAATATATAAGCAAAATAGAAAGAGAGAGATGCTGAAAACTACAACTAGCAATAATTGCAACATGCGGTAAATACACTTTCTGCTTCAAACATAAAATTTAAAAAAGGTCGGAAGACGCTCTTAAAATTAAAAAATCAGAACGGCAGGTTTACTTATTGTTAGACACTATAAAATATTTTCAGATGTTACACTAACACTAACGGTGCGGTCTGACCAAAAAATGTTTTGGTTTGTAATTATCCCATTAAGGCGCAGAATTGAATAAATCAGACAATTTCTTCAATTATGTTCTCAATTTATACCAAAAAATAGAAATTTCTTCAAGTGTACAATGTAAAATGTGAAAATAATTAATTTAAAATAGAAATTGGTACACCAACATTTTATTGTAGTTTAAATGTAATTTATATTTTTGAAAAACTAATTATTTAAGCACTGATTTGGCTTTCACAAATAAAACACAATGCAAGTGCTCTTCTAGCGTTTGAAATATATACAAATTTTTAATATATTACCAGCGGATACCGGGTGTGTGCCCTCTACTTTGTACGCGCCTTTCGGCTGTCTTTCGGATCTTTTCCGCTTTGCATCTGCGTATTTTTGTACAATTTCGAGCGCTTTTTGGTGGCATTTTTGTACTTTTTGTTTTATTGCAGCGTAACCAAAATAAATTGGGGTTAGTATGAAAACATACAAAAAAGCACTAAAAAATTGCTGTTTTTTTTTTTTAAATGGCAGTAACAACACAATATGTTGAGACTAGTATAAAAAACATACAAAAAGCAAAAAAAAAATTGTTATATGGGAAAATTCGATTTCATGAATGAACGTATGTATGTTTTAGTGGTTCATTACAACTCTTGCACTTTTGTCTTTTAAATGAAACCGGATTGGGACTTATTGGTTGAACGGTTTGAAAGTCCATAGCGGACATAGAAACATTCTTTTATTTTATAAAACGATCTGCCAATATAAACAAATTTTTATTTCATGTTCTGACTTTATTTCACAAGATACATATATATTCTTTGTCTTTTTCAATCAAACATGCTTTTCCGCTCTATCGCTTTCTCTCACCTCTCTCTCTCTCTCTCGACCACACTTGCTGCACCACATGAGGCACATTAGCATTTTCCTAATTGCGTTTAGCCAAAAATCGCTTTTGGATAATTGCCAGTAAATATGCATATCCGACATTTTACACATTACACTGCAGCATATTCCAAATAGTCGTACATTGTTTGCAACGCCCATATACAAACTAGACTATTTACATATACTATATGAATGTGGTTATAATATTATCGTAGCAATAACAACACCTAACCCTAACCAGTCAAGTTTGTTCAAAACGGAATGACAAGCAACGACGACAGTAAACGAGACAGGCGACAACACTATGAACAAAAGGACAAATACATACAACAAATCGATTCAATTGAATGAGCTTCACTTTCCTAAATGACATGTCATGCAACGGCAACGACAAACGCTCCAATATCGCGTTCACCCACATATTCCACACGGAACGGAGACTGCTTCGACTAAAGCCATAATTTATTCTTCATGTTTGTCATAATTCAATAGCTCCTTGCTGGTCTTAAATTTCTAACGTTGCACAAAAAAAGAAGGAAATCAAGTTAAAATCTTAACTTTTTTATCGACGAAGTTTTAATACTCTTCGCATAAATACATTAATACGAAAAGCTCTTCAAAAATTGGGAAAATGTCACCATAATTTGAATTTCATTTCAGAAAGGTTTTTAGTTTAAATTTTTTAAAAAAATTCATCGAAAAGAAGTTTTGAATATATTTATAGACAGACAGACAGACAGACAGACAAAATTATATACAAACGAATATATTCATAAATAGATACACTCTTCTAAAAAGCAGAAAATTAATAGAACACACCCTTATAAACAATTGCTAAAGGGTATAAAAATATTGTTAGTATTAAAAGCATGCGATTGCATGAATGCATTTTTCTTCTATGCATACTTTTATACCCTTTACCCAAAGAGTAAAAGGGTATATTAAGTTTGTACGAATGTATGTAACAGACAGAATGAGGCTAGATAGACCCTATAAAGTATATATATTCTTGATCAGCATTGGAAGTGGAGTCAAACTAGCTATGACCGCCTGTCACGGTTTGTCATGCTGTCAGCCGTATGAAAACGGTTATTTCAGTGCTTTATGCGGTAGAGCTTCCTTATTTGAAACTAAGACTTTCCTAAGCCGTCATATAAGTACTTGCTAACGGTTTTTCTCTAGACCCATCTTAAGGGGTACCCCATACAAATCCACCTCAAAATGTTGTTTTTTTGCATAAAAACGTCATTGTTTCTGATTGTAGAAAGCCTAAATTTAGTATAAATTATGTCTATGATAGTCCCAATGCAATATCCTAATATGGGTGGTATCAACAAAATTTTAAGTATTGCCTCCATACAAATATACTCACATTTTTCATGGTAGTAAGTTTGGACATAACACATAAAGTTTGGGTACAGAAATATCTTGCAGTCGAGCATACACGACTTTAGCGTTCTTTCTTGTTTTTATTTATTCTTGTTTTTTTTCTATTTGAGTCCTGCGCTGTTGATGACGATGAATCAATAAAAATACAAACAATTCAACCACAAATGTAGGCAAAAATAAAAAAATATTAAGTGAGTGAGTTTGTCTATTTCTTCAGCTTAGCTCAAACTCTTGAACATTACCGATGACAGCGAATATATTGCAATAAAGATAGATTGCAAACATTGAAGTTTATCTATGCTTAAGTTTATATGTATGTAACTATGTGTGTAAGTGTGTATGTGTATATATGTATCTGCATTTTAGCTGTAGCTCTATTGGCGCACGTGTTGGCATTTCTTCTTCTCTATTTTATTTTCACTCACTTTGCTTTTCTTATTCCTTGAAATCCACTAAAATTTCTAAGTAAATATTTAACGAAAATCTTTGAAGGATTACATTCAAAATTTTTTGCAGTGTATTTGATTGACAGAAGCAGAGTGCCAATATTTTCAGCATAGAAGCAGCATTCTATAGATTAAGCTGAAACAAATCGTTGAATTGATAATCCAATCGTCTAAATAACTTCACGTCGTCGTCGTCGTCATTGTCGTCATCGATGTCATCGTTGTTGTTGTTTGCGTTTGTACGCTTGTGGTCGATGCTTGATGGTTTTGTTTCGGTTTTGTCTTTGCTGATTTGACGGGACGAGACTTTTCGCCTAAATGTATGCAAATAAAATGTCGGAGTCTTTGTTAATAATAACAAATTAATATTTGACGCTTTCTGAATTGTGAAATTGGTAATATTCACTTTAATAAAATATTTCTAATATTTTAAAATTTAAGAAATTTCAACAAAAAAAAAAAAAAAAAAAATCAATTAATAAACAATGCATTTTTTATTATTCTTTCTTTACTTTGAGCATTTATTAAATATTTCATTAAATCAAAATGAAACGTAAAATTAAGCATACGCAATGTTATTCCATTGGCGATGAAATATGCGCGAACGCACGTATATATTTTTATGCGCACTTAACATTATGAATTATGCATATAAAGCATTAATTTTTGCGGTGCTGAAATATTTTCATGCTCATCACTCACACACACCGACACACACACATATATATACATGCATGTGTTAGAATATTTTGGCTTTCTGTGCTACTCTAGCGTAATAAAAATATAATAATAATAAAAAAAAATCTGCGTATTTCCATTGCATAAATCGTGTATGAACATAAACGCTTGAAAACACCTGCTGCCACATAGTTTTGCAGCCACAATGCCACAGCATTCGCATCCTTTCAACAATATCAAGTAAAGCAACACATGGCAACACATGGTCGCCATTAAAGCAACATCATACATTTGTATTACATAACAATGACCCTTGAGCATGTGTTAAAGTGCAAATTATTATAGTAAATTTTCATATAAATACATTATGGATGTACATACTATATACCAACATAAAGGGTTTCCCAATAACAACAATAGGAATTGAATTTGAAAAAAAAATTTGACCATCCTATTTTCGATGACTCGGTGCAACACTTTTGCTGACATAGCAGCAATTGTGGCTCGAATGATGGCCTAAAGCTCATCTCTCTCGATCTTGGTGGTCAGTTGTTACGATTATTTTGCGATATTATCGACTCATTTATTCATAAATAAATGGCAAAACTTACTGAACACAAAAATCAACATATGTCAAATTTCTGAAATCAAAAATGGCTCGCTGTCAAAACCCTATACTCACTATTGGCAAACACTGTATATGCTACAAAACTCTTTGTCTATTACAGAAAAATATGCATGCCTGTGCGTGCAATTTTATTCATTTAAAAAATACATTTTTCTTTTTTTTTTTAATAAGGTAGGTACTGTCCGTTAAACAACTTTTTGACTCTTTGAAACCATTTTCTTTTGCAAATTATATGTTTTGGTTTTTGATTCAAAACCATTTTCTTTCAATAAAGCTGGTTCGGATCATGGTTCAGAGCAATTGTCCGAAATTGCTGTGGTTCATTTCAAAATCAGGTTCGGTTCAAAATTCGGTTTGCAGTCTTTCTGATGTTACAAAATATTCAAAATACCCAAAATTTTTTAAAATTAACTGTCTTGGTATTTCTGTGTCTGTTTGCAACTTTTATTGTTAAAAACTAAAGTTTCGGCCACATTAATAAATTGATTTACGATTATTCAAATTATCGAACCGATAAAGAAGAAGTTGTGTCATCGAGTTAATGGTTAAAGCAGCATCTATAACAGGCGTTCCTTTCAATAACTCTATTTCTTGTATCGGTTCGATTATTTAAGCAATCGTTAATCGATTTGTTTCGAACTGTTTTTGATTATAGATAGTAGATCCACCTGAAGTGATAGATATACCAAATTTGGCTTAAATTAAAGCTTGAATCATCCATAACATGAGTAGGGTCGTGAAAAATCTGGAATCAATAGCTTTTTTTTATTACTCTTTTTTTAATTTTTATTTGGGAGATGAAAATCTATGAGCTAGGCTTGAATCAAGAAAAAACTTCGTATTTTGTCGACCTGTGTAATTTATAACAATTTCATTTTCAAAATTAATAAATTAGCTTGAAGATCTAATTTAATAAGAAAACACAAAAACATTATTATTTTCGACATTTAATGTTACCTTTTTTTTTCTTTACCTATACATATTATATTAAATATTGTAGATACATTTATATATATAATAAAATTATTGAAGCACATCTTTTTAACGTTCACACACATAAAACATGTCACCAGGGACTTTTCGCATTGATGAACATTTCGACAGCACAAATTAAGCCCTTTGCGCAATGCGTACAAAGAAAACAGTCATTCAGTCAACCAGGTGTTGGCAAAAACCGCAACAATCATTTGCTTTTACAGAAGAAGCAACAAGGAAAACAGCAGCAACAACAACAGCAACAACAACAAGGACAATGTCGGCCACATTATAGTTTCATGTATTTCACGCATAAATCACACGCACAGCATCCTTCGACTTTTCTGTTTCTCTTCTTTTGAATCACATTTGTTCGTTATTTATTCATTTTATATTGTTGAATTTGTACGTCATTATGATGATGATCATCATCATCATCAACATCATCATGCAATAATGTTGCCAATAATGTTGTTGCGGTAAACGCAAGAATCAAAGAAAATAACACAACGAACGAAAGGACGAACGAAAGGACGTATGAAATACAATGCTAAATGATGCGCCAAAATAAATTTATACGCATACGAAAAAGCCTTTACAAGCCTCAACAAAGTTCAGGTAAAACCCAAAAAAAAAAAAAACAAAATGAATGAAAGCTGCGTTGAAGCGTAAAGCAAATGAACAGTTTTTCCGTTTTTGTATGTTCATAGTGTAGCGTTAAACAATACATATAATACTATTTATACAACCCTTTTAGCCCTCCCCCTTTTAAAATGTGTACATACATATTTAAGTCAAACAAATTGTCGGTTGGGAATTTTGAAATTAGCTAAATGAATAAAAATTCGTTAAATAAACCACAAACGGAAATGTATGTCGATGTGCCAGGATAACTAAGTAATTTTAAGTGTAGTTTGTGTGTGTGTGTGTAGCTTGTTTATATAAGCAAGTATTTGTATAAGAATTGGCATGACTTTTTGTATTTTATAAATTTGAAGCCATTTTAAGCCGGCGTCAAAAGAACAATTGTAGCAGACAGCTTTGGCTTTGGAAGTTAAGCACAAAATGTTTGAATGATTATAAATGATTATTTTATGGAATTAACAATGTAGTTGCTGCATAAATTAGACAATAAGTTGTGTTGTTAAAGCTTAAAAAATGAGTAAGCAATATGGAAACAGTAAAGTTTTAATTCAACTACAATTGTATAAGGTGTAGTAAAAAGATGTTTTTTTGAATAAAAAAAATGATGCGGATCGTATTTATATTCGAGTTACAAGAACATACTGAATAACTTTAATCTTTGAAAATAGCATAGATGCAGTAATATTGATATTCAAATATGTAATTCATATATCACTTCTAACCACTGACCTATATTTCAATTTCCGATTATTAGTTAAACAATAGAATGCTCTATAATTTCATTACAAAGGTCATAGTTGCCAAAGTAATACATACAATCTTCGAATATGTATTTGCACAGCTAGTGTTAATTAAAACTCTATTCAATTGAAGCATATTAATTAAGCAAAATGGAAATTGTTAAACTCTTTGCCTATATCATTTAGAAGACTTTGTGTGTACTAAATACTTTCGTATTCATTTACTCATTCATTCATCAAAACTTAGTGTTTTCAATGCTCTTAGCTATAAAATACAAAACAAATAAATGAAAATGAAGTAAATGAATGTTTGCAGACTGATGCGCATTAAAAATGCTTTGAGCGTTGCTTTGCGTAAGTTGCGCAAAAAATGGCGTTGTTACAGTTTTGTAATTAACTCTTAGCACTTCCGTTTCCGTTGCGCCATTTTTGAACGGCCATGACACACTATAAACTACGTTATCTTGAACACAATAAAATGTTAGGCAAACAAACTTAGATTCCTACGTACAGAACGTAATCAGAACTTAAAATAAATTAATTAAAAAACGAACAGAAAAAACTTTAACTTCCGTAATAGCAAAGCTTCAATGACCTTCACGCGATATTATTAGACTAATTTCCGTTGCCATTTATAGGTTCTTTGAGCGGATCAAAAATCAAATTTAAACTTAACTCAGCAGTACAGGTTTAGGTCTTTTGACTTTTTTCTGACTAGTCTACTCGGGTAAGTTACTGACTGATATCGTTTCTTCCTGACTGGCTCAGTTTCAGCAGCACAGAAGATTGATTTCTTTACTGATTCATTAAAGATCTCTATAATGTGTCTATAATTTATTGATTTTCTTTATTCAATTGAAGCACCTACTTTACACATGACACACATTGCATATATGCTGATGTATGTGGGTCAATTTTAATATAAACATCTGTCATTTTCCAAACGAATAACGTTTATTACGAGTATATGTATGCATGTCCTTTTATACGAAATAAATTAATGGCTCGTTTGCTTTTGCGGTTTACTTCACCGTCAAATAAGTAATTAAAGGACAAAGTAAAAAGGAATTTTCTGCGCACTTCGACACTTTACTGCAGACGATGGATGTCATTTAAACATGTTTCATGTTCAGTGTACAACATGTAGCCTGAACGCCTGAAGACAACCAAATACAAAAACAATAAAGACAATAACAAAAGGAAAAGTAACAAGAACAACAAAAACAAGATGGCATACACAACGACATTTCAAATGTAACCTGAGCAAGGTGTCCATGGCAGCTGTTGTTCGTTTCCGTTACCTACTATTGTAAGCTTCTCTTTTAAAATGTTACAGTTTTGGTCTATTTTTTCTTTTTATTGTCAATTGTTGTTGCTGTTGTTGTTCTTGTTGCTGTTGGCATACCAGCATTGCATGCAACTTTTGCTGCTTTTGGCTTTATATCCTTTTTAGTTTGCAGTCGAACGTATTTTAAGTCTGTATTTGTCTTTGTGAGAGAGAGTCTGTTTCTTAGTCCATGTCTGTGTGTCTAGCTTTACTGTCGCTATGCCTGGCTGACCTACGGCGTTTTTGTGTTAATTGCGGTTGCATTTAATTTGAACTCATTGCAATTCGGATATATTGTACAAAAGAAACCGGATATAGTGTAACAGAACGAACGAACAAAGAAACGATGAAGAGAAACTATTGTAACAACTATTTTAGTAGTGTTGGCAAAAAGAGTGACTTTTAAGTCACAGTGATTGCAAACAGTAACGAATCAAGTGACTGGCAAATGTACCAAACAATTTGTACAGGTTCGGTGTTCAGTGAACTATTCACGAAAAGTAATAAAAGCTCCATTCGCTGTCGCTGTTCGCGTAGAGCGATACACAACATCGCCGTTAATTGAATTTGTTTACTGAGATACTCGAACATCGCCAATCACTACTTTCAATTGCAGTGTGACATTACAATTTTTAAATCACTGTGAAAAAATCACCGAAAGTGTTTTTTTTTTTTTGCCAACACTACATTTTGGTTTATTCTATCTGTTACTCGCTTTTTTATTTGTCTCTTTGTATGCTTTGACGAATTTAATTAAAATTAGAAATATCTTTGCAAATATCCTTTTGGCTTTTTTTAAATGTTACAAAGGCTTTTGAGGCACTAGACAGCAGAAAATTATTGTGTAAAAATAAAGTAAAATACAAAATTAAGTTCATTTAAATTGAAGTTAACATTTAACATTGTAATAATATAGTACGATTTAAAATGGTCAACAAGTGACTCTACATATACACGCATACATTTGGTTTGTCAGTTATGCGAAATCTGTTCAATAATGCCCAAAACGGCTGAAATCAGTGTGACCACAAAGTGTGCATATAATATACAAGTTCATTAGATAGTTTCAAAATTTCCAAATGAAGGTTCAAAACCCAAAATCCGCAACAATGTTAATATTTATACGTATGTGTGTGTATTTGTTGTCTAATTTAGACTAATAAGTACCAACAAAGAGAGAGAGAGAGTAACTAAAGCGGTCAATTTAACAGGCCTGTAACAGGCATATTGACCGAACAAATACAACAATAACAACAAACTAACAGTAAGGACAGTTGTTCTATAAACTATGATTATTGGTTTAGCTACCAATGTATACAAAGTGTATGTGTGTGTGTGTATAAGTATATAATTTGCTCAATGAATATTATAATTACCAAATCGAAGACAAACACACACACACACGCTGTGAAGTGTTTACATACTGCTTATTTGTATTTGTGTAACTGTAAGATTGTATTGCACGCCTAATGACGCTAAGATCTAAACGCCAAATACAGCACCGCAAAATGATTTACATGCCACTGGGCAAGCAGGCAAACAAGCAAACAAGCAAACTAGCAAACGGCTGCGGCTGTGCATTATATTTATGCAGATTATTGCGTCGAGACGCCATATTGTTTGGCAATCTGACAAATTTACACATACTTAATGCCACCCTAAGCAGTAATCAAAAGCCTGAGTGCAGCACTACACTGAAATCTGCATTTAAATGGCAACGACAAGCTGGTCAGCTGAGAGTAATAACATTGATAGCTAATAATTGCGTATAGAATTGTTTTGCTATATTGTGTAGAACATAAAAACTTATATAGAGCAACTTTGTCTAGATTGATTAAAGTTAAAAAAATCCATTATATTTTTTTTTTCAAAAATTTATTAAATCTCTCAAAAGCCAGAAGATTGATAAGCTCAAATTTATTATCATAATATCAAATTAAATATTTTCAAACTCTAATATACTCAAATACGATTAAAAAAAAACAGTTGTGCTGTTCACGATGTCTAGCATGAGTGCATAAAAGAATAAGTGCAAACGATTGCAAAAACAACTAACACAGACTCACTCATGCTAGACCTCGTGAACAGCATATATGTTTTTTCGAATTAATTTGTCGAAATTAATTTATGCAAATAACTGGCAATTTTTTTATCGGCACTAAAAAAGAACTTTCACTGTAGATTGATTAAGACTTGCTGTTAACCTGTTATTAATGTTAGCAAATAATTTGCATAAATTTGGCAAAAGCTTTAAGATTGAATTTTAAATTATGTACGCTTCATAGCTGATGTGTACGGTATGTTAGTTATAGTGTTTAGCTTGCCTTTCGAAAAATGTATATATTTCAAATGTTGAACTTAAATAACCCTCAAACAAATAATTTATCAGTGACTTAGGTAAAATTTCGAAAAGTGTTTTTACCCAATTTTGAGTGAATGCAGTAATAAATAAAAACTTTTCGGTGAGTCTATATAGGGTCTATAACTTTCGTTGCTGAGAAAAGCTTTTGTTTAAAATTTAATAATTTACTTTTATTTATTAGAATGATTTTTCGCATTTAAAACAATAACAAGCTTAAATACCCGGTCTTGCTCGGGTGTCACAAATCGTTATTTTCAAATATTTTTGTGCCGTCTACGCCAATTAATCATATTATTTTCGGTCCTAGCAAATTGTACTTACATACATATATTTCTGGGTTCAGGGTCCCCTTAACACTCTGTGAAAATTTCAGGAAGATTCATTCTAGATATTTGGGCACTTTTAAGGCACAAACATGCAAACAAACACACATTTACTTTTTTTATATATGGATTATTATTATGATATTTTATTTTTATATACAAATATTTGTAGATATTTTTGACTGTTTTGCAAATGTAGTCAAACTGGATTTTTGCGATCAATCAATTATAATTTGAAGCTCCGTTTCGCACAATACAAACAACATTTTATTCTCTTTTTTATAATAAAAGCAAAAAAAAAAAGTGAATCGTATCTTCTGACAAGTCAAATACATATTTTGGTAATTAAATCAATTAATTATTCATATCAACAATAATATAAAAATTTAGTGCCAAAAAACTGTTTTAAAAATATTTCGTTTATTTTTGAATATTCTTGATTAGGAAATTTTAGTACATATATAGATTTTCTTGAATTTACAAATTATATACTATGTCTTTATTGTTCGAACTAATGGGAGATGGGAGATGGATAAACGTCAAGCTAAACTTCACAGTAAAAACACCTTAACTTGATCACACAATTTTATTTTATTCAAGTACAACTAACGTAAACGCTTAGAATAAATTAAATATTAAATGTACAAATTATTTAATTATTATAATAATAATATTCCACTTCCTCATCGATTTATTAATTATAGGCATCAATAATCTCACTTATACTCACATAGGTGCCCACAATACCACCGAAAACGCCAAAGGCAACAATAAAAATATTCACAAATAGGCGTATATGAAAACGACCATAACCAGAGGTGTATTGTACGCAAATTTGCAATAGTGCTGGAAATATTATGCCCAATATGGATAGACAAAATGAACCGACTAACGAGAGAAATAGTGACAAGTCTGGTATAGCAAGAGCGGCGCCAACTGCAAAGTGCAAAAGAAAAGAAGAAGAAAAAAATAATAAAATATAATTTCATAAAAAGATGGGAAAAAATAAAATTACGTACAGGTCAGCAATACAATGGTCATTCTAATGAGCAACTCATAGAGCACGTGTTTGCCAGTGTCCTTTACACGTTTGGATAGATATTTGTTCCATATAATATCCGCAGTGACATATCCCTGCAAAGCATAGGAAATCCAGGTTGTTATGGCAAAGAAAATCTTTATGACTTGTGCCAAGCTGTGAATGAGAATAATAAAAAAATAAAAAATAAAAAAATAATAAGTAAAATAAATTTAGTAATTTCTAGCATAATTGCATTTCAGTCTGTCTGTCTGTCTGTCTGTCTGTCTGTCTGTCTGTGTCTGTGGCGTATACGTATTACTAATTGCGCATACGCACTGTTTGCACACGTTTGTGTATGTGCTTAATTGCATATTCATATTTCTATGTAAATATTATTGTATTTTAATTAAATTATTTACCAACAACTTACATTTCCTCCGATGGAATATTCAATGTAACACTGCCCAATGCCTCATCACCGTATTTCCAATAACCAAAGAAACCCAACATTACGTATAAACTCAAAACAATTGTCATGCCAATGTTCATAATGCCAAAAGGACGTAGATAAGCCTTTGGTGTAGCCATATTCTCTTCGATGGCAAGTATCTAAAAAAAAACGAATAAAAAATAAAAATTAAAAAAAAATAATTCAATTAATTTAAAAAAAAAAATCACTTACCACACCAACTGCCTCCAAGGCAAATAGTACCGTACCCAAAAATATAGGTAATCTTGTTATACTAACAAAAGCCTCACGTTCCGATAATGGTGGCAACTTTTCGAATATAAAATAGAGTATTACGCCAAAACCAACAAATAATAAAATATTTGCCGCACTCGAGAATGGTGCCAGCAATTTAAGATTTCGTATGCTAAAAATCAAAAGAGTGGCAAGAGCACAAAACACATATGTATGCGTACATCCCAGACAACCAAATATTGGTCTACAATTTGCTTAATACTCTCCGCAATGAAGACAACATAAACACAGCAAATGCCAAAATGATAAAATGCCAAAAAGCCATCCACAAATGGACTGCAATTATAATAAAAAAAAAAAAATAATAATAAAAGAGAAAGTTTTTTAAAAATAAAAAAATAAAAAACGTTGAACTTACCCTGCTATCGGTACCACACACTTAAAAATTCCTGGACCTTCTCGAAAACCCAACGTCATAGATTCCGAGAAGGTTAGATAAGGCACACGTTTTCGTTTGCATAGCTCATACATACTATTGATCTTGAAGTAGAAAATAAATATTTTGATTTATAACAAACAACTTAATTGAACGAAAACACTTACCAATATATGCAGGCAATAAACTGCTATAAAGCCAATTAATAACGTTAGCACAATACCCAGAATATAGCCAGAATTTGCAAAAGCGCTGGGCATAGCCAGTACTCCGGTGCCTATGGAGGCTTTTAGAAAGTGCGCAAGTGTTTGCCAATTTCTGAAAATTAAAAAAAAAAAACAAACAAATTACATATATCTATGGCAAATAATTATGGCATATATCTATGGCATACATCTATGGCATATATCAATGGCATATATCTATGGCATATATCTATGGCATATATCTATGGTACTTACGTTGTTGGATTTTGGACATTACGATGCTCATGTGGATCATAATCATCATTTGATGGATTTTCCGCTTGTTTATTTTGTTGTTGTTTGCTTGGTTTTGGCTTTAAATCAATTCTAGAAGAAAAAAAAGTTAGAAGGTAAATTGAAATTTTGGTATGAATTGAAGATACTTTTGATATGCTGCATATCTTCAAAAGCTTATTTGAAATTGTGCAACGTTTTTATATCGGCTTTGACTTCACTATTGTACATTTAATAATAATAATTGTATATTTGGTCACCAAGTAGAGAGTAGAACGAAGTACTGGGAAAGTTCAGGAGCGAAACGTGTACCTAATCGGAGATCTTGGAAGACATTCACAAGATTCGAACCTATAATTGGTATTGGCTGTAAGGTCACTTATAGTACCCAACCGATGACTAATTTCTATTTCCGAAAATCAAAAAAAAAAATATACTCATGTAATATTTTACATATTCGAAATAAGCAATTAATGCATCTAAAGAGCTTGTTTTGGCGGTTCATCTGAATGGGTTGAATAATAAAACCATTTCCGGAATTTTGAAGCAAACCACTTTTCCAATAAATCATAAGTGTGGTGTGATTTTTTAATGAATAAACGTATAAATACCAAAACTAATGAGACCGCTAAAATCTTGTTTCATTAAAGCCATAAATTAAAACTCATTAAATTTGTTTACGATTTCAATTTAGTTCAAAAACACAACTCTTTAGAATCATTGGGATATTCACTGCTTAATTGCATCAATAATAATTTATAACTCAACGAATGCGATAATTTTTATTATATGAATTGCAAAGAAACAAGTCAAATGTTCCCTGTTTATAACCTTCTAAAGATTATTAAGTTTATCATTGCAATTAAAAAGGTACGACAACAAAAACACTCAAAACCAAATTGTATAAGAGTGCATCGCAAATAAAGCTGTCGAATATAAAAATCAGTTTCAGGCAAAAAAATATTTGCTTATACAGATTCGGTGAGTTTTAAATGATATTTGTCAGCTACCTATCTGCATACTCACATCATGATAAAAATGTAGATTTAATTACGGTAACAAAAGAAATATCTTTTTAGATAAAAAATTACGAAAAATTTATTTAAAAAGTTGATTTAATTTAATACTGAAGCATAATATTGAAAAATATTGAGATTTAAAATGCGCTTTCTTTTTATATTTAATATTTTTCAAGTTATTCAAATCACAGTCACATGAATCACAATATTTTTTAAGGTATTATTTTTTTTCAAATCCTTTCTTAAATTGAATTAATTTAGCGGCCGCTGTGATCGTTTGAACGGTTTTAAAGCTGACGACGAACTGATTTAAGCGTTCACAAAAATAAAAGTTCACCTGTCGAAGTAACAAAAACAAACAAAAAAAAATCTTAATCGCAAAATAAAAACATAATAACTACTAGTTCCTAATCTTAAACACTCCTACTATCTCTTTCTGTCTTTCTATTTATCTATATCTCTCTCACTTATACGCATTAAAAAATCTGAACTATAAGAGTTTTATCACGAAGATAAAAAAAGCCGGGAAAATAAAAAAAACTAGTTAAAACTTATTTGAAAATTCGAAAGATACTATATATCTTTAGCAACATAAAGTTATATTTTTTATATAGCTGATATAAACATTAATATACAATTATCTTTAAGTATTTTGGTCCAGAACAAAGATCATCAAATGTATAACCAAAGAACAAAATAATTAACTCAATGAAAAGCTCAGAGAAGTGAATATGATGCCATCTGTGCTGAAATTCATGTACGAATTGCCAAATTATCTAGTTTAAAGCTTTGCACTTTAAATGAAAAGTTAAATTAAAACCGTTAAAAAGCTTAGAGTAAAAGCTTTCGTGCATAACTGTTTAAAAAAACTGTTTAACAAAAATAAAATCTAAATAACAACCTAACTACACAACCCAAACAAAATCTACATTCTCTCTTTACTTCCTAGATTTAGATAGCCCAAACCAAACTTTCGATTTTTTATAACATTTTTTTTAGTCCATTCCGAACGTCCATTCTTATAAAACGACATATATCCTATCTTTTAAGTTGGACCAAAAAAATACACATTTACAAAATTTCATTGAAATCAGTTGAGTTGTTTCGGAAATATTCAATGAATTTATGATCGAAACTATTGGGGACACGCCCACCAACCCACAAGGGAATGAAAAATAGTTTACATATAGTATATAGTATACAAAATTTCATAAGATTCAGTCAAGCCGTTTCGGAGTAGTTTTGTTACAAACACTGTGACATGAGAATTTTATTTTAAGAAATGTATGTAAATGTACATAAAATTTTTCGCATGACTTATACGCACTGTGCAAAAGCACAAAACAACAACAAAGTCAAATATGTCGCCGAATACAAGCCGAACACAAAAAAAAAACATGCAATCAAATATCACGAATGATCGGCATAAGAATCGAATCGAATACCAGTTGCGACGCTCCGAGTGTAAAAAAGCTTTGAAAAAAGTTCAGTCGTAAAATATCGGCGAAGTGCGGCGCGTGACTAAAAAGAGTGAAGCGGCAAATGAAAAACTAACAATTTCTTTTTTGTGTTAAATAAAAAAAACACACAGAAAAATCAAAACAAATTTGTGAAATTTCTAATAAAAAAGTGTAAATTAATATAAAAAAAAACAACAAATGTGAGGTAGTTATAATCTAGCACCAAATATTTGTTATAATATAATTAAAATGAACTAATTTTACATGTTTCACCGGTTTACAACAAAAAAAAAAGTTTTTTACTTACACCTAACAATTTTTTTTCGCACACAAATATTAATAATTTTTTTTTCTCGTTTGTTTCTGTGATATTCAGCGAACTTGACAAAAAGCGGCCACAAACAGCAAACAAAAAACAACAAAATTACAACTTTTGCCGAAAATAGAAAGAAATAAGCAAAAAAAACGAAAGCAACAAAGCGCCGAAAAAATAAAAACGGAGTTTATAAAAACCAGATATGGTTTACTCCATAAAGGTGAGTTCCCAGAAATATAAAAATAATCAATATAAAAAAGATAGAGACCTAAAGAGCAGAAAAATAGGTAAAGACGCAAAGCAAACGACAAAAAAAAAGAGAAAGAGCTTTTCAAAATATAATCAAATTTATAGGTGAAAAAAAAAACGAATATGCTAAATTTAATCACTTGGGGCTACGAGAGTAGCTTAGAAAGTAATTAGCATAAGCAACACTGATCACTGCATTATATCCCCTAAACATATCATACATTACTCGATGAAGATCATTCTCAGTCTCATCAAAGTAGCAGAAAATGTTCTTAGTCTCATAACCTAACCACAATTGGGGGTGGGTACAAAAGACCTATCGAAGGTTCCATTTTTCCTGCCCAGGAAGCCCGCCATTTGACATAGACATTTGAAGGCGTTATGCGCCTTAAACTTCGTTTTGACCACTTACTTGTCTGGCGACCGCGGTTCAGTCACTACGTCAAGCTCTTTATGGTTATGTTTACATATTTTATTCTATTTTATATGATTTAAGCCAACTGTTCCGCACTAAAGCATGCAAATTATAGTGTCTAAATTCAAATTAAAACTAAATTTCAAACAAAATAAAAAATATATTTTTTTTTTTTTTTTTTTTTGTATAATTACATTTTTTTTTTTTTTTTTTTTTTTTTGTTTTATATTTGGTTTCGTTTGACAAACGAATTTTACACATAATCTAGCGTTATCAATTTTTTGGCAAATTTTGACTTTATTTGATATTACGTTTATCTGTCTTTTTAATCATTTTGTTACAAGGAATGGTTTAACAGTTTAAAAATTATTAAAAATTAATTGAAATGCTCAGAAGACAACTCTAATTGTTATTCAAGCGTAAAAATTGTTTATGTTTAATTTAAATAAATAATTTTTCTCTTTCAAAAAAATTTTAATACAATTCAATACAACTGCTTAATGTGCTAAAGTTTACATGCCACATTATAAGTCAACCATAATATTTACACCAATAAGAACCTTAAACACACAGAAAGCCAATTACAAAAGGGCTATCAGATACACATAAAAACAATACTAATCAAAGTCATACAAGTGATGTTATAGATGGGCGTCTACATTTGTATTTATAAATTTTAAAAATATCTATCTTATCATTTTATATAAGTTGAAGTATTTTATTCAAAATCAATTACATAGTTTTGTATGCGGAAACATGTTTTATCAAATAATAAGGCTGATACTATATATCTTACTTAACATCTTACATTTTGTCAGTACAGTTCTAATAACAACCTTAATGTATAATTAAAATATCAAGAGCATTTTACGCTACATGATAATTTTATATTAATATTTTTAAGGTGTTCCTAAATATCTAGTTTAAAACTTTATAATTATAGTTTACATTTAATAATTGATAACGGATACTATATATTCATGGTCAAATTTTTCCACAAAAATGCTAATTAAAAACTTAACTTCTTAATAGTTTGTTTTTTAATAGATTTAATAAGATAAGTGTACATATTTTTAGATTATTTAGGGGTTATAATAACTCAATATCTACAAATTGATGTACACATTTAACACATTCTATACGTTCTATTCTATTCGCTTTCTAGAGATTTAGTTATAATTTATAATAAATCCAGACTTATATATTGTATAGTACATATATACATTATAAATCCAGCTAATCGGAATGTCAGTTGAATTTATTTTACATTGTCTCTGTACTTTTTTGCTTATGTAAGTATGAATCAAAAGAGAAAAACAAGCTTTTTTTTATTATTTTATTCTTTATATCCATAAATTATAAATATATATAATACGGTTGTATTGTATATAATTTTCCAGTTTAAAACAAGCTTATAATTGATAGTTAATAGGCGTTACTAACGCAAACTGAACACGAATAATGATTTATTTTACATATAAAATATTTTCCACTGTTTGAAATATAAAAAAATATAATATAAAATTTATCTGCCTCAATTTTACTTTGGAAAATTTGATAGAAAATAGAAACAAAAAAAAACATTTTTCTGAATAAAAAATTGTATAAACGTGGCACTTTTCAAATTTAAATTTTGCCAGTTTTTAGATTTTTAAGTTTACAGATTTTTAATTTTTCCAATACATATTTTGAAATTTCAAATTTTCTATAAGTAATCAAAACGTCGCGACTAAAATTTAAAATGAATCACTAGTTCTTTTTTTTTATATCAGTCCGAAACAAGTAAATTATATATACCTGATTGTGTATATATGTACGTACATATATATTTTGTTTTGATATTATCAAATTTTTTTTTACATAGATAACGATTTTCGGTTGTTTTCGGTTGTGTGCAACCTTATCAAAAAAAAAAAAAAAAAAAAAAAAAACTTGAATATCTGATATTCACCGAAATAGAAATAAATATGAATTAATGTAAAGTATAGGATCATTTTTTGCGATATCGCCGAGGCCATTTCTTTAAAAAAAAGTTAAAAGTAAAAAAAGGTTAGTTGATAAGAAGTCCCAACTATATTTTACCCTGCACAACGATAAGAATTGATGAAAATTAAACGCTAGATTTTGGTTTACAAGATTTTTAAAGTTTTTAGATAAACTATTTTGTAGATATATATTTTTTTTTAACGTGTCCTTCAAAAGAATAATTTACGGGACTATTGTTTTGAGAAATATTATTAGAGACGTGAAACGTTTGTTGGAATAGGTCAATACTTGGTATAAAATATTTAATCCAACCATTTATTTATTCATTTTTTCTTTGACTATTTATCTATTTTCTGTATTCATTCAACTAATACGAATATTTATCTATGTTAAAGTCAAAATGCAAACCATTTGAATTGTAAATGAAGTTGGCGTGTATACGTGGTCAAAAATCAAGTTGAATTTCTCTGTCAATTCTCGCTCGATCTGCTTTGATCTGTAAATGTTTTTTTTTTTTTTTTAGCTGTAAATATTCTCTGGATCAAAAAAAAAAACCAATAAGTTCGGTCGGTTTGTCGAGCCACATGTACTAATGACTTTTAAAATAAGTTACAATTCTACAGCTGGATTGATAGCAAAATTCATCTATGTTGAATAGACCATGTGTCTGTGTGTCAGTATAGCGCTAGACAAGTTTTGTTTATTTAAAAGAAATCAAGCCATACAAAAGCTCAAAATTAACAAAAAAACATTTAAACTTTTTTTTTTTTTTTTTTTTGCAGAATTCAGAAACCGGCGAGGTCGACTATTATTATGCAGATTGCACTAGCATTCAACGGCTTCAATATGACGAAGAGACTGGCGAACCTTTGCATGATCATGTAAAGGTACGCTATCGTAAACATGGAAATTTTCATATTCCCAGAATGTATCTACGCGGTACACCTTGTGATGAATTTGAGAATTGTGTAGAGAACACTTATACGAATAAACAAGAGTCAATTACTGTTACACCAATTACTGAGAATACGGAGCCTAAATACGTACCGAAGAACACCACAAAAAAACACTACGAAAGCGAAGACTACATTAAAATGGATGAAGTGAACAGCGTAAGAAAATTAAAAAAAAAATTAATTAATAATATAAATAAGAAGATTCGTTAACATGCTTTTCTCTTGTATTTTTCAGTCAATTGTGCTCGGTTACGCTAGGCAGAGTCATATTGCTTTTCTTATACCAACGCTCTTCTGTTACAATTTTCTGATTGCGCTTTCAATGGCACTTATCGAGATTGTTTTACATTGTTGGTCACATCACAAGAATAAGATGACAACAAATAAGCAATACTTCTATCGCAGTCCGCTACACTTGCTCACCTCGCAATTCTGTGCAATATGCCGTACGGAAACGGACAGCAAGTACAACAGAATATTTGACTATCTTAACATACAGATGCGTACTGCACATAAGTCAGTTGCACTTAAGGATCTATCAAAAGCTATGGGTTAAGGGAATTTTAATAAGTACAATAATATTTATGTTTTGAACATACTTTTCTTTTCTTTTGTTTAAAGAGTAACTATATATATACATAACAGTTTTTATTAGTTAAAAACAATTGCAACTGGTTTCACTTTATATACAATACATAAATGCACGAATATCACTTTAGACCTGAATAATATTAAGGCAAAACAAATTTGTCTTCAATTAAGACTGCTGATGGCTGATAGCAAGTTTTTGTTTAGACATCGATTTGTGTCATTTTCTTAAGATTTGGTGAGACAGTAAACTTGCAGCCGGTAGCAGCAATGATATCGTCAACAGTAAAACCATCGGCAACCTCGAGCAATGTCAGACCGACACCTTTTTCAACGCTAAAAACAGCTTTCTCAGTGATAATAAGATCAATGACAGCCTTGCCCGTTAATGGCAAAGAACACTGTTCAAGTATTTTCGGTGAGCCATTACGTGCATTATGTTCCATAGTAATGATGACTTTAGTGCCAGGTGCAGCAACAAGATCCATAGCGCCACCCATGCCCTTAACTAGTTTGCCCTGTAATGAAAATTGGAAGTTTTGAAAATTGATTTTGGTAATCTCTAAAAATACTTACGGGTATCATCCAATTAGCCAAATCACCTGTGGCCGATACCTCCATAGCACCTAAAATTGTCAAATCTACGTGTCCACCACGTATCATGGCAAAACTATCATCAGAGCCAAAGTACGAAGCACCTGGCACCACGGTAACACTTTCTTTACCGGCATTAATTAAATCCGGATCAACTTGATCCTTCGTCGGGAATGGACCCAAACCGAGTATACCATTTTCTGATTGCAACATTACATTCATGCCATTCGGGATATAATTCGATGACAACACCGGTATACCAATACCAAGATTAGCATACATGCCATCGCTGAACTCCAAGGCAACACGACGTGCAATGCGTTCACGTATTTCCTGTGCTGGATTTGGCGGTGCAGCGGTTTTACCCGCAACACGTGGCTCTGTTATACGCAAACGTTCAACGCGTTTATTATAGTTGGAACCTTTGTAGATACGATTGATATAAATGCCTGGAATGTGTATCTCATCGGGTTTCAGCGTACCGACTGGCACAATCTCTTCGACTTCAGCAACGGTGATCTTAGCAGCACGGCACATGGGTGCATTAAAATTACGCGCCGACTTATTAAACACCAAATTACCATTAGCATCACCCTTCTGTGCCTTGACAAATGCAAAATCAGCAAAGATTGATTCTTCCATAACATAATGACGTCCATTAAATTCCTGTACCGGTTTCTTTTTGCTGGCAATTTCAACTTTACCGTCTTTGGTGTACTTAATTGGAGCACCACCTTCTTGTACGAGCGTAGCGTAACCAGTGGGAGTAAAGAAAGCTGGTATACCTGCACCACCAGCACGTATCTTTTCGGCCAATGTACCTTGTGGTGTCAATTCTACAGCCAGCTCACCTTCCAGATATTGACGCACAAGCTCTGTATTTTCACCAACATAAGAACCAATAACTTTGGCAACCTGTTTCTTTTTAATAAGCACACCCAAACCGCAATCGTCAACACCTGGCGTAGTGGAAGTAGAATTATGTTTTAATTGATTTTAAATTTTGAATATGCAAAGCATACTAACCGCCATTGTTGGATACAGCTGTTAGATTTTTAACGCCTTTTTCTTTTAGCGCATTGATCATCTTTTCCGGTATACCACAAATGCCAAAACCACCAAAGAGCACCTGTGCGCCATCATGCACATCAGCTACTGCTGCATTTGCGGATTCATAGACCTTACCACTTGACGGTTTGCCACTGGTAGCATAGCAGGCAACAAGCTGTAAATGATGATAGTGTTGAATATTATTAAATGCAAAGAAATTTCAAAAATAAAGCATTAAATTGCAATAATTATAAAAAAAAAATTGTGGAATTACATAATTGCTTTATTTATTTTATTATACACTGTACCCAAAATGTAAAAGGGTATATTAAGTTTGTAGGAATGTATGGAACAGACAGAAGGATGATAGGTATACCCTATAAAGTATATATATTCTTGAATAGCATTGAAACAAGAGTCGAACTAGCAATGTCTGTCTGTACGTCCGACCGTCATGCTGTCTGATTATCTCGGAGACTATAGGAGATAGAGCTACCAAATTTGATACTTAGACTCTCCTAAGCCGCAAAGTGTGCACTTGCAAACGGTTTTTTCTAGCCCTATTTTAGGAGTATCGCCATACAAATCTACCCCAAAGTTTTGAATTTTTCCATAAAAACTTCTTTGTTTCTTATTGTAGAAAGTCTAAAATTAGTATGAATTTTTTTGGTATAGCCCCCATACAAATATTCCTAATTTTTTGAGTTTTTGTATGAAAATCCAACACAAAAAGGTATCGTACTAAGAAAGGACTTAATTTAAGGTACATAATGATTGAGGTCAGGGTATCTTGCAGTCGAGCATACTCGACTGTACCGTTCTTTCTTGTTATTGTTGTTAATTTATGAGCTATACGCGTGGGGCTTCTTATCAGTTTAAGTGTGGCAGACATCATGCGATAATAATGAAAAAAAAAAAAACAAATCAAAATCAGACGCATTAAAACAACAATGCATGCTTGTTTGGCAGCCTAAAAAAAATACAGTAAAACCTCAATTAAAGCTTCAAGGTCGAAAAAGTTTATTTTTTATGCTTCGTATAACCCCTATGAGACACCAGGTATAAAATCTCCTTTCAGGTTTGAAAATGGGGAAAATTATTGAGAGAAGTTGTCTTCTAACACGCTTAGGCAGAGGTAGCTCGGAGTAAATGCTGCAAGCGATCCGATAGGCGATACAATAGCATAGGATGGTTTAAAATTTACTCCGTGAAAGTTGAAAAGATACAATCCGGTGCTATCGTATCGGCTATCGCATCGCTTTCATTTTTCTTTGAAGTCAGCCTTAGAGTATTCAGAGATTACCTCTCCCAATGATTTTTCCCCATTTCCGACTCTGTACGCAGATTTTATACAGGCTATCTCAGAGGGTTATACACGACTCTGCTTTTTATCTATGATGAACAGCACCTTCTAGAACACAACGGTATCACAATGTTTTATTTTACTGTATCACTATTGTTATTTTTTTTTTTTTTTTTTATCATACGACATAATAATCGCAAGCAAAATCGCAACAGGTTCTATTAAAACGAGTTCGAGTGATTAGAATATGCTTATTAGTTTTAGGGAAATTTACATACTATATGTACACATGAGTGATTTGTTATTTAGTTACACGCACACTTCCCAAGTTTTTACTACGAAATCTGTTTCTATCTTGTAGAATAATTTAATATTTTATTATAGAAAATCACAGTGCAAACAATGTAATTTATCTAATAGATATGCACAATACATACAAATACATATACATATGTATACCTAGTTATTATGTACATATATACATATGTGTCTATTTAAATTAGAGTAGCAAAATGTATATTTTTAAACCGAATTATTGTTTTTGTTGTTGTTGCGTGTGTGCTTTTTTTTTCTTTTTTTCGCGAATACGCTTTACCGCTCACCTTTAGCACTTGTTGCTTGTTGCTGATACATAAATTATTATTTACAATAAAACTACGCAACATTTTGTTCTAATTATTCACTTAACAATATTAAAACAACACGTTTTTTTTTTTTTTGTACGGAGAAAAAATAATAAACTTAAATAAAATTAAATGCAAACCAATCACAAAATGCGTGTGTTCTACTCGAAACGTAAAACAACAATGAGCAGCTGATGCCATTAATAATCGATATCATGTCATCGGTGTACTACATTTTCAGGCCGACTATTAATCAATTTTACAAATTTTAAAATTATTATAAATTGGGGTAGGCTTCTAAAAAAAAAATATTTTTCATTGATTTATTTTGTCAAAAATTGTCTTTAATATTTGTTGTGGTAATTTTCAAAATTTTGTAAAAAAAATAAATTAAATAAAAATAAGAAAAAAAAATTTTATCGAAATTAACCGTTATGAGTTTCAACGTTAAGAACAAAGAAATTGGTAAGTTTATAAATCATTCGTGTATTTAAACATTGAAAATTTGTATAAAGCATACAACTCAGATAATAACTGCAATGTTGCCGTGCATTTGACAGCTAACAGTAATCGTCGCGATATGTTAAACGACGAAAATGACGTAGAAACCTTTTAAAACAATTGTTAGCACGCGCGTGCTGCGAACACCGAAAAACAAAGAAAATAATATTGCACTTGCCACACCTGTAAAACGAAATAGTTCCAATGCTTGGTTGTATCTTTTCAATCTAATTAAGACAAAAAAACTGGAGGCACAAATGAAACAAAAGAGGCTGACAATATTTCCTAAAGAGAAAATCGTAGTAAATGAATGCTATTTGACACCAAGACAGGCGGCAGTAGTGCACGAAGTGGAGCCAATATTTGGCACAATTGAAGCCGGTCTGTCATTATTCGATATGTCTAAAATTTCGGCTGCAGCTGCTATTTTTCCACATTCAAAAATCATTTCGCTCGATAGTAGTTCTCTAGAGGCTCTACATATTCTGCCACAGGCAGCACCACCATCTACAACAACGCGCTATACTACTTTGCCGATTGGAACGGCTAAATTGAAACGCAATAAAAACCAAAAATGCAAAACCACAACACCGAAGTCGACAACAACAACTCCGGTCATTACATTACGGCAACGTCAATCGGAATTGCATCGTCTACAATTGAAAGTGGAACAACGTCGCATTCAATTGTTAGATCTGAAAATAGCACGTGAGCAAGAAGAGGCTGTACGTTCGCAAATACTTTTTCAGAAGGATTTGGAGTTAAAATCGTTGAAGCTGAATCAGATCAGTGAACAATTTTAAGCACGGAACATTGGATTGTTCAGTCGTTTGACCAACAACTACAGACTTTCTTGGCTTAGTTATAATAAACAAAAAAAATACTATTCAGTTAAAATGTGATTCAAATACTAAAAATTATCTTAAAAATATATATACCTACATATACATAAATGATGCAATAAAAGATATTTAGTTTTTTTTTTTTTTTTTAATGTTAATCAAAGTAACGGTCTTGGATTTGTCAACAAAAAATGTGAATGTTAGAATCAGCTGTTGTCAGCAACAGAATTTGTTTGTACTAGAAGAAGAATTTGTTTATTTATTTTAAGCTACACTTTCCAACTGTGCAATATAGATTTTACAACTTAAAAAATGCTTCAAAATTTGTGCAGAATATGCACAAAAGAAACAAATATCGATGATGCCATAAATCTTTTCGAACAACATACACAGAAGCTTTTGCTGCAAATAGAAACACTCACAGGATTGTCGGTAAGTACACAAATGCGAAATAAATAATATGGATGCGCTTATTAAAATAAATTAATAATTCCACAGCTTACACATACATCAAACATGCCGGATTCTATATGTACTTGCTGCCAGACCGAAGTTCGGCAGGCTATTGCATTTCGGCAAAAAATAATTGATGCACAAGAGTTTCTAATGAAGGAAACGTCGTTGGTGGTTAATAAAGACAGCTACGTCGATGTAGGCGATTTGGAATTTAGTTTAGAAACCGAAACAGTTTCCATTAAAAACGAGTGCTACGGAACAAGCGATGATACAGAAGAAGATTTGCCATTAAGTACAGTGCAAGTGATGCTACGCTGTGAGCCCAATATGAACTCGGAGCTGACCAATAATGATGACGACGATGACTTTAATCACTTAGATGATGGATATGTTGCTAGTGACAATGAAGAAGTTGTACTTAAAACAGCTAAATCGAAGTGCAATAAGCGCAACAGCAGCAGCAGCAACAAAAACAGTGAAAAAAAGCGAAAAACACGTAAGGATACAATTAAAAAGATTAACAATGCCGCCACAGCAAAAGAAGAAACTATGCATGATGATGAGGATGACAATGAAGAAAAGCCGTCATCGACTGAAGCAGACGTAGCGTTATCCGATGTATCGGAGAATAACATAAAGAAAATCGAGACGACGACGAAGAAACGTAAGCAAAAAACAACAGCAGATACACTAAATGCTGATGATAAATCGAATATTAGTGCAAAATCACAAAAGTTTATTTGTGATCAGTGCGGCAATCGTGTTGTGGGACGCAATGCATTCGATCAGCATTTGCGTAGACACTTTGGTGTTAAGGAATTTCAATGCGAGTAAGTGAGAGTTGAATCGTTAAACGTTTTTATATTTATTTAATATTTGCTTCTGCTCTACTTAAATATAGATTATGTACAGATCGCTTTTGTACACATTCAGAGTTGAAGCGTCATATGAGAAGACATACTGGAGAGCGTCCGTTTGCTTGTCGTCATTGTGGACGACGCTTTACGGACTATAGTACACGGGTGAAGCACGAGCGTACACATACAAATGAGCGTCCTTATTTATGTACACATTGCGGTAAAGCATTTACAACATCATACATACTTAAAAATCATATGCTAATACATACTGGCGAACGTTCATTTAGGTAAATTTACTTTAAAAAGTTTGTAATAGTCATGTATATATTATAATGTTTTTTTTCTTTTTTAATGACAGATGTGAACCGTGCAATAAATCATTTCAGCGTCAAACGCATCTTGCAACTCATTGCCGTTCTATAGCACACAAACAAAGTGAAGAAAAGTTAGCACAAATAAAAGGATTACAGAAAGCAACAGAATTGCCGCCATAGCTTTAAGCGTTTAAATTTAAAAATTAAAATAAAAGTACATAATATACTTAGATATATACAAATAAACGTAATTTGGACAACATTTTACAATGAGCTAAAGCAAAGCTAATGACTTGAATTTTGTTCTCATAGAATCACTATAACATTTATCTCAAGATTTGGATTGTTTGTAACATTATTGTACTTTTTTTTTTTTTTTTGGAGAAAATTAGTCAAAAAACTTTAACAAACAATTAAGAATTGCACTAGGATAGAACGAAACTTAAGATACATACAAATTAAGTACAGTGCATCACGTAGTGCAGCGTTCGTTCTTTCTAGACTTACTTAGCCATTTGTATCTTTTGGCGATTGTCCAAAATTTTAAACGGAGACAAAGAAATATTTTTATCAGAACCTTTAACTTTATTTTTGAAAGTGGAGGCGACGTTTTAAAAGTATTAAATTTTTAAACTTTTAATTATTTTTATTCTTTTGTAGTTTACATAAACTTAAAGCCGTAAAATATCTTCATGCACCACTTAAAGTTTAGCATCTTGCTTTTCCACGTTTTGCTTATGGCCTATAGTACGGTTATGGGTAGAAAGATGAGATTGTAGCTGAAATGATTTGTTGCAGGGTTCGCATCTGTTGATTTAAGCAAAAACTGTATTATCAAAATATTAATATAAGCAAAAGTTTATATACAAAAACTTACCTATAAGAACGTTCTCCGGTGTGAATGACTATATGATTCTTTAGTATGTATGATGTAGAAAATGCTTTGCCGCATAATGTGCATAAATACGGACGCTCATTTGTATGCGTTCGTTCGTGTTTTACTCTCGATGTATAGTCTGTAAAACGTCGATTACAATGGCGGCAAGCGTAAGGACGTTCGCCCGTATGTTTTCTCATATGTCGATTAAGTTCCGAATTCGTACAAAAACGTGCATCGCAAATTCTACAATATAAGAAAAATAAAAATAGTATAATCAAAATGGCTTACTTGAATACTAACACTTACTCGCATTCGCACTCCTTAACACCGTAATGTCTACGTAAATGTTGATCCACTGCATGTCGTCCTACCTTACGGCCACAAATGTCGCAAATAACACTGGAAGCTTTCTCTGTACTTTTACGTTTTTTCGAAATTGATTTCCTTTTTACACTAAGGCTAGATGGCTTTTTGTTTGTTTCATTCAAAACAAGTTTCGAAGTGGAGTTGTCGTCAGATTGGAGCGCTTCATCTAAACTGTCTTTATTATCTTTTTCGCAAGCTACATTAGCCACATCACTCATTGAATTAGAATCATCATCGTCATTAATGGACATGGAATCTTCAATAAATTCATCAATGTCGGTTTGCTCTGTTGCGAAAACGAGTGCATCATCATCGTTGTGCGTTTTGTTAGTGGCAAACTGTTTTGCTAGAGTTTCTTGTGTGTCAATGCAGCGTTGTCTAAAGATGTCAGCTTGCCGCAGCTCGGTTTGGCAACAGACACATATAAGGAAAGGCAATTCAGAAATATGCGCCAACTGTAAAAATACTTATATTTAATAAAATAACGTACAAATGTGTAAATAAGTACTAAAAAGGTTTCAAATTTACCGACAATCCCGTTAGTTTTTCTATTTGCAATAAAATGTCACTATGCCTAAATAAATTTATTGCTTCATCTTCATTTGTTTCTGTGCCACATGTACGGCATAGGTTTTCAGTCATTTTAAATGGAACACAGTTAAATATCGTTTAAATTAATGTAAACCAAATATAAACAAATTAAAAGCTAAAAACTCTTCAACAGCTGATTTCCAGTCACAGTAAAAATTAACATGAATATTACAGAAATCACTTTTAACAGAATCAAAATTTAACAGTAGCAGCATAGCAGCTCTGTGTAATTAATTCGCATGCTGGCAGCACTACGCTGTAATGCTGCACAGCTGTTCATTGTTTTCTCTGCTGTTGTCTTTGTTGTTGCAGTTGTTTTCGTTTATCAATCTGAATTTTGCTTTGTGAACTAGTTGAATGCGTACTATATGCTGCGCAAAAACAAATTTAAATTCTAATTAAAGTGAAAAATAATTGTTTAAAGAAAAATAAACAAAAATAATTTGTATTATATTAATTCAAGACTTTCGACTGCAGTAAATTTGTGCAAACTTCTGCAAAAAAAAAAAAAAAACTAAAAAATTGTACACAAAATGGCGTGCTAAAATTTTATGGTTTTATTTCGGCATCGATTTTATATATATTGTTTTAGTAAGTGCATAAATATTATGTACTATAATTATTGCTTTAATATATTTCTATGATGAAATAGCTTAATCAACTTTTTATGACGTATTTGTGGCTTTTTTACACGGGTACATTTTGCGTCGCAGTTCTTTGATTTTGGTGATTTTTATTCAAGACAGTTGAATTGTTCTTTTTTTTATATTTTTTATTTATTGATAAGCAAAGCATCTGCCCATAGAATTATTGTGCTAAACATATGTAAATTATCAAATGCATTTTTACTGCAGGCGCATGAATATGGCATCTGCTGCTGCTTAGTGTGCTTATCAAGTATGGATGAATGCTTCATTGAAAATAGCTTCTGGAATCGGTAGTTTATTTGCTACTTTGTGACTCTTAGAAGCTATTGTGAAGTTCAATGAACGCAACTACGATGTGTCTACTATCTGCATTAAAATTACACCTTAATAAATAATATTATAACTTTTAGAATAGAATATTGACGTTTTTAATCCTAAAAGCATATTTGTATTCAATAAGAAAAAATAATAAACCATAAATATGGCATAAAAACTCGTTTGAAATCAGGTTTGACGGACAGAAAGGACAACGAATTATCTACCATGAACTGCTTATCTGCGGTAAAATTCTTTATAAAAGAACTATCTGAAGGTGGCAATGATAGGAGAAAAATTTTGTTTCCTCAGAACAATTTATTATATTCAGCATTAAAAACAGTTCAAAATAGTACCAAGCTCTTGATAATTTCTAGACTTGAGTTTTATATGCATATACACATATGTAAATTAAAATCTTTAATTAAAAACTAATATATTGCGTTAAAGTAAACATTTTCAATATGAATCGAACACTCATTAAGTATACGAATGCACTTACTGTAAATAATAAATAAATATGTACATATGTACACACACTATACACACTACAATAAATAATAGTTTAGCTTCAGCTTAATAATCACATTATCTTTGCTACCGGCTAACGTTGCCGCATTGAAAATTATCACGCATCGTTGACTATTTAAAGCAGGCGAATGTCTCCTCCTCTACACATAAATAATCTTAGTTACATACAATACAATATATAAAACTTTAAGTCGATTGTCTTACAAAGTTAGTCTTCTTACTTAATTACAGCTAGCCGAACGTAAGAACTCCAGCAATATCTGATCAGTGTATATCAAAACAACAGAGCAGCTTAGTCTAGAAAAAAATCTTGGATTTAACTAAAATGCTTGATGTATTCTCCTAACACATGCTGAAGACACAAAGAAGTAATTTATGTTGTTGTTGTTTCAGAACACAACGCATAATTTGTTGATTATACAGCAAGTTTGACATTATCTTCGCTGATTTGAAATGGCTCAGCAGCAGCAGCAGCAGGAGAAACAAAACGAACATGAACTACTCTTAGATACATTAAGCAGGCTGTGGACGAATTATCTTCAAGTCACTGAGACAGAGTCCGTAGCTCATGGTAAACATGCGCTTGAACATGAGTGTTTCAAGGTTTGTGTAATTATACGATTTATCTATGCATTTTTATAAAAAAAAAAAAAAAAACAGAGAAAACTTTTATTGATAACAATTACAAAATAATACCATATATATTTTCATCTTACAGCAACATTGGCTGCAGCTTTTTCTTTATAATTATCAGTTTGTGGATGCGCAATTGTTGCAAAGTGACGAATTCGTAAGGTATAATCATTTTATTTAATAATGAAAAACTAAAACCCTTTTGTACTATTCTTAAACTCACTAATCTCTTCCTTTTTTTCTACAGTTTCTTCAATCCCATACCAGAGGAAATATGTTCCTATTTACTCGAGCAAGTTTATCAAATTATTAGCGCATCAAAACTATTAACCGATAATGAGTTAAGTACGACAAAAACAACACTACCAAAAGAAGAGCAGCTAAGCAACGTTAAAAACGATGAATTAATTCAAAGAAAAAAGAAACATAATTTTGCGCAGCTAATACTCAGCACGCCAAGTGATTACAATAAAATTGTAGCGCTACGCACATTTTTAACAAATGATTTGGGACAACATCTTTTAGAGTTTCTACTTAAAGTGGAAATAAATGTATGTGAAATCGAAATTAAAATCAACAATTATATAGCACAATATCATATTAATTGAATGTATTTCGTTAACAGCTTATTGCCTCACAAAAGAGTTTGTGTCATTTATGCATAAATCTCTTTCCGAATTGCAACTGGAGTGATAACATTGTACCGCTACAGCACAACAACAGAAATATAAGCAGCTTTATAGATAGTTTTCATTTAAATGTACGTAGAACAAATAAAAACAAAAAATCACAACAACAAAATAATCAACTGGAACAAGAGCAATGTATAAAAACAATTGAAGACTTAAAAAGGCAGCACATATCATACAAAGATATTCACAGCTTTAAATCGGCAACGAAAACCTGCGATGAAATAGCGCTTTTACTTATAAAACTTCTGATGAAATGTGTAAAAGCGGAGCATGATTCAATGCTCAGTTCACAGGTACTTAGTATTACTGTACACAATTTTGCGCTTGGTAGTCTATGCGGCGGTAGTGTACCAACAGAAGAAATTGCACGTCGTAACGATGAAATCATAAAATTTGAACTTGTACAATTGATTGCAAAATGTATAAAAAACTTTTATGCACATGATCAAAATCCGCATGTGCTCGATTTCAATAGTAGCTTCAGTCAATTACTTTACGCACTTGTTGCAAACAGAGACCATATACGTCTCACATGCGCCATGTTGCAGCTTATGTTCGGAATGCTGCTTAATCTGGTTGAGATTTTGAATCAGAAAAGTAAACGCCAGCAACACTTAAATATAAATGAATTAAACGATATTGATGAACAAACACTCAATGCATGTTTTGGTGTAATGCATGAGCTATTAGAGCAACAAAAAAACATGACAGCAACGGAAGATAAAATCTGGATTGATATGATTTTTACAGAAATCTATAAAACTTTACTTAGAGCAACGCAACATTTAGCACGTTATGAGCAACAATTGAGAACTGCGGCGGATACAAATATTAGCGGCGGCGCGCAATATAAGCAGCCGCCTAGGCGCCAAAAAAGGTTTACTTTAAATCAATTACATTGCAGCACATTGGAACAACGTTCTCTGGCCTGTTTCTTTCAACGAAATATTTTAATATTATTGCCGCAATTATGTTTCGAGCTACAAGAGTATACCATGCGTTATCTTTTACGTTCAGGTAGCTGCTGTTGCCATTATAATCTACAAAACTATAACAATTGTCTGATTATTGCGGCAACGCATGGTGCTAGCTTTCAAAAGTGCGTTTACAAGTTTCTGCATCATCATATGCTTAATACGTTGTTCATGCGCCCACAAATGGTAGAGATTGGCGCCAAAAGCTTAGCCTTTCAATGCTCCAATTGTGACGAGAAGCTAAAGTCACAAAACTTTTCGGAGAGCTGCTAAAAATCTATGAAAAGGCTTATAAGACTTTATTAAATCAAGAAGCACTACTGCTCTTGATATTTTTAAAACATCTCAAACATATTGCATATCTATTAGCATATGACTTGGCAGCAGGCATTATGGCAGAAGTTGTACTTCCCATTTTCCGAAAATATAAAACTTATGTAATCCCAGTTGAGACAACTAGCAGCGGCTCATCTCCAAGCAAGAAAGTACCTAAAATGTTGCTGACATTAAATAATGAACGAATTGATGCACTTCGCGTGCTACACGAGTGCCTTGGAATTTTTGTAATGTACCTAAGTGATATACGCTTGATTAAGGCCTTCTACAATGAGGAAAATATAAAACACATGGAGGAGCTGCTCAGTATACCGGAACTGCAGCGCGGTGTCTGTGATCTCATTAAAGTAGGCATTGACAATATTACATTTCTTGGCGACAATGCACATGAGCAGAGCGTACTTAGTAGACGCTTGATTACGCTGCAGTTAAATAGCAGTGATCATGTAGCACAACTGTTTCATGCATTGATTGCACGTTGTGCCAAAACTACATCGCGCCGTAATGTTAAGTTCTATTTGGATGATAAAATTAACAATAGAAGCACAAACTATGACATAATGAATGAGCTTGCACTGCATAAGCCAGCAGATATACTTTATATAACAGCGCTGCAATGGACACTAAACTATGAGCTTTTGAAAACTAGTCAACTGTTCTATAATGAATTTGCCAAGATTTACTCAATCGTTGTAGAGACTGAAGACGATGATGGGAACGATGACGTTGATACGCATAGTGAACATTCGCAGAAATCAACCACAACTACAGCGTCGAAATTGTGCAACCTTAAGCATGGCGATAAAACCATAATCGATATATTAAAATTGAACTACAATGCGTTAAGTTGTTTTCTAATGCTGCCAAGTGGTGGAGCGGCAGGAGCTGATACATTGACAGAAGATGCTACGCCAACACTAAATGAATGCAACATTGTTAATCACAACGTAAACAATGAAATCATTTGTAATTCAAGTTCACTGGAAGCACTAGTCTCTAGCGTACAATTGCCAGCGACATCAATCAGTTCGCTTGTAACGTCTACACTGTCAACAGCAACGACGCAGTCGCTGTATGAAAAATCATTTGAATATTCATCGATTAACACGACGCACTACGATGAACCAAACAGCTTAGTGGATGTTAGTTTTCTGCAGCAAATGCAGTGTGCACGTGAAGACGAGAGTATTGTGCTTTTTGACATTCGGCGCAATCAAACATTATCGACTGCTGCTGCTGTTGCTGTTAAGGCGCTTGAAAACTCATTCGTATCAAATTCAACCACCAGCCATCTCTTTGACCCAGTTAATTACAACCGGGTAGTTGGTAATAATCATCAACAGCAGTGCACGCAGAATAATGCCGCAACTAGCGAAAGCATTATTGGAAAACTTTTAGTATGTTTGGTTCATTTTTTAGCAACAGTCGAACAAGCTCTGAGTCATTAGCACTAGAAATCGATAGTGATTTACGTTGCCTATACGAACCGAATGGTGAATGCAAAAAGTTGCTCTTGAAATTATTTGAAGCAACTATGGCGATTTGTATCAAGGGCTATCAGAACGAAGAAGGTAAGCAATTGAAACTACCACTACTCAACTCAATAATTACTGGAGAAGGAAGGGTGCTCTAGCATTTATGTATAAAAGTCATATGGAGGAAGCCATATGAATAGTAGGCAACCTCGAAACAAAATGCTAAGAGATAGGGAAATAGCACCCACCACAACATAACAAAATCACATAAAGATAGAAAGCACATAACATACTATATACCCTTCTATGCTTACCAGTGGTTTAATTATTCTATAGATTTTTTCGATGTCTTCAAATTTTGGTTGATCCTATTTTATACTTGTAATAGATTCTCATCCTGAATTCTTCAAACATACGTAAAGGCGACCAAACTGACTCAACTGTTGGTATCTCTTAAACTTGTAGTGTTTATGAGTTGCCGACACTACAGCTATACACAAAATTAATGATGAAATGAAACAACTTGAGACAATACAAAGTCGCGATATGAACACAACACTTACCTACATTTCCAAGTAGAACTAACAAACTATGAGTTAATTATTAACAAACAAACTAAACACTCTTCTGCCCGTAACTTCCATATAGACCACCACCATAAACACATTCAACCGGTCGAGTGACTTAACTAAGTCACATGCATGCATCTGCTTTTCCTGTCTCAGATTAAATTTCTTATTACATTGCGGTTGCACACATTACATACCATATGTACATAGTCAGTCAGTCTCAGAGAGGCATAAGTATGTAGATATGTAACATTCCTACCAAGAAAATCAGTTTTCCACACGTTACGCTAGACACCGCTGAAACATTTTCATTTTACTATCAACACTTTTGCTTTAGCACTCGCCGGAGTCTGACGAATAACAAGGTTTTCTTTGTTTAGCATTTAATAAAAAGCAAACAAGATAACGACAGATTCGACAAACAGTGTAATGCATTTTTCTTCCGTCTCACGTTAGTTTAAAAATTATAAAAATTGTATTTAAAAATCGTTATTGTCACTATTGTTTTCCAGTCGAGAAAATGCAAAAACATTTACGTAAACTAAAGGCTATTATAGTCAGCAATGCTAATGCAAACTGGCCGGAACATGCGGAACAAAGTGCACGCGACAATATAGTTATTCAGGCGCTTCAAACGCTACTCAAGATTGCCGAGTTATCAAACACACTAAATGAACCTGCCGCAATTGTTAGCAATAGTATGTTAATCAGTGTCACTACAGATGAAAAAATGACGTCGTCATCACCGCCGCAAGCACAACGGCAACGTGCGCGTTCTTTTAACAGCAGCAACAACGGCGTAGAGCTACCAAAATTACGCGTTAGCACACAATTGCCCGCTAAGAACTCTATGGCAACGCCACCAACACCAAGGCGTCCGGTTTCTGGTGAGAGCGGCGATGCTGACTACTTTTCAACACGCGCATCTATAATCTGTCAGGATAGTGAGCTAGAGTTTAGCGAAAATGACAACGATTACTATATGACAGCTGACGAGGGTTACGAAGCTGATGGCGAGATACCAGAGATCACAGACTCCGAGTGTGAGTTGACAACCGGTGTCTGTACTAATGGTGCAAACGAGCTATGGCATTCATTTCAGCCAATATCACGTTATCGTACGCATATTATGCATGATGGTCTTTGTCGTTTGGTTGTGGAAATACTCATCGAACTGTCGGAGCAATGCACACGCAATCCAGTTGGCTGGGTGGATAGTTTAACGCAGCTTGCAAATCGTCTTTTCGTTATACGTGACTATCTTGGCGGTCCACTGTTTCTATTACGTGGTTTTATGCCAATATTAAGCTGTAACGATGAACGTTTAAGAGGTAAATAGCAAAAATTTCACAAATTTGGATTAAAGAAAATAAATTTTTTTTTTTGTTTTTACTTGAAAGAGTTGCAGCAATCTGTGCTTGAGTTGGTGACACATCTAAATACGCCTGAAGTGTTAAGCACTTTCTTTAATATTTTAGCGACCAAAAATCCGCCAATGGATATATTAATCAAGTATATGCAACATATATCAGCGAACTCGTTAAAGAAAGTACAGCCTAGCGTGGAATTAGAGTTTCCAAGTATTATTGGTACGTTTCCGTTTTTTTTTTTTTTTTTAATTTACGAAAATCTTCTCAATACATTTTCTATAGATGGCAAATGTATATCTACCGCGGATCGACAACTAACTGAGCAAATAGATTGCATGCGTAATTATCATTTACACTGCCAAGCAGTGACGCCGTTTACCCGTGCACCCTGCTTCATTCCGGTAACACATACACGTTTGTGGCAAAATGATGGCATTACACTCTCCCTCTGGTTGGAAGTTAAGTGCCAACAACAACAGACCCGTCGAAATTCAATGCAATTTACAGAAGACGATATGCGTTGTTCTGGTGAAGATCTAACGGTATATATGTATGAAACTGTACAGATATTTGAATTAATAATAATATTTTTCTTTATTTAAAATTTCTCATGCAGAAAAGCCACATTGTTTCACTCGGCACAAATCAGGCCATGCTAAGCATATACATCAATAACAATATGCAGCTTGTATTTGAAATGTGCAAGCCAAACGCGCAGTTAGCAACGCATACACATAGCGCACAAACCGCAGATGTATCCTATGATACACTCGATTCATCGCTACAGCATACAACAATGGATCTGAAAGAAACATCGACGACGCTGTCATCACAAAACCACAGACGGGAGCATGAAACCACTAATATTCAAACTAATGGTAGTTCATCTTTCCGGCATGCATTGCGACAGACAAAACAGGTTCTGCTTAATAGCTTTTCCAACATGAACTTTCTCAATGGACATAACTCAGCTTACGGAGTAGAAACAAATGCAACTTTTGAGGTGTCCAATATTCAATTGAAAAATTTTCGCTTTGCGAAAAGTAAATGGACACATCTTGTATTAGCTGTGGATAATCTTTCTGATCGTTTGGATCTTACAATATACATTGATGGATTGGAACAACATACCGTTAGTTTGCCGTTTCCACATTTTCGTCTGGCAACGAAAAACCACAACTTTCAGTTGTTAGCGATTGGTGATAATGTGCCAGCTAGAAATGCAAATCATAATTCAACTTCGTGTACAGAATCTCGTTCGACATTGGACGTCTACACACCTCGCTTGAATATATGTAACCTTGTACTATTTAATCGCAAAATCATTGTCAGAGATTGTATGATAAATCTAACAGCAATGGGTCCGGACTTTACGGAATTTACACATTGTCAGGTTTCTAATTGGAAACCAAATTATGGCTACCTAAATTTAATGAAAATGTCAAATGCTAATTTTGGAAATTTTTTGGAGTCTATGAAGCTATTGCGACAAGCCAGAGTGTTAGTTTATACAGCGCAACAACCTGATATGGTAATGGGTTATGACAGCAGCTTAGAATTGGATAACACCAGCTACGGTAAGTTTTAAATATGATTGTATAAATTTAAATAGTTTTACACTAACTAATCATAAAATTATAAAAAAAGGTCGGCCCTACGGACTAATACTCTATGGTGAACTACAGCAAAATGAATTACAATCACTGCCGACATCGACCATTCTTTGTGGTGGTTTGTCTACGCTTTTATATCTCTTTGGCAAAGTCGTTGAAGTCTGTAGTAATGCCAATACACAAGCATTAGCATTGGATCTCCTTCTTACTGTGGCGCATGCGGAGACACAGCTCTACACCGAATTTCATCGTAATGATTACATTAGCCTCATCGGTTATGTCATTAAATCAGAACGCTGCTCAAAGGATGTTCAGCTATTGAAGAGCATTATTAATAATGCCTGCACACAGCATGTAATATTTAAGAAAGGAGATGCGCTCGCAGTCAATGAGAACACAATTGCTTGTATTGTCTATCCTCGTTTAATTATATCAGTCTTGCATCGTTATTCTGACTGGCATCGTTCAGGCGCAGAACAATCGGACGTCTTAGATTTGTTATTTCGCAGTTTATTGGCTTTAACAAGGGATAAACATCCACAACGTGACTTTAATATGGAGCAATTGCAAAAGAATGGATTGGTCAGGGAACTATTGAATGTATGCAAAATATACGTCATTGAATCGCCTAATCCAGTGTACATCTCCAAAGACGCTGCAGAGTCATTTGTGCAAATACTATCCGTTTTTGCTGGATCACCACCTGCACCTTCTCTGCTAGATGAAATAATGAAATTATTATTGTTACTGCAAAAACCTAGCGAATGCTACATAACACACGATCGTGCAAAATTCTACTTTCTGCTGACACCACAAATACCAGCTAAAGAACGGTCCACAATTAGCTCGAATTTAAGCCGCGTCACGACACCTTTTAAACGCAGTATTTTGCGTTCACATCCTGGCAGCGCTGTTAAAGCAACCGGCAATGGCAGCATTAACTTAGATTTAGATGCTAAACGATTAGAACGAATTGCACGTCTGCGCAAGCTACACTCAAGTAATTCAACCTATAAACGCCCACTACATGAATTCGAGGAAATTTTGGAAAATGTTGCCGATTGTACAAGGTTAAATAAGCCAGCATTGCGGCTCTTGAGTCCTATTGAAGCAAAACGTTGGCGTCTAAAGTTTAAGTATCGCCAAAGTGCACCACCCATGAGTAGTCCAAAAAAACCTAATGTGTTCAGTAACTCACAGCAGCGAATAATGCATCGTCGTGTACGCTTGCATTCATCTAGTACCGCCAGTCTTTGTACGCAACAGCATAACTTACAGAGTATAGTATCTGGTTCACTATTAACTTTTGAGAGTGACAGTAGTGCCGGTTCCGGCACAGATTATGCTTACCATACTTCGATACCATTTCACAGACGTAACAAAACGCAGCACAAAACCGATTTTTACAGTACTGTCGGCATTATGACTCTGCAGGAAGGTTTACTGACTTTACTTAAGAATTTTCTTTGCCTATTGCCCGATCTTGCTGTCGATGAGGTGCTAAGGCATTACGTTAAATTAGAATTCTTACTTGTTTTAGCCAATCACAATAGTTGCGCTGTACGTGCTTCCATCATTAGATTGCTAGCAACGTTGACAAAGCGTCTGTCCCCTGCAGAAATCTCAGCGTGTTTCAAAAATCTATCTCCGCTGCATTTAGCCAACCAACTATCTATTTACCCAAGCGATGCACAGATGTTTGAAGCCTGCATAGCATGGATAACAGGCATCTACGGCAGTCTACCAATGATTTTGAATTGTGATACGAATTTAAGCATACGTCAAAGTTTTGGCCTAAACGCACTCTTAGCCATTACAATTAAAACATCTTCAAGTCAAATAGAATTTGCACAAAGCGTCTTTCAGATAATACGTCAAATTTATTTGGACAATCCAAACGAGCATCAAACGTTGATCGAAGCTGGACTACTACAATGTTGTATAAAAGCATTATACAATTTATATACGCCTCCAATAAACATTGTTAATCTTAAAACGGAACAGGCAATTATGATGCTTTTAACCACAATTGGTGAAAAATCGCTTAAATCAGTGGGTCATATTAATGTATGTACTGTAGCCATTTGTTTGCATTTCTTTTTGTAACAATTTTTATTCAATATTTTAGATTGTCTGGGACATACTAAATATGCTATCCTTTTACCAAGAAAAACAAACCGTTGCTATAGTGCGCAATTTTCGCGCTGTGCAGGCGGAGCTACAACTCAATTGGATAAATATGTACTTTATGAAGACCAATGTACCATGGAGCTATAAATTAGCCACTTTTTCCGACTGTACACTCTCACAGTCTGAGTGTCGTACGCGCCTGGATATGCTAATCGATCGTTGCTCTCAATTCTTTACCATTTTTGAGGCAAACTACACGCCCAGCGACAATGAGCTAAAACTTTTCGAATTTTTGGTCTCATATGGTATTTCAACAAATCAGCGTTGTAACAATTTCATTGCTTGGGGTCTGCAACCATCGCGTCCGCGAGATCTGCGAGCATATATCGTTGATGCGCTTTGGATATCTTGTCAGGATGATTTCCAACCGGCTATTATATGTGATGGCAAAATGATTAAAGCATTGCTTTGGCTTAGCTTACTTGAAGATCTTGAACAGCCAATTGAGAATCTATCAAAACTGTGTGAAGTTTTGGGCATCAATGAACATGATTCAACATGGAATTTGGAGCATGAGCTCGAACGAATTGAACTAAATCGCTGCAGTGTATCAGCTAAACAAAAATCGTTACTGGAAAAAACTATATTTAAGTTCGAAACATTAGCACAGCACTGCATAGATTCGTCTATGGTAACAACTCGACGTGTTGCAGAGTTACAGGTTTGTTCCGTAAGAGTATAAGCTGTTTATAGTGTGGAAATAGTGTAATTTTAATACATTTTTTTCACTTTTACAGAACGCCGAACGCAAATTACTTATGTCTCATATGAAGGATTATGATGACACTTACACATATACTAAGTGGCTGGAGATTATACGTCGCATGACGCACGAAGGTGCACCATGGTATTGCAAAGATCGTATTGAAAGGTTATACACATTTTTTAAATATATTCTTACAATGGAAATATTATAAAAATTTAATTTTTTCTCAGTTCCTGGGAACTGGATGACACCGAGGGTCCATCCCGTGTACATACACGCCTACGCCGTTGTCATTTGGATATTGATCGGCGTTTTTTTATGGATGATTTTCATAACAATTTGCGTTCAGAAGACTACATACGCCCGCTTGATTTTCTTATTTCCGGTTACGATCAACAATTAAACATTTCACTCAATTCTCAAATACTCTACAACTTTCCCGCGAAATATCTACCAGTTGATGGCGAGATAGATGGTGAAATTATTATAACTGATCATAAACTATATTTCCTAGCGACATATCGTTGTAAATACTTTAACGTCGACTGTGATATATCAAATATAACTGAAATCTGGTTAAAACGGTACCAGCATCAGGAAAAAGCCTTTGAGATATTTCTCGATACGAACAAATCACTATTTTTCTCACTACAAAATCAAGACGACTGGAAGATAATGCGCGATGTATTCTGTGATAAAATTGTTACTACACCGGATAGCAGTAAAGTGCAAGAGTACACCCAGCAGTGGCGCGAAGGTGGACTAACGAACTGGGAGTATTTAATGACGTTAAATCAGATTGCAGGCCGTACCTACAATGATCTCATGCAATATCCTGTGTTTCCGTGGATATTAGCCAACTATAAAGCGGACTGCTTAGATTTGACAGATGCATCCAATTTTCGTAAGTTGGATAAACCCATTGCAGTGCAGGAGCCGGAAAATGAAATACACTATATTAATAATTATAATGTAAGTACACAGAGTTTACGATATGTATATGTACAGCTTAATTGTGATGTTTCTATCTGACAATTATAGTATATTAATAGCACTGCAACGAATATGGGTTCAATGACGCTGAAACCATATCACTATAGTTCACATTATTCCAACTCTGGTACAGTGCTGCACTTTTTGGTGCGCGTACCACCGTTTACTGGGTACTTTTTTGCGATATCAGGACAACAATTTTGATATGCCTGATCGAACTTTTCATGCTTTGGCCACTACTTGGAGCCTGGCAAGCCGTGATAGTCCAACAGATGTCAAAGAACTAATACCGGAGTTTTTCTGCTTGCCGGAAATGTTTGAAAATTTTGAACATTTTAATTTTGGATGCCGCCAAAACGGTGAACGTGTAGAAGACGTATTACTACCGAACTGGTGCCAACGTGATTCACGTCTCTTTATGCTAATACATCGTCAGGCATTGGAATCAGAATTGGTGCGGAACAACCTACACAATTGGATTGATTTAATTTTCGGTTTCAAGCAGACGGGTGAAAGTGCGGTCGACGCTATCAACGTGTTTCATCCAGCGGTATTATTGAATTATTGTTTTTCATGCAAATTATTATAATTACTGTTTTTTTTTTTTTTGCAGACATATGCTGTATTTTTTAGAATCCGAAATCAGTGATCCAATTGAACGCAGAGCAGTTGAAACAATGGTAAAAACATATGGACAAATGCCACGACAAATATTTAAATCACCTCATGCAGTTTCTAAAATTCTCAACTATTGTCTTGGTGATAAACAAATAATGCCAAATGTACGAGGTCTACGCTGGGGCGTATACTTAGGTTCACCGCAGTTACCGCCACCACAGCTAGGCAAAATTGATAAACTACCGGGTGCTGAGTATTTGGTTTCATTTAACAATACAAATGCTGTCTACGGACTACCCTCAAAATCATGTATTATGCAAGGCGCGGGCACGGATACATATAACGTAATTTCTTGGGGCTACGATGATCGCATAGTGCGTATACAACCGCTTAACAAAGTACATGCCAAACCAAAAAATCTACTCTACAATAGTAGCTTTGATGATATAACTGCATGTGGTTGCGATGCTAATTCCAATCAGCTTTGGTTTGGACACAAATCTGGTCGTATTAGTGTATACAAATGTACAAGCACCGATCCACAACATAGACCCACTAAAGGACGTCAAAGTTATGTACAAGAACTGCGCCTATCTTATAATTCCGCATTTCGTAAACTAACAACAAAGAGCAGCAACGCTGGTACCAAACAAACTGAATCTGACGTAGATGGCGAATGTGGTACTTTAAATACCACAACGCTATCAACTACGTCTATTGGATCGAATTCATCAGCTAACAATACCGAAGCGTTCCATCGCGATGGAGCTGATTTAAACTGGTACGGTCCAACAGTATTGGTGCGTCACACCGATGAAATTACATGCATAACGCTTTGTGTGGAATTTAAGATTGCTGTAACCGCGGGACGTGATGGCATTGCAGTTATATGGGATCTTAATGAGTGAGTAGCAACTGTGAAATACTTGTATGCTAAACTTACGATTTTTAATTGTTTTTAGTTGGAGTTACATACGCACAATTGAACGACCAGCGGAAATTCATCAATCACCCATTACGCATGTTGCTATAAGTCCAACTTTAGGTGATATTGTTACCGTGCACACACTACAATGGCAACAGCCTGAGCCAAACGATGCGACAAACACTTCCGACATTGCAGATTCGCCAGTAAAGACACAAACAACACAGTCTGCTGACGAATGCTTCGAAGTGACCGAGGAGAACCTTGATGACTTTGTAAATGTTAATATTAACCCGAATGGAAAATCTATACTACGTTTGCACTCGGTTAATGCACGCTATGTACAACACATTGTACACGAGGATCGTATATTGGCGGTTTGCTACTCATGCATTAAGGAAGGCGTCGGTGTAAATGTCATTGCCACAGCAGTTGAAGGAGGCATTGTACGACTTTGGTCGAGTTGGAATTTAAGTCCTGTCAATGAAATAATTACCGGAATATCAACTATAAAAAGGTAATTTATTGTTGTTTCTTGCAGTAAAAAATTTGGTTGATGTTTACGCATATCTTACCCACAGCATTACCTATTCAACGCATCAGCATCTGGTCGTACTTACGCGCGAGTCACGTATTCAGGTGTGGGAGACTGAGGGACTTTTCGGTAGTCCACCGAAATTTCCGCAAATACATTATAAGTAAGCTGCAGACTTTCTGCCGTTGAAATGATACATATTCATATATACAAAGTAACAATTAGAGCAATGAACAATATCGAATTAATAATCAACAGAAATATTAACTTTTAGTTTAAGATGTAAAAAGATTTTTTTTTATTTGTATACTAATTTAATTATCTATATATATATACTCCTTCCTTGCCTTGGGTAGAAAACTTATAAACAAATAAAAGTATAAATATTTTTTTATAATCTAACTTTAAAGAAATTGTTCATGCCAACTTATTATCGATGTCGATAAAATTCATATCAAAAATATATCTGTGTAAGCAATACACAATTGGTTTTTTCTTTTTGTACAATTTACAATTAAAAGTAATAGAACACTATTATGATTTCCAAGGTGGTTTTCCTGTTGTATGCTTTCCTGTTTTATACAACTTGCCTGCAGTTGTTTTATGTTTCGAGGTTAGCGCTAATATCTCATCGAGTTTATCTAAATCGGTCGGCGACTTGCTTAACAACAGCTCAATATAAGCTTGAAGTTTGTCCATAGGCGAAGCAGGATTCTCTTTGTCACCGGTATCGAGATTATTTTTTCGGTGCTATTGCTTGCAGCGCTGCGATGCGTCTTGCTTGACTTTGGCGTTTGATAATGTTGTGCATTGTGTTCAGGAGATTCGCTTTCAGTATCTGTTAATAACGTTTGTCCGGTCTGATTGGGAGATGTCAGTATTTCAAGCGCTTTACGCCATTGTGCCTCCATGACGCCGTGTAATTTTTCAGCAATATCGGCACTATTCAAAAAGAAAAGTATGAATAAAAAAACTAATTCAATAAATTTCTATTAAAACTTACCGTTTCGATTTGTACAAATTTAACTTAAGTTCAAGATCTTCAATCTTCTTTGAAGCATTCGCCAATTGCAAGCGATACAACTCTACCTCTTCGTTTTGCTTCGCTTGCAGCAGATTTAATTCAACTTCATTTTTTTCGTTTATCATTTCAAGCTGTTTAACAGCACGCTCCGCTATTAAACGCTCTCGTTCACGTGCTTCTCCTTTAAGATACTCTTCATTCTTATCCAATTGTTCCTGAAATTCGCGTAATTTTTGCGCTACAACATTTTCTAATTGCTGTTGATAATGCGACTTGAGCGCCTTTTGTTGCGTTTCTAGTTTCTTTTTTTAAAGTGGTCTATAAAAAAAAAAGTTTAAACGTTAAATAAAATTTTTAAATAAAAAAAAAATTGCGAACGCACCTCAGTCTCGGTTAGATTTGCCAATGTATCCTGCATTGACTTGCGTTGAGTTTCTAGTGTATCTGCTCTCGTTTTTTGTTTCTGATGATATTCCTGTAGCATTTCCTTTTGATGTCTAAGCGTTGTAACTTCTTTCTCCATTTCTTCATTGCGCGTTTTTAACTTTTCGTTTTGATACTCCACCTTAGCGTATTTGTCCTTTAGTTTCTGCAATTCATTATTAGCGCACTCCTCTGCACGTTTGCTGCCATGTACCTGTAATTCGAGCGCCTCCAGTTGCAGTTTTTGTTGATTGGAAGATTCATTGGTTTTTCTAATGCACATGCAGCATAAAAATATTAGTTAATAGTAGTACAAATATTGGCATAAGGCTTACCTAGTATACGCAGCAATATCCTGTTCAAGTTTTTCATTCTTTTCCTGAAATTTGGTAGCTAAGCTTACAGCCTGCGATAATTCCCGTTGTAATGAATCTGCACGGCCACTAAACTCCTGTCGGTCCGCTTCCAACTTGTGCAAAGTATCGCGTAGATGCTGCACCTCATAGTTTAAACTCTTATTTTCCTGTTGTACTTTTTCAAGCGCTGAATCCTTTGTGCGATCAACTTCAATAGCTACCGAAATACGTTGCTGATATTCTAACAATTGCGTTTGTAATGTTTGTACCGTCTTCTCCAGATGCTGCCGCCGTAGTTGTTCTTCTTTGAGTGTAGCAAACTGTGTTGGCGTTATCATTGTTGCGCTTACCGCACTGCCCTGCCCGCTCTTACCCCAAATTTCACTTAAACTAATGAGTTTATTATCCGCAACTGTGGGACTCGATTTGGGTTTAATTGCCAATGGCCGATTAAGACCACTGGGCAGTGAAATGGCACACGGCGTATCTTGCACTGCTGTTAGTCCTGGATACTGTGCTTCTCGACGATAGTCATCACTGTGATGTTGCCAATTGTGTACACCATTATAACGATTTTGCTCATCCAGATAATTGTCTATCTCATGTAGTATGCCATCATCATTTGCGGAGGCGTTGCCGCGCTTTACTAAATAGTTTATGTCTTCCTCAGTACCTCCGCTCTTGGGTGTAGAGTGCATTAGACCATGTAATTCACGAGTTTTTTTATTACCCAGTTGTGTGCGTACGGTACTAGTTGATATGGTGGATATATCCGATGGTGCTGCAAAATAACAATCACCTGCACCTGCAACACCACCCACCGCAATATCTTCGCCGTTGCGCAAGTTCTGCAGGTGTACATTAATATTGTTTAGTTCAGTTTTTTTATTTTGCGGCAGGAATTGGTATGCAGCTGTAGTCGGCGCAGGCGCAACTGATTGTGGCGGTGGCATCGCAGCATCCATTTTTTCTCTGAAAAGATTTTGGGCCGCTTCTACCAGATCCTTGCAATAGTAATCGGGCGGTATAAGCAACAACAAATCAGTGTCGTCTGAATCACTCATTACACAAAAACATAACTCGCAATAACTTTGTTTGCTTCACTAATAATTTAAACAAATGCAAGCCGTTTCCATGTCAATAAATTGCTTCGACAGAGGGTAGCGATACGAAATGAGATGCAACTCTGTCATAATTATAGCAAGTGGCAGCACTGCCGGCAAAAGTCGCCGATCTCGCTTCCACATACAGCCATATAAGTGCGAGCAAAGCAGGCAATGTGCGAGCGAGAAAAAACAATAACATTGGTCTACGATGGTCCGTGGTCTGCTCGTAAGTGGAACAGAGTTAGATAGATCTTGCCTCGCGTTTACACTTACATACGTTCGCTTAGTACTACAATTAAACCTCTTTCACTATAAATAATAATAAACAATAATACTAAAACCTATAAATTAATACTATTTAAATAACACGTCTCGGAATTATTATACTTAACAATTATATAATTTATATTAAATTACAATACTATAACTTAATACTCATATTCATATGGACGATGACGTTTAAGTGCTTACACCTACATAAATGTTCGTGTAAAGGTATTTCCACTTCAAATCATTACAAACCATTAAAACCAGAAATTAAAATTGAATTAGTATCTTAGTCAGTTTTATCTGAATTTTTATTTTTAAATTTGGAACTTTATGTGTATACATTTAATGCGTAAATAGCATTAATATTTGTCCTTATTTCATTTTTGATAAAAGGATTTACTTTTATGTACGTTAAGAGCATTTTTTCATTGTCCTTGTCATAAGTTTTATAGTTAAACGAAAATATAATTATAAAGTAAAAAAAAAATAAAAAAAACAATGATTCATCCTTGTTGTTTAGAATAAATACTTGCTCGCATAAAAGGCAAGCAATGTTGCCACTAAACCAACCAACACTGAGCAAAGCATAGTACGGATATTTACATGAGTTATCTCTTGCTGAATAAAGACGTTGTCGCTTACATCGTTCTCCAAATCACCATCACCATTGGCAGTTATCTCATTTTCTACACTGCCATCGGGAACCGTCATAAGCTCGCGATCACCATCACCAGCAGCATTGTCAAAGATTTCGCTCTTTGGCTCAGTAACATCAACCTCGTTCACTTCCTTTAGTATGTCGCGCGGCGAAGTCTGTGCGCTCTCAAACTTTCCTGGCTCTTTCATGACGTCCTCGACATATTCTGCACTCTTTGGATACTCATTAGTAGTATCACAATGCGTTTTGGAATCCAAGTTGCTGGATTGTCCGGCGTTGTTCTTCGAAGTTATGCTATCGGTTTTGTCGACAGTTGAATCCGGCTCAGGCTGAAGAATACAATTGATTTTGATGTCCCATATATCGTCAGATTTGATGTTCTTCCACAGCTTTATTAAATCCTTGTCTTTAGGCTCTGTACCGTAAATCGCTTGCACCAAAAACTTATGGCGTCGAGATTCTTTTCCAATTTCGAACGGTTGCAAAGCAATTTGCAATTCAGTGCATTTGCCTGGTTCAAGAATACCCACATTAGGACGAACGCAATATAAGTTTGGCGCAGTTGTTTTTATTTTGAAAATAACACTTTTCTCCTTATGAGGATTGATGAGCTCTAGGCTCCTTATTATTTGACGCTCAAAAGTGCCTGCGAAAACAAGCTGAGATGGAAGTATAACCAATAAATTATTATGCTCCATTTTTTTGATCGAATTTGTTTTAAGTTAAATTTATTTTTCTGTGCGTCTTCTAAATTTTGACAATTTTTGACTTTCCGACGAAAGCTTTTGTTATGCCGCTTCAAATCAAATTTTGCTTGTTCTTTTTCCAGTGTAGAAAAACTATCTAAAAGAAGTGCTTAAAAATGACACTAAAAAAAAAAAGTATTGACAATCGATTACTTACTTTTTTTAACAACACTACACAAGACCTGCAGCGGCAACAACTGTTTGTAAAATTATAAAATTAACTATTTAAGAGTAATAATTAATAGTTTAAATCATGAGTGGCGAACAAGCAAAGGATGCAAAAACGCAGGAAAAGATTGTTGCTGAGTTTCAACAGCTGCGTAACGAACAAAGGAATCTTGTCAACAGTCTGAACACGCTCGAGATGGATCTGCGCGAGCACAAGTGAGTAAGATAGTTGTTGTTGTTGCTGTCGCTTATGGGGCAGGCAGAGGGTGCGGCACAACTTGTATTTGTCGCTATAACCTCAAATAAATAAATATATAAAATGTATAATTTTTCAGAACTGTGATAGAAACGCTTAAAACTGTTGATCAGGAGCGCAAGTGCTTTCGTTTAATTGGCGGCGTGCTTTGTGAACGTACCGTAAAAGAGGTTCTACCACAGCTGGTAGAGAATAAGGATTTCATTGAAAAAACCATAACGCTAGTCAACGAAGACCTCAAAAGAAGGGTCAGGAATTAAACAAATACAAAGAGGAACACAATATCAAAATCCGCGGTGAACAATTGGCGCAAGATGTGCAAAAGTCTTCAGACGATAGTGCCAGTAGCAGCAAACTGGAAAATCGTAATGTGCTAGTGTCCAACTAAACAATGTGACTAACAATTACAATGCATGCCGAAAAGTGGACAAGGAACAGCAACGACAAAAAAACGAATTAAGAAACAAAATATCTTTGTTAAGCACAGCTGCATTTAATCCTAACGTAGGATGGGATGCATGTATCATGTTCTAATCATCGCCACTTGTTCTGTGTTTTTGTAATCAAAATTTTGTATTTATTTTTGTTTAATACACACCTACACACTTTCTTTAATAACGTTCCGCCACATCATACGTTGCCGTCATTGTCATTTTTAACAAAGGTAATAAATAATATAATTAATTAATATTCGTGCTGAAGAGGAACAAAGAATGCAACAAATTAATAAATTAATTATGTATAAAAATTATACAAATCATTTATATATTTTTCAAAACTTTTAAATGTGTGTATTTCATGTATTGATGAGTGAGTACAACGCAACAACTGCTATTCTTATGAACGGTAAAAGTTACGTTTGCCACCTGTTTTACCTAGGAGACAAATATCCGTAATGCGTATATCGTGAGAAACTGCTTTGCACATATCGTAAACTGTTAGCGATGCAATTGTGGCTGCCGTGAGTGCTTCCATCTCAACGCCCGTCTGCCCTTGACAACGTACTTTGGCTGTAATCAGTACATTGTGCGAAACCAGTTTGGCTTCGACTTTGATCGAAGTCAGCGATATATTATGACAGAGTGGTATCAGTTCCGATGTGCGTTTAGCGCCCAAAATTCCCGCTAGTTGTGCAACGCTTAAAAACGTCACCTTTAGAAAGCTCGTTAGCGGCAATTAATGCAGCAATGCGTGGGCCTACGTTCACTGTAGCTGTGGCAATAGCCTCTCGCGTTGTTGTACTTTTTTCTGAGACATCAACCATATGTGCTTTTCCTGTGCTATCGATATGTGTTAATTCTAGTTGATTGTCATCAGCAACGCTGTTGTGGGAGCTAAAGTTGCGCAATTGTTGTATTTTAAATGATGATTTGTGATGGTGAAGTAATGTTCCAATTTCTTGTTCATAAAGTTGCCCAGTTTGCCAGTAGTTACTATACTTTCGTGTGTTCACTTGAACGCCTAAAAACAAAAAGAAAAAAATACTTTTAAATGTATTTTTTAAGATTGGTGGCTAATTTTATAGACACAACAAACCTCTCTTGCTCAGCTGCCTTTAAAATTATCCACCAATAAGTATCATTGGACGATTTTCCATTTGCGAAAGATTCAGCATGCCTAAAAAAAAGCGGCATAGAATCATTCGATTCTCAATAAAAAAAAAATTTTATAAATTTTTCAGTTAACTTTACCTGCATGCTGTTTCTTTTTTCGTTTTACGGCAGCACCAATAAGCGCAATTAAATCATCCTCTGTACAATTGCCACGTATTGCATCGCGTAACGAAAATTCCTTGTTGCCGAAAAGACACACTTTGATATTGCCATCTGCAGTCAAACGCAAACGATTACATGTACCACAGAAATGTTCCGTCATGGATGTTATAAAGCCAATCTGTCCTGCATAGCCTGGTACCGCATAAGCTTTAGATGTATCGTTTGGTCCATTTGGCAATGCGGTAAAGTCAGGCCAACGTTCTTTAATTGTTTCCAACGTCTGACGATACGAAATTAAACGATCCGTATGCCATTTATTACCGCTAAAAGGCATATATTCTATAAAGCGTACATCAACCGGTCTATCCTTGGTAAACTCAACAAAATCACATATCTCATCCTCATTAAAATTGCGCATTAGCACACAATTGATCTTGGGACGAAAGCCTAATTGTACCGCTAAATCGATACCGGCTATAACACGCTCCCAGCCCTTACGGCGTGTTATTTGTTCAAAGCGTTTCGAACGTAAGGTGTCCAAGCTTATATTTAGTGCATTCAAACCAGCACGTTGCATCGGTAAAAGAAGGCGCGTCAGTACAAGTCCATTCGTTGTAATACCGATTTGCTCTAGTTTTGGTAACGCCTTCATTTGTGCTATTATATCGACTATATCACGACGCACTGTTGGCTCACCACCAGTCAAACGTATCTTACGCACTCCTTGTTCTACAAATATGCGCGCCAGATAAATAATTTCCTCGGTGCTTAATAAATTTGCTTTTGGCTGTAGTGGTACGCCTTCGGCTGGCATGCAATATTCACCTGTTGCGTGTTGTGAAATAGAAAAAACAATTTAATTAATGTTAGGGTTTAAGTAGGACAAACACTCGAAAGCTTATCAGTAAAGAATGTTGATAAAATAAATTAAAATTTTAAAATAGAAGCATTACATCGCAAATTACAGCGCTCCGTTAACGAAATTCTGAGGTAAGTATGTGTCCGGCCGAAAGTGTCCGTTAGCGGCGCCGCTGACGCTGCAGTCATATACTCCGATTTTGACTATAATTAAAATATAATTAACTTGCTATTAAAAACGTATTAAAAGCCGGTTTTTTTGTGCTTACTTTGTTATTTGTTATTGCGGCTGTTGCTGTCGTTTTGGTATTTGATTTCGCTTTCGTGGTCGTCTCCGTTTCAATAATTTTCGAATTTAACTCTAATTGGACACCAGTAGCTGCTGCTGCAGACGCAAAACGCTCAGTCATTATTGTTGTTGTTGTCGACGCCGATGACACCTGTCGCAGCAGTCTTTTTAGATTTGTTCCGCGAAACAACATTGTAAATGATTTATTTTGTTTTGTTTACTACGACGAAGCAATAAAATTGCATGTGAATCGTCTCGATTATCTAACCTCCTAGAATAAATTGATTACAATTCAAAATGTGTATTTACATTTAATTGAAATACGCTTCTAAATCGTTACTATCATTCACAATCAAAAACAAAAATTTCATGTGGGGTATTATAATAAAATCTAATCTTATCTGAGCTTCAGCAGCGCAAGTGCATAAGCGATCTGAACTCGAAGAGTGCTGAAACCGAACTAAAATCTAACATAAAACGAACAAATCAAATCAAGAGAGTGCGCAATGAACCTGTAAAACAGCCTAAAGTAGTATTAGTAACATATATTAATATGTTTGGTACATATACAATTGAAAAGCACAGCGCATAGTCAAGCAATTAGATTCCAGACACACATTCATAATAATTTTATTACACTTCACACAAAGTAGTTCCAAAGTTTTTAAAGGCAGTTTCGTATGTCCCATAAAGTATTTTTTGTTGAATCCGAATCAGTTCACTAATTTTAAGTCAGTATTGGTCTAAAGTGAAAAGTTTATCCCATCGTCATGCTCTAAATCTACTGAAAAAATGTGGAGAAATGGTAATTGACAAATATTTACTGTGAGGCATTATATGTAGTTTTAATACCCGCCACACATAGTGTCACTGAGACCTCGTAGACTCCAAAGGAAAGTGCCTCGCCCATTTTTAGATGTAGCCCCCATACAAACTTATCGATTATTTTATAATTTTTTTTGAATATCTGTTTTTTTAGCTTTAAATTTGAAACCAATATTGTGTCTAAACTTGAGTTGTATCAGACCATTGACCCCCTCCCATCCCATTTCGAAGTTATATCTAAGTCACTGATGATAACACATAAACTATTAATAAACACGTGTGACAGTTATTTTAGTTTCGGTTCCACCGAAGTTAACGTTTTTTTTTTGTTTTCGTACTATTTATTTTTTAATTTTTTATTCTTCTATTTTATATCTACAATTAGGCTGAAGCAAATATTAGCGGCGGAGCAGCAAGAAAAAGAAGAACAATAATCGCCCGTGTCTCTTATCACAATGTTTCAAACCCCTGCAGACTAAATCCGCTACTGCATTCAACTAGCATCATTGCGCTCGCTTTTAGTTTGATATGAATATCTTTAGTTTTTTTTTTTTTTATTTGTATAAACTTCCTTTGATATTTGCTGCTGCTACTGGAATAAAATGAATTCTAAAAAATACGTACATTCAGTTTACCGAAAGCGCTTCACTTGAACGCTACGCTAACAATTTTTAGCGGCATTTTTATAATATAAACATAACATATCGTTTGTATATACACAATTTTCTCGCGACTCATTTATAATGCATCTAAGACGCGGCGGGAACAGTAAAAAGATATCATTTGTGGTCAGTGTTTGCCTGATCGCTTATATTGTTTTCTCTGCGGGCTATCACAATTTTGAAATAGAAAATGTTATCGCCAATACAGAACCGGAAGTTATTTGGGAACATGTTGCCGATTTTAGTAAAATGCGTATGCTAAATCCTACCATGTCAGTGCACATATTTGGTATAATTTTTGAATGGAAAAAAATATTGTTCAATAATTTTATTTTATTTTTAGTTTAAATTTTAAAATTCTTGCTGATCATGGACACGCACATGACTGGCGTTATACGGTAGAATATACAGAGCGTCTTTCCCATTGGCCATATTGGTTAAACACAAATATAGCTAATTATATTGTGACCAAGACATTGCCCGATATAAAACCAGCACTCTATGTCATTGAATCTGTGCATAATACATGTTTCTTTAAGGGTGTATACTGCTGTAAGTTTAATAATCCATTATAATATTTGTTTATAACATTTCATTCTACTTAAAATTATAGTGCGCACGGAGAGTAACTTCAAATTCTATGCCGTCGGCTTGGATACATTTTGTGTAGAAAAAATACGTTACCAGTGTCCACCGTTCCTCAGCAGTGTTTGTCGACGTGAGCTCGAATTTCAACGGAAAGCTGTAATGCACAATTTAACGCATATTTTTCAAAAACGGCGACAACAACAACAATAATAAGAATAAATAAAAAAATCAAATTACGTATACTCGTGTTATGTTTTCTATTTCAGTACATTTTTAGGCGTTCATATACCATACATATGTATATGATTTTGTTTAAAACACTTTTCACTTAACTACAATAATATAAAATTTAAAATTGCTCTATTAATTCATTAACAAATTAATGTTTTAGCTAGCTTAACATTTTTTTCTGTGCGAACCATTAAATTATTTATATTCATTTTATATTGAAACTAAAATCATAATATTGCAAGACAAACGTGGTAGTCCGGAACATAAACTTCAATAAAAATAAAAAGAGTTAAAAGTTTTCATAGTCGATTTGTCCGACTTTACAAAACACTGCACTGCACATTTGGTACATTGGAGAAATAGATTATAATAAAATTAATGTTTCATATACATATATAAAAACTGTTAAAAATAAAATCAAACTTATCTTTTAAGAATTTTTTATGTATATTGTGAATCTGAAATTAAAAATCTTAACAAACACCGACTTTCGTAGTTTTTGAAACACTTTAAAAAATGAACGCGATATAACAGAAACCTGTAATATAGTTCAAACGGTTTCTTTGAAATACTAAATTTGTCAACAGACGGACAGAATGTGATTTTTTTAAAGCAGTTCCTAATGCCTTAATTTTATTGTTCCCACAAAATGTTTACGTGTGCATGTATAAAAAAAAAGTACAACACCGAAATAAAAAGTCTTGCGTCTCTAGAGTCTTTTATGTCGTTTTCACTGACATTAGCGTTCGCGTTAACCTATTGCTCTGAACAGTTACTCCTTCTATAGGCAAATACTTATCATCCAAAAATTATTGCAAAGTTATAAGTATAAGCAGCTTTGTGTACGTTTTTATGTTTAAATCGTTGATATCGATAGCGCAACAGGTTAACGTGAACGCTAATGCTAGTGGAAACATAACATAATGTTACGGTTGTTGCTCTCGTTGCTTTATCTCATTTATATAAATCCAAACGCTTACGTCTACTTGGACCATTTCTTCGAGCACGTCTCGCTACTTCACTTGGCGCACTATCTATACTTTCGACAGGAGTTGTTGGCGCACTAACTGTTTCTCCGCTGGCATTTGCAGCAGCACTTGCACCGGAAGTAGCAAACCAGCGCGTCAACTTTGTCGATTGTGTAGATTTTAACGATTTTGGTGATTTGCGATGCGTTGAGGCAATGCTTCGTGTATTTCGTGTGCTACAATTGGGTGACGATTCTGTTACAGATGCATCATCTGTTTGTTGCGTTGCGTTACCAATGAAATAACTTGTAATTTTGTTGTGCTGTGAAGGTTTTGCTATTGCTTGCTGCGTCTGTTGTACTGGTGAGACATCGCCTGTCGAGTTAAGTCTAAGCCGGCCACCAAATTCTCCATTATTTGTTATTTCAAAAATATCATCGTCATCCATTATAGTTCGTCGTCTTTGTGTGATGGTTAAAGGCAATGTGCGCGTTATATCCGCAGCAGGTAAGGTGGGTAGAACATTCGATGTCGTTGTTGTCTTCTTCGTTGCAGTCAACGTAGTTGTTTGTACATTAGTGGCGGCCGTTGGTAATTTTTTATTGCGTGGCTCAAACATTTGCTCTAATATATCTAGACAGGAACGATCACTTTTCTTTTTGTTACTAACCGGTACTACCGTCTTGGCGTGTTGCTGTTGAAATTGTTTAACTTCGGAACCAAAGATCTTGAAACCCTCAAACGTCGATTCGTTTTCAGTTGATGCTTGCGTCCGTTGCACTTGTTGTGGGCGCTGGGCAGGCGATATTGCTAATATATCAGAGCAGTTACTAAAGAGATCTGGTGATTTATTTTTGGAACGCTGTCTTGCCAATAACTCGCCAAAACTAAGTGCTGGTGCATTTATTGCTTGCGAATTGTTTGCTTCAGCTTTACTTGGTGTAGCACGTGTTTGATTTCGTCTACGTTTTAGTGCACGCGTTCGACGACTTTGTGTTGATGCATCTTCGTCCTGCGAGCTTGAAAGTACAACAACATCAGCCGTGTTTTTTGCAGTTGAAACAAAAGAAACTTCCGAATTGCTCAACAAGGAAGCCGTATTAGGCCAAGGCACCACTTGACTTTGTGTCGCTGACAGAGGCGTTGCTGGCATACGAAATCTAGGACTTGCAGCCGCATTATCATTCACAATATTAATGGGCTCCAAATCATGTGGCAGTTTCTGTGCGCATTGTATGAAATCACACTCCGATGGTGTGGTCGAGATTGAACACAAAACAGTAATTTGACTAGCAGCTGGCGTAGACGATTTCTTGGATTGCTTTGCTTTTACAATCTTTTTTTGTAGATTACCCGTTTTGCTAGAGGTAGGCGTTGATTCGCTTTTCTTTAATTTATCTTTTGCTTCCGGTGTAGTTGTTTTAACGACTTTCGGACTCTGGCTTGTCGCTTTTGAGTTTTTCGGAGCTTGTGCTGTTTTTTTCTTACGCGGCCGTTCACAGTTCTTATCAATTATCAACGCAAGATCTTTAGTCATGTACTTGTTGCAACGTTTGCTTTCAGCTGAACGTGTGTGGCGTTGCATAGAACGTGTTTGATGATTATGTATACCGCTTGGGGTAATCGCTAATTCACGAGATACTTTCTGTGTGTGCTTCAAACTTGTCTCCTTAGTACTACAAGGAGTGCAATGCTCTGTAACTTTTGCTTTTGAAGCATTTGGTGTCGTCTTCTTAATATTTTTCTTCGTTGTTTTTGTTTCGGCAGAATTTTTCTCTTCAATTTTAACACTTTGACGTGTGGAACGTTTTGGAGTCTCATTTTTATAGTCCGCTGCGTCAACTGATTTTGTTGCATGGTTCTCTGATATATTGCTTTTCTTTCTTTCTGTTGTCTTCTTTCTTGGTGGTGGCGGTTCGCTTATAGCAGTACGGCCATTTCGACGCAACTGCTGCTTAGGAGGTGTAAGTTCTAGCTCTTCGCTTGATATGTGCACCACATCTTCATCACTTAAAATTGTTTGGGAATTGTTGTATACCGAAACCAATTCAACATCATCTTCTACATCAGATTCAGATGATTCAAATACCAACGGAGACATGGCCATCGGTTCCTCACTCGGCTCCAGAACTTCAGTACACTCCCGTAAAGGTTGCAAATCCTCTGCCGCTTGACGTTCTTTTTTTATTCTTATTAGACATTCAAGAATTTCTTCAGTGCCCGCTGTTGAACGCAGATCAACTGTTGAAATACTAGACGAGCCACTCAACGTTGCATTGCTATTATGTGACGCTAGCCAGAGCGTCAGGTTATTTTTGTACTGTTCCGGTGTGACAAGTGGTAAGTACTGTTCATACTGATGACGATACCGTCGCAAACGAAAATTTCTGAAAAAGAAAAACTTATTACAAAACTGTTTTTTTTAACAGTAAGTAACGATAACTCACTTGATATATTCTCCCAGTATTTCACGTTGTCGATAATACTCCTCGAGATCAACTCTTTTGCTAAATACTTCTTTAGCTTCTGGCAAGTAAAATTTCGCCTCAAAATTTTTAAAACGCATATACTGATGCTCCAAACAACCACCCAAACGCAAGACATTGTGCAGCAATTTGACATCAGACTGTGTTATACAAAAGATTTAAATATTTGTATGAATAAATTTTACACATGCATGGTTACTTATCGAGCATACCGTTATGTCCACACTGGAGATACAAATGTTAACCCGTTTTTCAAAATGCTTGATGAGCATGGAAGTACAGAAATGATTATTCAGTGTAAAACCACGATGATCCACTATGATATAATCAAAGTTCAGCTTACTTAAGTCACCAATACTACGTAATATGCTCCATTTGGCCAAATAAACATTATGTGCAGAGTCCGTGGTATCTGTAAAATATAGTATGTACGAAATTTTTTAATTGGTGCATATGCCAAAGGCAAACATATTTTACTTACTTTCACTATTCTGTATAACACAAACGGGCAAATCGCTCAGCACACCAAAGTGAAATTCCCAGCCCACCAGACGTTGTTCTTCGTTCTGTACAACAATAAGTGTTTTTTTACGCGCCCCTATGGCACTGAGCAATGCAACAATTGTGGCACTTTTACCCAAACCGCTTTCATCGTTTAATATACAGAACTCCTGCCGCACTAACTGTTCATAAATGTATTGTGCGCCTTCCAATTGAAAACTCTTTAGATATTGTGTTGTATTACTAGAGATCTGTTCCGTCTGTGATAAACGTATTTCCTGCGTGTGTTGGTCGGCAACAAAGTGGTACATTATGATAGTGGTGCTTATTCAACTTAAAAAACGTGGCTAAGTGCCAAATAGACTGCCACGAGTATATACAATAATTTAATGTATGTAAATAATACAAACATTGAGAATGAACCAATAATTATCGACGCAGGTGCATCGAAATATTCCTGATTGATAAGATCGACGCTGCCACCGCCACCGCCGCCGCTGTTGTGATTATTATTGTTATTGTAGTTCTGCTGATAGTTGGCGCTTAAACGGTGCATGTGTTTTGTCTTCTTAGTCAGATTACAATGTATTTTGTAACTTTGCTGCGATGCGACAAAAAAGAAAAACAAAGAAATTGGCGGTAGATGGTATTTTGGTGATAACGTGTGCGTTCTATTGCTGGCAACTGTATTTGCATTTACATTGTTTAAAACATTATTGTATAACATTTAAAACAATTAAATTTTTAAAGATTATAAAGAAAACCAGAAGAAAATATTTTTGTTTGCTTCCTCTTCTATAGCTTAACTCAGTCAAGTTGGCAGTTTTTGCACTTTTTTCTCTCTTTTTCGCTCCCTCTCTGTTGCACTCATAGACTCACCATGGGACTTTTTTTTGTGTCATTAGTATGTAACGAATACTCATTTTGCATAGGGCTAGACACTATACTGTTGATTTTGAGTTTATCATTTGTTGAGTTATTTCTTGTAACAATGTGAAATTCTTTACCATGGAAAGTATAAATAGTTTAATAATAATAATAAATATTTAAATTACCAAATTCATTCTAAATTCATATCGATCAAAAGAAAAAAATTGAGCCGAACTGAATAATTTTTCGATTGTCGTTACTGTATCCCTCGTGAAAACACAGCTGTTCTTTTTATATTGATCACATAACCTGCGCGCAGCCGAGTAAAGAATTTTAGGTAAGTTAATTTTACGCAATTTAAAATATTAAAATACAACAATTCGAATAATAATAACTGAAAATAATATTTTCTACATACAGTTAATATAAAATGCATTTCACACGCCTTGCATTACGTCAAATTATGCGTCAACGCAACATTACCGGACGCATGTTTTCGGTCGAGGCAGCTCCGGTAACTACTGCTACTGCTGAAAAGCTCGTGCCGCCTGTACCGGAGGGTGCTGAAAAGCCACCAAATCCAAAATTGGATAATATTGTTAACAGCATTGCTACATTAAATCTGCTTGAAGTTTCCGAACTGAGCGCATTGCTTAAGCGTAAACTTAATCTGCCGGACACTGCTTTTGTGCCACAATTTGCCGCAGCTGGTCCTGCACGCGCTGCAGCTGCCGAAGATGAAGAAGAAGCTGCACCAAAAAAAGTACAAACCTCATTTAAAGTAAAACTTGTTAAATTCGATGAAAAACAGAAGGTAGCGTTAATCAAAGAGATTAAAAATCTACTTGAAGGCATGAACCTCGTTCAAGCCAAGAAATTTGTTGAAAGTGCACCAACACTTGTCAAGGAGGATATACCAAAGGAAGAAGCTGATAAATTAAAAGAAGCGCTAAGCAAAGTTGGTGCAATAATTGAAATCGAGTAGAACAGTCTTCATTTCCTGCTCCATTATGCTAGAACTGTTTTGTGTATTTTGAATTAGTTGTTAAATCCAAAAATGAAAAAAAAAAAAATAATAATAAATATAAAATTTTAAAGTTTGGTGTTTAGTAATTTCTCAACTGCAATGGTAGTTAAAGCACAGTTAAAAGACTACTAAACTGTTTTTTCGTTAAATAGTTCTTCTGATATAAAATTTGAGGAGTATCTTTCGCATTCCGTAAAGTTGTCTTTGTCGTTTACTAAAGTCGTAGTATATACAAAACTGTTAAAATGTTTGTTGCAACTTTCTCTTGTGTTTCTGTTCCAAATTTACTAGCCGCTCGAGAAATAATCGAGAACGACACTTTTACCTTTTAATTGCAAAAATAATGTATTTATTAATAAAATTAGTGTTTTGCTAATTAAAGTCGTACGTTTGATGCACGACATGTTCTTTTACATGTGTTTACATTGTGCTTCCCCATCCTTCCCATACTCCATCAGCTGTTACACTAATAATACCGTTACACGTGTGCGCCGCAGCCGCCTTTTTATAAGCTTCAAAATCATAATTATATCACTAACAAAACGTTTAAAAATAACTCTTTTTTTTTTTGTTTGATTAAGTAAATATTTTCTTAAGCTTTCTATTCAACACATTTTTGTATGCAAAATTCATGGTTAGATTGTATAGCAAGTGAATCTTAAAATGCGTCGTCTTTCACTTTTTACCCAATCAAAATATTTTCAATAGTAATGAAAAGAGTGTGTCGAAATCAAATTATTAGCGTCGTACTCGTGCTCCATATTCTTAGCGCAATGCGGCTACCAGGTGAATTCATTTCTTCTGCCTCTCTTGTCTCTTTTACGAATTGCAACGTGGTTTTATCAATTAACACCTTAACAACAATGTAAGCGAGCCATTGACATATCACCCGTTCAGCCCGTTGAAATCTGTTCCGTTCCAGCTAATATTTGTTGGTGGTGCTTAACTTAGAATCTGACTTTGTCGTCAGTGGCAGTATTAGTCAGTTTGATTTCGTCAATAAGCGCGAAAAGACGTCTTGACGGCGCCAAAAATTCCGTTGAATTCTCAATTGAAAGTGAATCGGAATCATCGGCACGCAACTACAATTATTTAAACAATTAAACAAAACGAAAAAAAAAATGTGTAAATCAATTTCCCGGCGTAGTCATTATTATTACTACTACGTAATTGTATGTTTATTGCCTTTAATCGGAGGCGCACATTGCGCGCTTGTGAAACTGCCACAATCTTCGGCTGTGATTTTGGATAATGCAAATAAAAGTGCACTAGATGGCGGCATTGAAACGATTGGACGTTCGCGTAATCCAAGATGTAAGTGTAATTAAAAATTTTGTTTTTTTTTTTATTTTAAAGGGACTTCACACAAATTGTAAATTCTTCAGGAAAAACGACGCTATTTTTTGAAAGATTTTAAAAGAAAGTGTTCGATTTCTACGCATATTTTTGTCCCACAGTGCCCCTCAATAAGTCACGACGTTTCGATGTTCAGTTATTCACGTCACTTGCTCTGTTGTATTCATTGATGAAGAGATTTATGTATTTGGGTCGAACTTCAATTATCACCAAGAATAACTGGGCGCATCGCAACGTTCATTTCCAACGAAAACATAAAAAAAAAAACAAAAATCAAAAATAATAAATAAATACTAAATAACAACACGCTTAGTTTAAAAAAAAAAATGTATAACATAAAAACGAATCTCAATTACCCTAGGTCTAAAAACAGCAAAAAAAATTTCTTACAGGGTTTCCTTTCTATACAATTGGACGCTTTGCCAATGATGTCTGTCGAGGAAGTAATAATTTACAAGGTACATGTGTAGTACGCGGTGAGTGTACAGATAACGGTGGCATATCAGCGGGTACCTGTTCAACAATTACAATGCAAGCGGTTTGTTGCATCTGTAAGTAGTAGTAGCATACTTTTAGGCGTAAATACATGTTTGTAATAATTAATATAAACTAAATTCTATTTAGACCAAAGAGGATGTGGTGCTTCGACCTCCTACAATAATACCTATTTCTACAATTCCGGCTATCCAGGCACATATGGCGGAGGTGGACGATGTTCAATTGTTGTTTCTCAATGCGATGTAGGCGTTTGCCAGCTGCGCATAGATTTTCTGTCACTGTCTTTGGCGCCACCGTCTGGCGATGGTAACTGTCTAACCGATTCGTTGACTATTACAGGCGGCTCATCGCGTGTACCAAGTATTTGTGGTGAAAATTCTGGACAGCATGTGTATGTGGATTTTAATGGCAATAGTCCTATAACGATATCCATTGCAACATCAGCGGCTTATACATTTAATCGTCAATGGCAATTTCAAATTACGCAGTATAACTGCGCTTCCGATTCTATAGCGCCATCGGGTTGTCTTCAATATTATAGAGAGAATAGTGGTACGGTGGCAAGCTTTAATTATGCATCCGCTGCATCTTCAGCGTTAAATTCAATCGGAGTTCCTGGAACACGACAGTTAGCAAATCATCGTTATGGAATTTGTGTGCGTATGGGTGCTAATATGTGCTCGATAACATGGAGTCAAGTAGGCTCGGATACGTACTCTTTTACGGTAACTAATGATGTGGGTGCTGTGGATCCAACACTACTGGGCACGGAAGCAGTACAGAGTCAAGACTGTACCACAGATTTTATTATAATACCAAATCCAACGCAAAATGGCGTAACGCTGCCTAGTGATCGGTTTTGCGGTTTGGGTTTGGTAGCAACAACAAGTGCGACAAAACCATTTGTATTATATACGGTGACAAACGGTAACGAGGATATGGATATTTCAAATAGAGGCTTTCAGTTATCGTATTCACAGAATGCATGCCCGATCATGTGAGACTAATTAGCATAATTTACTTGTACATACAAAAAAAAAAAATATAAATATAAAAAAAAATCACGGAAAAGAAATTTTGTAAACAAACGTATTAATAACAATTTGGGACAACAATAACACGGGTACATTATCTGGTAACTATCCCACCACAAGAGGTTTGAGATTTGCAATTTCAGCTTCCAGCTCTTTGATCTGAAAATGAAAAGAAAAAGTTAAAATAGTTTAACTATATTTTAAAGAGTTTTAGCGAACCTTATTAGCAAAATGTTCCTGTGTAGCTGGAGTTGCTATTAACTGGAACGCTTCATTGTCGAGACGCAAACGATAATTCTGTAGTTGCGTCAAAAGTTTTTTAAGTTTTTTTCTTGTTTTGTTCGTCCATTATTTCTCTCTTTTCGTTAGAATTTTCATAAGAAGCATTAGTTGTAATGCCAAACGAACACAGTGGTCCAGCAGTGGAGAAAAAGTTCAATTTCTTTGAGAATTTCGACTCCTCATTCAACAATTCGATATCCACTGTCTTAGCCTTGGTTAAAATGCGTATCGGTTCAATATGACGTTGCAGCAGTGCCATAGCATCGGCATTTTGTGCAAAAAGGCAAACAACGGGCTCATGCTTTTTGCTTATCTCATTACGACTTTTAACCTTTCGTACACTGCGACAGATGTGTACAATATCCGAAACCTCAGCCTCCAGTTTAGAATCTTGATAGGTACTCAGTCGTATTTCTACATTCGTTGGTAAATGTTGCAACAATTCTGATGCTATAAATGGGGTAAACGGAGCTAGTGCTTGCAGTGCCCAACTGAGACAGGTGACGAGTGTAGCAACGTGCACATACGCATCTGGTTTCTCAGAATTGATGTTAGTCTTTGTAGTTTCCTATTGTAAAGATTTAGTTTTATATAGAGAGATTAGAGAGATTCTTAGCATTAATATCTCACCAAATAGACATCGCATAAATCCTGATAGAAGTAATGCTTTAGCGCGGCAGTAGCCATATGGAAGTTAAAGTTATTATAGCTATCGGAACAAATGGATAACGTTTCAGCCAGACGACTAATAATCCAACGGTCCCACATGCCAAGCTGTACACTATTCATTGATTCAATTTCCATTACATTCATACCAATGCGTTGTGCGCTTTGAAGCGTAAAACGCTGTGCATTCCAAATTTTGTTTAGAAATAGTTTATTTGTGTAACATTGTTCCACGTCGAAGTTGATGAAATGATTTTTTATGTTATAGCTACAGAGTGTAAAACGTAAAGCATCTGTGCCACATTCCTGTATACCCTTGGGAAACATCTTGCGCAAACCTTTAATCGATAATTCCAATTCATCTTGCTTCAGTAGACCGGCATCATAAGATTTACGCAATTCGCCTTTAAGATCCTATGAAATATATTAAATTAAATAAATAATCTATTTACATTATAATACATCATATCTATTCACCTCAAGACTGGCACCATTAACCACTTGTTGCGGTGTGATTACATTGCCCAAACTCTTGGACATTTTACGTCCGTGTGCATCGCAAACAATACCATTGAGTAGCACGCGAGAGAAAGGCATGTTCCCTGTCAATTTCAGACCCAGCATCATCATGCGTGTTACCCAAAAGAATAATATATCGTGTCCCGTCTGCATAAGCGTTAGTGGGTAATTAGCGCGATATTCTTCGTTGGGCCAACCATTTGCTGCAAATGGTAGTAAGGCTGACGAAAACCAAGTATCAAGTACATCCGGATCACGTAGCAAAGTAAAATCATCTGTGCCTAATTTAGAGGCGGCTTTTTTGCGTGCTTCCTCTTCGTTCGCTGCAGCAACCCAAATGTCGTTATCATTTTTATCGGTTGCCAAGTAAGCTGGCACCTGGTGTCCCCACCATAGTTGACGCGATATGCACCAATCATGGCAATTATAAAGCCAACGATTCCACTCCATCTCAAAATTGGGTGGCAATATCTGCATTCGACCACTATGCAACTCGGACAGTGCCTGCTCTGCAAGTGTCTTACAAGCTATAAACCATTGCGGCATCAATTTGTATTCGATAATATCTTTCGATCGCGAGCAGAACGGCAGCTGCATTGTGTGTCCGCGCACCAGTCTCAATAGTTTGAGCTCTTCAAGGGAATTTACAATTTCATCACGTGCATCAAATCGTAGTTGACCTTTAAACTTTGGAAATACCTCATCAATTCGTCCGTCATCAGTAAAAACTTTAATCGGTGACAAACCATGTCTTTCGGCAATTTCAAAATCTTGCTTGCTATGCGCTGGCGTGATTTTAACAGCGCCAGTACCAAAGTCTTTATCTACTGCCAGATCAAAGACAAGCGGTATAGTGTCATCGCGGAATGGATGCTTAAGATTAACATCGATATTGCGATATTTTTGGTAACGCTCGTCAAGCGGATGCACCGCTACGGCAACGTCACCCAACATAGTCTCCGGCCTTGTTGTAGACACCACGATCTCTTGAGGTTCCTCGTTTCCATCGGCACCACTGCCTTCAATGCGATAGGCAAAATCATAAATGCGACCCATTAGCACATTGTGTTTATAACCAGGCACAGCCACCTCTGTAGGTCCTTTTAATTCAACAGTTTCAACCTCGATGTCGGAAATGGCCGATTCAAGTGCACAAGACCAATTGACTAGAGAATTTCGACGCTGTATAGTGCCATCTTCGAAAAGATTAATAAAAGCGGTGTGCACTGCTTTTTGAAGTTGCTGCAATGTAAAAAAATATGAAAATGTCGAGCCAGCATTGATTGGAAACTCAACTAACCTGATCCATAGTGAAATATTCCTTCTTCCAATTAAGTGTACAGCCTAACTTCTTGAGATCATCTACAATGCTGGCACGCTTCGAGTTGCTCCATTCGTTAACCTCTTTCAGGAATTCGCTGCGGCCAAGATTATGTCGTGTGCGGTTACTCTCACTCATCAATTTCTTTTCGACAATAACTTGCGTAGCTATTCCAGCATGATCCGTGCCTGGTAACCAGTCTACCTCATAGCCCAAAAGGCGATGTTGCCGCGCAATGACATCTTGTATTGTGGCATTCAGTGCATGTCCCAAATGCAAATTTCCCGTAACATTCGGTGGTGGTAGTAACATGCGATATGTGCCACGTTTACATTTTCCCTGCGCCGGTAAGTTTTTCTTCGAGGTCTCTCGTATCCAATAGTTTGTTTCGACATCATTTGGTTTGTAGCCAGGTGCGAGGGGCAGTTCTTCTTCAGCAAATGCAAGTTGTGTGTACTTTTATAAAATGCAAAACTATCAATGAAAATCGTAAATCCCTTACCTGTTGTTTTTGTACTTAAAGAAACACGTTGGCCTCCATTTTGTAATAGTCGCCAGACTAAAGATTTTCGCTTAAATATTTTATTATAAACGACTAAAAATTGTGGCTGTTGCATATTGCGGCCGGCCGCGAGTTTTGCAATCAGCTGATCAACAGTGCTTTCAAAACACGACGCACAGTGGTTCGGAAACAATAAAATAATTCTTTTTCAGTGAATTTTGCTATTTCTACTCAGAGGATTTGAAATAAGAAATAAATAAATAAAAAGAAATCATAAAATATCGAAGCTTACTTGGCTTAGTATTTAAATTTTATTTTACAAAAAAATATTGCGTTTAGCTTATTAATTTTTGTTTTTATATAGAATAGACTTTAATATAATCCACCTGCATGACAGCATCTTGAGCCCACTGATCAACATTACCAGACTTCAAACTTCTCCAAAAAGTATGCATTGCATTTGGATGATAATCAGCCCAGGGTTTGCTTGTATCAAAAAGAAACTCATTAAAGCCGCCAACACTTAATCCCAATGTTATATAAAATTCTTGATCGAATGGTGCCAACCCATTGCCCTTTTCCAATTCTGCAGCATTAGGCAGTAATTTGTTATCTACAGAAAGTGCACTTAGCGCTTGCTTCTCAGTGCTGATTGTACAATATTCTTCATTATCCACAGAAACTGTAATCGTATCATGCGTCCACTTCAGTTTATACACGTGAAAACTATCACTCCAGTCATTAGTTGCAGTCGCGGCACTACCGCTTGTATTCTTCTTGCATAATTTTGTCGTACGCCACGGTTCCAAAGCGCTGACTAGCACGCCTCCGTGTAATTCAAGATCACCATTGTTATTGCACGTAAATGCAATACGCATTTGACCCGACTGATAATTTTCTGTGCCATATATTTGTGTTACTGGTTGCAACCATAATTGTGGCACAACAAATTTTGCACGAGGCAATTTAGCGCGCAGCTCCACAACTCCGTACTTAAATGAGAATTTATTTTTCGACGTGAACTGCGCAGAAATGAATGGAGGCAGTATTTCCTTGCTTCTGCTGCCAAATCGTTTGCAATCGGGCGTGTCAAGACGTCCAGTACAGCGGCCACCCAAATCTATATCAGCTTGCAAGGGTTTTCTTTCATTATTGTAATGACGATTAGTCGGCTTTGGTTTGATGGTTGCGATGCCATTATTCAAACGAAAAACATCATTGGCATCGTCTAGATAAATAACAAATTCATAGTCTGGTCCTTGTGAAAAACGGCGCTCCAGTTGCCAATTTTCTGAGTTCAAACGACTGCCATCAAAGTTATCCTCAAAGATTAATTGTCCGACACAACGACTTGATATGCCTTTATTTACGGTAGTTTGCGGTACTATACAGCCATCGGGTAGTTGCTCTGGTCGTGTTTTTGGCGTTGTAACTGACGTTTGTGCGCCACCAATAACACCGCCTGGTGCATTGGGCGAATAATTGGAGACAACAAAAGCGCCATCATCCTCACGATAACCAAGGCCATTGTAGATAACGTAGGTCCAGTAGTACAGTGTATCACCGGGTTTAAGTTCCGTTACACGATCACGAAAAGTCCAACGTCCATTTTTTGCTTTAACAATATCACGTGCCCAACTTCCAGCTTCTAAACCATCAAATTCTTCGTTTAATTTTCCATGAAAAGCAAATAATGTAATGCCTTCCTCATGCGGTATAGACACTTCAAATCCTCTAGGATAGAATACTTCAATTTTAGCGTTAGGCACTTCGTAGCAGCTTACAAGCGTTGTTGTCGCTAGCAGGCAGCAAAAGATTAACACTGCAGCATTGATTAACATTGGGAAAAACCAGTTTTGTGTACTGCGTTGTTTAAAGTTCTGATTGAGACTGAGTTTTGCGATAGCGGAAAGCGCGTTTAATTGCGAATTTCTTTGTTTTGTTGTTATTTTTCGATTGATGAAGCTTATCTCTGAAACCATAGGTACTATTAATAAAACAAAATATATACAAATAGCCATATTATAGTAAGTTTATGTAACAAGAAAACTTGATTGCAATGTTTGTATGTATGTGTGTATGTATGTTTGTATGTAGATATGTATGCTTTTGCAAATAATTTTTTTTGTTTGATTTTGGATTTTGTTTTGTAGCGTGCCAATTGTATATATATGTATGGCAATTACAGCTTATTATAAGCCTGGGCATCACTTAGGGTATGGCCCAATGCACCACGATACTTCCATCTTCCTCTAAACGTCCTCCAGGATCTAAACCTTCCAACGCAGCGGTAAGGCTTTTTCCGGGGTTTGTTATCACCTCGAGTATTTCCGACATTTTATCCATGGTTCGTGTTTTCTTTTGGTTTCAAGTTGTTTTCCGGTTGAGGTCGGCCAATACCTTTTTGAAACCAACATCATCCTGAGAGGTTGTCTCTTTACACGCCTCTTACGTCAAGCTGAGTCAGCTGTGGTGGTATTCTCGACGCCCTCGACACCACACGGACCTTGTGTGCTTCTTTTTTAATTTTTATCTGTAATTAAGTCTTAATACCATAAATGTATCTGACGAATGTGGTAAAGTCCTTTATTCTTATATTTATCAAATTTGTAATATTATGCATATTTTTAATTCAAATCAAAGTAAGCTAGTTGAAAACCAACAAACTCATTTCGGATAAAAGTCAGAATTTTTTCAGTTTCGTTTTAGCTACAGCGGCGTTCGCACCTTTTTCAGCTGCTTTTGTGAACAAAAGAATTTTCTAAAAAAATAATTAAAAAATATAAAAAAATGTATATTTTTTAAAACGTTTCTTTGCTGTATAAGAAAATCTAACAAAAAAAAAAAAAAAAAAAAAAAAAAAAAAAAAAGAATAATAAATAAAAATAAATAAATATATATGTATATATTTTCTAACCGTGTCTCTTTTAAATATTAGAGAATAACGCGCGACGTGCATAAAATAGCTAAGAAAATTTATACAATTGGCGTATGTAAGTAAACTGTAATTTGTTGTGTGCGTTGTATGTGTGCTGCTATTTTCAGTGTTGTTGTAAATTTTATTTTTTTCTTTTTTTCTTTTTTAACTTTTATTATGAGCAGTATACTTAAGACCATTGTCAAAATAACATTTCATTCAAAAAGCAGAATATTTTATTAGCTAAGAAAACTGTGTTATGGTTAATCCCTAACAAACTGCTTTTAAAGTTTAGTAAAATTTTATCATTGAGATAATTTTTGATTATCTTTTCTTATGAATGAACAGCAAACTAAACAATTTATTACACTATAGTTTTAATTTACACTTATTAAATTAGTTTATTACATAAATATTCGAAGCAACAGAGCTGTTTCATAAAAGCCTTTTTTGCGTTTTTTTTTCATGACTGTTACGGATTTAATCGTTTTTGATTTTTATTGTAGAGATCGGTCTTCGATCTTCTGGTGCATGCCAACACTAAACAGTGCAGTGCAGAAAATGTACATAGGTGCGAGCAAGATAGATCGTTTATAACCGATTAGAACGTACCGATTCGACCGTATTTCTATCTCACTCGCACTTATGTACATATTCTGCACTGCACTGCTTCCCGAACAATCATAATATTCTGGCAACGCCACATAGAAAAAGCACAAAAAGCACAAAAGCGACAGAAAAGATTGATTTTTCCGCTGGAGCAGCGCTCAGTCGCTCTTCAACGCTGGGGGATTTTTCACTTGATACGGGGAAAAGTTTTAGAAGAAAATATATATTTGGTTTAACAAAATTACTTGACAAAAAATTAAAAGAAAAAATTCTATCATTATTGCATAAAAGTTAAATTTGTATATATACATATATTTTTTTACTGCATTCATTCATATTCGTGTTCGTGTAAAAAATAGTCGCTTAAAAAAACCAAAAAAAAAATTCTTATTACGTGATAATTCAATTGAAGAAAATATTCAAATTTCGCCCCCCTTCGTTTGGCCATTAAAAAAGAGTTAAGACAGTGTGTATATTGTGTGTGTGCAGCAGCGGTGTAAATGAAATAACAAAAATTTTTAGCAGAGTAGCAAAGATATCAATTACAACAACAAATTAAACGCAGCAGGAATTCTGCTTAAATGTAACAAAAAATTACTTTGTGAAAAATTGCTGTAGGAAAACATACAACAACAACAAAAAAAAAGCACAACAATTGCTGAGCGAGCAGCTGCAGCAAGTGTTGTTGCCAAATTAACGACGTCAGAGCTTACATACTGACATTCGGTTCAGTCCAGGCGTCAGAAGAAGAGTCAGTTTGTCAGACGTTGGGGCGGTAAGCAGAGTGGAGCACCCCCGGAAATGCGAGCAGTAGTACACAGTAGCAAAAACAACAACAGCAACATCAATAAACGCACCTGAAAAGCCAAACGACGACGAGCGTTGTGTAAAACGTAAAAAAAAAAAAAAGAAAAATAATAATTATAAAAAAAAAAGAACGTGAAGAAGGAGGACAAAGACAGAACAAAACTAAGCGATGCTCTGTGCATTTTTTCGTGCGTGTGTGTTTTCGTAAGCCGAGTTGCTGTTGCTGAATTGTCCGTCGTCGTCGCCGTTTAATCAAGTCTTCGTAATAAGTCTTTGCATATATAAAAAATTTGCTGCATTGGCAAAAATATTATTATACATAAGAAGTAAAAAAAAAAAAATTACGTTAAATGGCAACGTAAATTTTCTTCTTAGCCATTGGAAATAATTTGAAGACAAAACCCTAAGCAGTTACAACAACAACATAAATTTTTCGAGAAACAACAACACCGCTGTTGGATAAGCGATTAAAGTAGACGGTAAGTGGGTGTTCCAAATATTTTTTTTTAGTTAATTTTCATTAAAAAAAAACACGAACATTTGCTGACTCTTGCATTGATAAAAAAAATATTTAAAAAAAACTGTGCATTGATCGAACCAAAGTTTTAATACTCTTTGACATGGCATAAAAGTTTTGTATTTCTGTATTTCCTTTTGAATGCTGTCGTCCTCTACCTTTTTTTATCTAAGTTTATGGATATTCTAGTAAAGTTTACTAGTTAAAAAGTAGTTGAGTACGCAAACTCTATGACAGTTTAAGTTGAAAGTCGAAATTTGAAAAACTTGACAAATAATTGGGATGCCAAAAATCAAAAAATAAGTGGTACAATATATAAGCTTAGGCTTAAAAAAGACATTCAAGACATATAAGCATTTGTGTATTTTCCGTTTTCTTTAATACTTATCTATTTAATTTTCAATTTGTAAAATGTTTAAATGTACACTTTTTAATCAGCCCCACTAATTTTTATACATTGGATTGCTCATGACAGTAATATTTAAATTTGATTTGTACGCTTCAAAAATAAAGAGAAACAAAATTAAAAAGTAAACATTTTTGTATCTTAATGATAATTAAATGTGTATAAAAGATAAGCATAAATAAATAAACTTTGTATACAAGTCATTAGTATCTCATTCTTTATGTATGCCACAAACTTTTTAATAAATCTAATATGCTCTCTTTTATACTATACATATTATGTACGAGTATACATGTGTATCTAAAAGAGAAAGGGGGAAAAACGTTGCTTGGCCTAATTTTCCAAAAAAATAATAAAAAAAAATCTTGCTGTGCTTTGCTATTTTCTTTTGTTACAGCTGTTTTTATGGTTGTTGTTGCTGTCAAGAAGTAACTTTAACGCCTACATTACTTCTTACTACTTCTCGCTCTTTCCTACTGATTTGCTTGGCACTCACTTAAATCACGAAAAATAGAGCAGTGAAACAACAACAACAACAATAACAATAACTAAAGCTCAAAATAATTGTTACAATGCTCCTTCGGCAACGAATTTCGTGAGCAAAGCAGAAAGCAAAATAATAACCCCCAAAAAATATTTGTATGTTTGTAGATACATCGAACTGATTTTTCCGGTTTTTTTTTTTTTTTTTTTTGTAATTGCAACTGTTTGCTTCCTGAATGTCACATTGTATTTTTCTTTTACAATAATTTTTTCCGCGCATATGGTTTTTTTATTTTGTCTCCATCAACCCCACCACTTTGGTACTATCTTTTCTGTTTGATATTTAACTCGCATGACATTTTATAGTTCAACCCCTTTTAAATCTTTCGACGCGCCAGAAAAGCAGCTGAGCGAGCAAATGAATAAGAGAGCGAGCGAAGCGTGCTGTTCGCTTCTCCGTTGGCCTAGTTACGTGGCTGGCTGGTTGCACATTTGAATTGACATTTGTGATACAACGAAACAAAGCTTTAAAATACATTCATATGTATATGATAAACGAAAAAAATTATCAGATTTTGTCTCTCTTTCTCTCTGATAAGCTTTCTAGCGCATTATGTGTTTCTCTCTGTTGTATCTCAGCTTTTAACCGTACTCAAAAGAGATGCTGTCACTAGTTTGTTAAAGCTTCAGTTATGTGTATGTGTGTATGCTTGTGTCTTTAGGGGGCGTTTGTCGTCATTGTTTGTATTGTTGTTTTTGCTGTTGCTTTTGTGCAACTGTTTTTGTTGTAATGTGCGTTGTTTTTGGGGGTCGACTGCGCTCGTTTGTAGGGCAAATTTATGTATTGATTATGCTTTTTTTTATCTCTACGTTGTTGCCAGTTTCGGTTGTCTTTTCGGTCTCGTTAATTTTATTCACGTGGATAAAAGTTAAATCGGGGCATTGGGGGTCTATAGTACCTATTATTAGCATTGTAAGCTTTTAAATTTTTTAATTTGACGTTTCTTGGTCAAACGCTACGCATGGATGGTCAATTACATTGCCAAAACATTTTTACATCACTTTTTTTTTTTTTTTGCTGTTTAATGATTCTAGTCTCCAGCCACCATCAAATTTTTATTGCAATGTATTCTAAAATGAAAAACTTAAGCGGTTTTAGTGTTTCTAAGATAAACTATTAATTTACTAGATGAGAATAAATAAACTAGGGGTCTTATTTCGGCATCCAGTTTAGCACTGGCTGGTAGTAACCCTATTTATGGACGTAAATGAAAACTAATTTAGTTGTGGAATTAAATTTATTCATTCTGCTCTAATAGCATTTGAAAACTGTCAACATTGTGAATACCCTTAATGTAAATAGAAACTATTTACAAACTATTAGGAACCAATAGCGTTTTTTTTTTGTCGAGTTCCTTTGTAATTATTTACTTTTAATTATTTACCTATGCACTTCTTAATTCAAGAAGCTGATTTTTCCGTTTTCAATCCATGCCAATCAAGAAGCCATTAGCGAAGTACACATTCTTTAACAATCTAAACAATCATTGATAACAAATATTTTATTAGTCATTAAAAACTTTTTCGCTTAATATTCTGGTTGCATTTTTTATTTTTATTTTTGTGCGAGCAAATAATTATATTTACTAACAATAACTGATTTGCTACCCTTTGAAATGGTTTTTAGTATTGTTTGGGACTGTCCCATAGTCACTTCTATCTATCTATTTATCTAAATTAAAAATTATAAAAAAAAAAATTGTTTTTTATATGTTTCTATTTATTTATTTATAGTTTAAATCTATCAAAAATTAAGAGTATAAAAAATGGACCATATTTACTGATTTTTTGAGATTTAATTGAGTCCATAATAGGTGAAATTCCTGCCAAATTTGAAATAAATAAACTGAACTGTAGAGCAGGTTTATCTTACAAAAAGGATGAGTAAAACAAAATAATTTGAGAGAAATCTTTACTCGGTCGCTTTATATTTTATGGTCTCTGAGTTTTTAATATAATTACTTGATGAGATCTAAAAGTACATAAAAATGTATTATTTCCAAAAGGTATCAAAGTTTTGGCGCTAACAAAATAATCGATAATAGGTTTGTTTTTTATTTCTATTATTTTAAGTGATTTGTTCATGCAAAATGTCGCGCAATTTGTTATCGTTTGCGCTTTTGCTACGATAACTATTCACAAAATAGTGCGGCAGAGGTGTGGTAAAGAGAAAGAACGATAAAAATAGCAATAATGACAAACATTAGAAGCAAATTTGTCGTTGACATACAATAAAAAAAAATTTGTAGTCAGTCAGTGGTATGTCCTATACTACCTGCAAACATATTATACGAGTGTATACTAGGTTAAGTGGACTGGTTTTTTTTTTTTTTATTAATTTTTTTATTTTTTTATATATATTTTTGAGGAGGTCAAACATTATTGTTTTTCTTGAAATTGTAATTTAGCACAGTGGGTGGCAGATAAATGACTGTTGCTGCTGCTGCTTGAGTTGGTGCAATTCTACAGGTTTATTATTTGTAAATTTAGTTAAGTTATATAAACAATCTTGCAGCGTTCATTGAATTTCCACATACAAAAATCTAACTAAAATGCGGAAAAGGTTTAAGGTTTTAAAAATAAAAAAAAAAAAAATGTCAAATACTTTAGTTGCTCGTGCAGTATGTACGCCAAGTACTACTGCCGCTGGCCATTTCTGTGTATATGCTGCTTTTTTTTTGTTGGTTTTATTTTTAAACGCATTTTTCATGTCAGGCATAGTAAAAAAAAAAAAATAAATAAAATAAAAAAAAAAAAAAACAATTCTAAAAATTGTTCAGCCAATGTCTTTAGGTGGTGTACCTATAAATATGTTCATTTTGCGTACAAATTACTCTTAAGATATATGTACATATAATAACTAAATATTATTTTTATCTTTTTGTCTATTTTTATGTAACTCTTCCAACTTACGTTTGCGATTAACATTAATATTGGAATGATTGATTGATACATTGCGTGTGTATATATCTAACTGACTGATGACGTCTGTGGTGACGCTACTTTTTTCTTTGATGTGACAACGCTGGTTACGAAATAATCTATCAACCGCACTAAAAAAAAACGATTAATCGAAAAGTAGGCCAATTCAATAACAAAAAACACGAACAAAAAAAAAAAAAAAAACATAACTACAACAACACTTTAAGGAAATAGCAAGTAGACCAAAATGGATGCACTTAAATTACCAAAAGGTAAGTAATTGTTTTCAAGATTTAATTATAGAAACAATTTAAAGAACTTTATTTTAATAAATAAAAAAAAAAAACTTTTTGCAAACTCTAAATATAGCAAAATCCAATACGGTCGGTGTTTCGAACACTGGTTCAGTAGCAGCAGCAGCAACAGCAACCGCTTCCACAACATCAACAGCATCTCCAACGCCAATAGTAACAACAACTGTAACACCAGCACCACCAGTCACAACAACAAACAACAAATGCAGCACACCGATAACAGTGCGTTTTAATGCTGGCGAAGAATCACTCGATGATATATTGCAATCTTTTCACAAGAATGCCTCAAGTAGCAGCAATAATAACAGCAGCTCTAGTCCCGGTGGCAGCAGCATTGGCCTAAATCTAGGCAGTATCGGTGAACAGCAACATCAACATCAAATGACAGTGAGTGTTTCGCCAACAAGCATCTCCAATAAGAGTCTTCATTCGTTCAATAGTAGTGCATCAAGTGGTATTGGTATTGGTGGCGGTTTAATGGGCTCCAGCTTGAGCAGTTGTGGCGCTGATTCGCTCTCAAGCAGTCCTTCACAGCAGCATCAATTGTTGCAACAGCATTCAGCAGCGATGACGCTTTTTGGCGTGAGTTAAAAATTTCTATTTTTGCAGCGCGTTTAGAACAAAAAAAAATCTAATTTCACAAGAAGCATAAGCGCTGATTATTATTTGCAGTTTTTGTTTTACATTTATCATTTAATGCTTTATTTATTCGTTGAATACATTTGTTTTTTTTATATTATGATAGATATGTATACATATCTATTAGCTCGCGGCTATTGCTCATTGAGTGTTGTTTAGCGAAAGAACACATTTTTTAATCGTTTATGTTATCGCAAATTTGTATTTATTTTTTTATTTTGGTTTAATTTTATTTGTGACATTCGTGTGTGACTCATAAGGAATTTTCATTTTCGTTAAATTCACTTTTTTCAATTGGCAATTTGTTTTTTTTTTTTCTTGTAAATATTTTAATCGAGAAATCGTTGCTGACATTTGTAGTTGGCAGAAGCAGCAGTTTGCTATTAGCGAAGCATAGATAATTTTTGTTTGTTTGTTAAAATGTGTAGCATGTGGTGGTGGGTAGCTTTTGAAGTTAAATTATGTTTTAAAAAACTTTTTGACTTAATAATCTTCCGGAATGAACACGTGACGTGGGTACCTCCTTTACTACTTACATAGTCGGCATTAAATCTAAAAACTAGTTATCAGTGCTTTTATCTGTCTTAAGTGATAATCGATCATTCTGTTGTATCTCTACTTTTGTGTCATGTTATTCTTATTGTACGACCTTGTAAACAAGCTACCCACGCAAATTATATTTTTTTTTTAGTTCCTTCGCACAATGAGAGCGCGCGTGTGTGTTTGTCAATCAGAAATTTTATTTTATTTAATTTTAGTTTTAAAATAAATTTTTATTTTCTACACCGGCATTGTTTGTTGGCAAATGTTTTTTTTGAGAAAGTTTTTACTTTGCAACAGCAGCACTCGTGTGTAGAAGTAGAGAGGGTTTAGTTGAAATACTATCATACTGCAACAGATGTTGCCAATAGAGGAAGTGTACTGTATATAATATTTGTTAATACATACATACTTATGTGTGTTACCTTGACTTGTTTGACTTGGCAAACGCAAATGTTTGCCCTTTCGTTTTTTTTTTTTTTATTTTTATTTTATTTTTTATTGTTGTTTAAATTGTTCTTTATTTTTCTTGATTGTGCAAGTATTTAAAGAATTTTTCTAATTTTCTGTACAATTAATATTTGTGTAAATTAAGCGATTTATTAATGTATTTTTTTTGTTATTACTTTTCAACAGAATGACGAAGTTAATCTCCGTAATAATTTTCTACAAGGCAGTTTCTTTAATCGTAAAAGGTATGTACATACAATATTTATGTATAAAATTTGTTGCTAATAATCTGTGTATATTTGAACTCAAAAGAAACCTAAAACACCTCAAAAAAAAATATATAAATGCAGTTCTATTTAAAAGCAGTTATTGTTGTTGATAACGTCTACCAATATAAAATTGAACCGATAAAAGATAACTTGCAACAACTACTCGCTGCACGTGGTTGTAGTTTCGTTCTGGTTTTCATTATTTTTATTTCGTTTTTTTTTTTTTTTTTTTAATTTTTATTATTTTTTTTTTTTTATTATAATAGCACGCTCTTTTGTTTAATTAGCATAGCACGACAGAGTTCGTTTAAGTAGTGTGGAAGTATTGTTTGTGCGATTGTTTATGCAGTTGGAGTGTGGTGGTGAGGCACTTCTTATTGTCTCGTCTCAAAATGTACTTCACAAAAAAAAAAAACAAAAAAAAAAAAGTGTTGCATTGTTTTTGCTATAATTTTGTAACATTGCTATTCTTTAAAAAAATATATTTTTTTTTTGCTCCTTATTCCTAGTCGTCTAGTGGCAAGCCTGTTGCTGTGTTGTTCCATTGAGTAAGTGAATTTGAGTTCATTAACCGTTGCCGTCTCGTCTCCGTTGCTGCCTTATATCAAAGTCTGACTTTGATTTTGCATACAAGAAGTACTCTTGGTAGTTGCAGTTGCATTTTTAATGCATTTCTATAAAACTTAACAAGTAGTCTGTCGCCTTTTCGTTCCTATACTTTTATACAGAATAGCTTTGTTGGTTAGATTTCTGTTGACAGTGTTGCCACATATTTTACCACCTCGCTTGTTGCCTCCCAAACTTCTAAAAACAAAAAAATTGGCGACTTTATGTCTGCTCGTTCATTCATTCATTCAGTCAACATCAACGACAACGACAACGTCATTTGTTGTTCCATCGACTCGTACCCTCCACCTTGCTTCTTTCTTCATCTTTCAATTTGTTGTGTGTTTGGCTACATTTTTATACATGCATAGATTCTCGTACATACTATACACATATGAATATGTTGTTACACGTTTTATTTTCAAGTGTCCCAAGTGACGAAGGCAATGGCGGCCCGGCCGTAGCGCAAATGTTTTTGGCTCGTAGTAGGCTGTGTTTCTATGCCATGTCTGGATTATGTCGTTGTCCTCGACACTAGCAAACGTCATTGCATGTGTGCAGGTAGTTAATTTCTTCTTTTTTTGTACATATAAATATTAAACGGATATTATCGGCTTTTCGTGAAGTTTGAAACGCGATGAAATATTACATATGTAGAAAGCTTCTTTAAAGACGCAGCTTCTTGTTGTTGAGCTGCCTATCTGCGGCCTGTACAAAGAAAACTACTGATTCAATTTTGGAGATATCCATTTCTAATTATGATTCTAAAATATATTTTTTTTAATTTATTCCAATTTTATTCAAAATTTGAAGTGTATTAAAACTTCGACCAAAATATTCTTTATTCCCTTGTACTTCATTATACTTAATAATATCAGCTAGCACCACCACTAGGAAGCACAATTTCCAAACCGTTGCATTTTATACCCATGTGTGCTTGCTTTTGCCATCTTTATTACGTTCATTCGTTCGTCTTTTTTTTTTCGTTTATTCATTCATGGATTTTTTTGCTTGTAGCATGGTCAAAAACAAATGTACTCATAAAATTTGTTTGGCTAGACTGCTTTTGTTTAAAGGAGAAGTTGTTGAATTCGTGTAAATGGTAAAGTTTTTAAACTACGTTTAAAAAGTTTCAGTTAGAGAGCATTTTTTTAGTGTGAAATTTAGAATTAAAACAAGTTTCAATTAGTGCATATTTTATATATTTAGTAATCTCCGATTTATTTATAGTGTCAATTTTTTTTTTTTTTTATTATTTTAAAAACATAATTTTAAATTTCCTCATTTTCTCAGCTTATTCTGTTTCCTGAACTTGTTTGCATGTCAATCAATCGAAACCTCCCCATGTCGTACCATTCAAGTAAAATTACAGTTATTTTTGCAGTCTATAGAAGCGGGGGATGTTTGGGCTTATGCTTATACGAGTATAATTAGGTTTCAATCTTTTATTTGGTTTATTTTCGTCTTCTCTTGATATATTCGTTTCATTTTCGAAGTCTACTATTGCTGCTTTCGCTGCTACTGGCTGGTAGAACGACGTCTGATTTTTAATATTTCAATTTTCAAAGCTTAGTCGACTTCTCCATACAGCACACTCTGTTGTGTGTCCCTCCTTTTCTATCAACATTGCTTCCGTTGCGTTTCCGCTTGATAAAAATCGATTTTAACTACATTTTTCATTAGCTTTTCGTATAATTGAAAAAGCGTTTTTTTTTTTTTGTTTTTTTTGAGTTTATGTCGCTGTTAGAAATTGCAGCATGATGTGTCTATAGCAACGTTAAGACGACTTCTTCTCTGATTAAATTTTTGCTTATCTCAAGTCACGATTTAAATGTTAACGCCTACATATCAAATACGGCTGGCTGTCTGTCTTGGGACTTCTTTTATTATATCTCAAAACCAACTCATCTTTTGCCTTGAGGTTGTTTTTTTGTGTTTTTTTTTTTTTCATCTTCCATTTTTATCTATTTACACTTGTACACGTTTCATATTTTTCCTTTTTTTCTCATCCGTTCTCTTATAATTTCTTAGAGTAAAAAAATTTTCCATGCACTTTAAAGACTAAAATTCAGAGTTAATTTGTTTTATTTACCTTTAAAATTTTTTGACCATGTTACAGTTTAAATTATGTTTATTCTTTAATTAGCAACACTTTGCGAGTTAGTAAATAATTGCGTGATAAATAATAACTATGACGAGACTGCTTAAGCAACAACATTTAGCTGCTTTAAATATTTCAATACAAAATCTAATTTTTTTTTTATAAATATTAAATATAAATACTACAAGTTTATGATACTAAATACAGCAAATAACTAAATAAAAAATAACTAAAAAAAAACTTATTTTAATTGGTTTCGTATTTCAATCAAAATCTTTATTAAAAAACCGACATTGGTTCAAACAAAATATGAAAATATGATTTTTTAATCTTAAACAATTCTTTAAAGATAATGTTCGGATCCTCTACATTCAATCTTTTGTTATTTTTTATTGAAAAATTCTGGAAGATTATTTTAATAAAATGCCTTGTCTAAAAATGCATAAATCACGTAAACCAATTAAAATAATTAATTAACTAGTATTATTTTTAATCATAAATAAATTAAAAATTAAGCATAATATAGCATATTAACCCTCTACCGCTCAGTGTCTTCGTTAGGGATATTTTTTTAATGAATATTAATTATTATCATTATACTCTAACAAAACCCCAACCACTTGTTTGTACGTTAAGTTCGACACCCCTACACCTTGATTTTTATACATTTATTTATTAATTTAATGTAACTCTTCGCTAACCAAAAAAAAAAAAAAATGAAAATGCAATGTTATGCTGGGTCGTTTTCAGATCTTTTGCTGTGGCTTTAACACAAAAAAAAGTATTTACTACTCCGGGCTAATTTATTGAAAAAAAAAAACTAAAAACGAAATTTCTTATTTTTTAAAGTGAAATAAACAAAATGTGACAAAAAAGAAAAAAAATGAGTATACGCAGTGTAGTGCTTTTAAAACTGTATACATACAAACAAATGTAGTGCTTCACAAACTAGCAATGCAGCGCATACTAAACTGTAAAGGAAAATATAAGCAACACATAGGCACACATTTCTCCAGCGCAGCTATAATAACAACAACTACAACAACACCATCCCATCATATTATACAACGTTTAAGAGCCCAAATTAAGAACTACAACAAAATAATCGAAAGGAACAACAACAAAAAAAAAAAATACAGTAAAAAAAAAGATACACTAAAAAATGTACAAAGCTAATAATTGATTAAAACGCGAAAGAGGAGCTTTCTATCTTTAATTTTTACCCCCACGCATTTAGGCACAGACGTTCTTAGTCGTTCTTCAATTTGTTGATGTAGTTGTGTATGTGTAAATTAGATTTTGCTTATAACTGTGTTTGTGTGTAGTTGTTTTTGTACATTTCAATTGAAATTTTTCGCTTGTAATGAAAATATTTTGACAAATTCAAAAACATTTTCTTTTGTACAATACAATTTGGAGGTTTTCAACTTTCGAAGAACTGCACAAAAAACGCCCAGTGTAACAAAATATACGCGAATTGCTTTTAGAAATTATCAGAAACAAAAAGAGAGAAATACTACTTTTATTATTAAAGCTCATTATACATTACATTACATTTTTAATTCCCTTTCCAAGACCACATTTCCACAACAAACAACAAAACATTGTTCATTTGTATTTAATATTTTTGTTTCGTTAAAAATCACTTGTTTATATTTTTGTTCGCTGCGTATTTGTAACGCTGGGCGGCAGCGGGTTAAATAATTTTTATTTTATTCAAATAAAAATAAAAATGCTTGCTTGAATATATTTGATTGCTCCTCCTTTAAAGGAGAAGAGCACACCTCCAAATTTTAAATTTTGTATCTAATTCTTTAAATAATTTAGTATAAATAAAAAAAAACTTCAAACAACCACGGAATGTAGACGTGGAATTAAAGACGAAACTAAATAAAAACTAACTACACAACAAAAATGATTTTTTGCACACAATAAAAATATGTTTCCAACAAGCAAAAACATTAAAATAAAAATAATTAAAAAAAATGTTTATTAAATAGAATCTTTGACGCGCTTTTGTTTTCTGTTCAAAAACATTATCGTTTCCTGTTTTTTTTTTAATAAGAACAAAAATTACGTAGAAATTGGATATAATTTAATTTAAATTTATTAAATGGGAAGGAGAAATTTTTATTATTTTGCAGTTTTTATAGACTTAAATGAGTATAACTTATAATTTTATGGAGGATTTCGAAAATAATTTCTGAAAAAATTATAATCTAAAATAATGTTAATTTGCTTGTTGGAATAAATGAATTTGTTGTGAGCAATATATTTTATTTTTTAATTTAATTTTTTTTTTTAATAATAAATAGCACATACCTACATACATATAAATAAATAGATAGCTCCTCCATAAAAAAAATATTTAAAATAAATAATAAAAAAAACCCAAACTACCACAAAAAAAAAAAAAAAAACTATATTATAAAACATCTCATCTTGAAATGCTAAAGTAATTGCTACAACGTCTCTACATCTCTATCACCTGCAGCTGCGGCGGTGCCATATCTCTAAGCAAGCAACAACTTTCGCCAATACATCCTGGACCGATACAACGAGAAACTGGTGGAGGCGCACACAGTCCTTCATCGCCACTTGGCTTTGGTGGTGGTAACGGCGGAGGATCACCGTACAATGGTTCACAGGCTGGTTGTAGCAGTGGCGGCATTTCACCAATCAATCAAATGGGCGTATCGCCTAAATACCGACGCAGCGTTTCGTTTCCATTAAAGGGCAATTCGCCGACATTTGGACCGATTGATCCGTTAGCCGTAGGCAGTGGTATGCATATGCAGCATAACATACCGACACTATCGATTGGCAATGGTGGTGGTCCAATAGGTACGGCTGGTGCCACAGGCGGTGGAGATGCACCGTTTCTTGGCACAAATTTTGGACACGATCGTTCGATGATGGGCAACGGTCAATTGCCGGATATGCGTAGCCTCGATCATACGCTGAATGACATTATGCGCAACATGGGAGTTGGTGGTGGCGGTGATAACATGTCAGCCTTGTTAAACGATCGTATGCGCGGCCCAAAACATCTTAGCGAAATTGATGCTATGGCAATTGCAACTGGCAGTGATCCGACTGCGTATTTAAATGCGTTGAAATTAAACTCACCGTCGCGGCATTCATATTCGCGTTCTCATCCACATTCACCGCATTCGCCACACTCGCCGCACAGTCTTGGTGATAATCAGGCACGCTTTTCGCGTAAAGTCTTTGTTGGTGGTTTGCCGCCAGATATTGATGAGGATGAGATTACTACTTCGTTTAGACGTTTCGGACCGTTAGTTGTTGATTGGCCGCACAAGGCCGAGTCTAAATCGTATTTCCCGCCCAAGGGCTATGCGTTCTTGTTGTTCCAAGATGAATTAAGCGTGCAACAATTAATAGATTCGTGCATCACCGACGAGGACAAATTGTACCTGTGCGTTTCTTCGCCAACGATCAAGGATAAAGCAGTGCAGATACGCCCATGGCGTTTAGCCGATGCTGATTATGTGCTAGATGCAACAATGTCGTTGGATCCACGCAAAACAGTCTTTGTTGGTGGTGTGCCACGCCCTCTTAAAGCCTACGAGCTGGCTATGATAATGGATCGTTTATACGGTGGCGTCTGCTATGCTGGCATCGACACCGATCCAGAGCTTAAATATCCAAAAGGTGCAGGACGAGTTGCGTTTTCCAATCAACAGAGCTATATTGCAGCAATCTCGGCGCGTTTTGTGCAATTGCAGCATGGCGATATTGATAAGCGTGTTGAGGTCAAACCATACGTGCTGGACGATCAGATGTGTGACGAATGTGAGGGACAGCGTTGCAATGGCAAATTTGCACCGTTCTTCTGTGCCAATGTCACTTGTTTGCAATACTATTGTGAACACTGTTGGGCAGTGATTCATTCGCGTCCGGGACGTGAATATCATAAGCCATTGGTCAAGGAGGGTGCCGATCGACCACGTGCGGTGCCATTTCGTTGGTGTTAACGTCCAAGGCGCTGGTAGGCGACGCTGCACGACGGTGTACAACGACAAACTGTAAACCGTTGCAGCGTACGACGGAGTTGGGTGGTGGACACCTCTAAATCTGAAAGGCGTTAGTTTTGTGCACTACTCAAAGCGAGAAAGCAAGCAAATAAAGAAAAGACAACTCACACACACTCACAAACACTCACACCTACACTTACACATACACACTCACGAAAAAGAAAAAAGAAGGAAAATCAGCGTCTGATAAAACAAAGGAAAAACCACACACGTAGTTAAATTTGTAAACAATTAGAAAAGCATATGCCAAGTATTTTATTTTAATTTTTTTTTTTTTAGTTTTTAGAAAAAAATTTTATTTTTTAATAACATAGCAGCACAACACTTTTCTTAGTGAGGCTAAAACCATAGTAGTGTATATAAAAATTGACCATAAATAATCTTGAAAATAATTTTCGGTGACAATTCATCGCTGCTCATGTGCAATATAGTATAAATATTTAAATAATTAGTTTTTTTCGCAAAGTACACCGAAAAAAAATTCAAACGAACGCAAAATATATGTGTTAATTATTAATGGTCTAATTTTATAAATACATTATTATTATAAACTATATTTTCTCAAAACAAGTCCTAGAGAGACTCCTGCACAGTATTCGAAAAAAAAAAACAAACTACTTAAACCATAAAAAACAATTCAAGTCAAACATCTCACCAAAAATAAAAAGAAACCAAATACAAAGCATAGAAAATTAATTTAAAAAAAAAATACTATTTTAACTAGTCCAGAAAAACAAATTCCAAGGTAAAGAAAGAAGTTTATATCTCAAAACAAAATCGCTAATGTATACATTTTTGGTTTCCTTTTCTTCCATGTTTTGTATTTCCTTTTAACAGAATTGCGCATTTGGAGCTTATCATGTTCCTAAAAACAAAAAACAAAATGAACACTAGAATATTTACATATTTTTATTTATATAAAATGTTGCAGAAGCGGCAAACTTTTCATATCGAGTCCATCGAATCAAAATCGCAAAAATGAAAAAAAATATATTAATTACTAGATAGCATAAAATTGCTTTAAGACACAAAAAGAAAAAGAAAAACAAAAACAATTATAGAAGATTTCTAAACTGAAAAAGTATATAGCTCTATACATATTTCATAAATACTTCTCTAAAATAATGAAACACTACATTATTTAATTCGTGGTACATAAAAGCTTCAACATAATATTTTTTTCTTAAACTAAATACATCATCCTGTTTTTTTTTTTTTTTTTGGTTTCGCGTTTGCCAAATAACTGCTGTCGTCGTCTTATTATCAATTTATAATAGATTTATTATTTATAAAAACAACAACACACATACTAAAATATATAAACGCAGCTTAACCCAATTATGTTATATTTAAATAATGCAACATTTTAATTTTAATACCAAAAATTTTATTTAACTAAACAAATGTGCAATTCTATATTTTTTTTTTTATAAATATATCTTTAATTTAGACAAAAAAATCTTGGTTGAATACAAAACTTCATAGATAAAAAAGTAATACACAAGAAGAAAACGAAATACATTTATTGCCATAAAATATAGGAAAATAGAATCTTAAAATAGAGCACATAGTTAAGTTATATCTTTTATAGAATATTAGATATATTAAATTAAAAAAAATATATACTTCAATTGAAAAGTAACTCGAAATTGTAGTAACCAAACGGGATGGTTTTTAATTTTAATAAAAATAGAAAGAAAGAAAAAAATAGATATTGACAAAATTTGGTTGCCTAAATTAAAATGAAATTCAGAAAAAAATTCGACCTTAATATTAAAATGAAATAAAAATGAGTAATGTTTGGGATAAAAGAAATACACAACGTAAAAAATGAAAGACAGCATATAACCCAAAGCAATATACACAAGACATAGTAGGAAACAATTTTAAATATAACCGAATAACTAGAACGCATTTTAATAATTTTTGTGTTTTCAAAATGTTTAATAAATATTTTTGTAATTTTTTTTTGTAAAAAAATAAAAATTGAAATGTAAAAAATGGAATATTTATGAAAACTGCTTGTGTTCAGTATTAGTTTTTTTTTAATATTTTAATTATTTTTATAATTTTTTTTTTTTTATAAATTTATAATTTTTTTTTTATATATATGTAAAATTATAAAATAGACAACTTTAGGTAAAAAAAAAAAAAAAAAAAAAAAAACTGAAACGCAATCCCAAAAAGTCAGTAAAGTTTTTTAAATTAATTATAGAACAAATAAATATCAAATTATTTTTTTTATATAAATACGAGTATGTATATTTAAACTTAAAATTATACATATATAATTAGCGGTTTATTAATGGAAAAAAAGTAACGTTTTTTATATAAAACTTTTTGTAAATTTTTTTTAATCGAAATAAAAAAAATCGCGTTAGACAAAGACATATTATAAATTTAAATTTATGTATAACTTCTATACATATAAGCGCCGTGTGAGTTAAAAAAAAAATAGTTTGTTCCCAGCATGATACTATATATGCTATAGATAGATTTTTTTATAAATTAATAACAAAAAAACAACTTTTTTTACAACAATAATTATTTTAAATATATTTATATTAATATTAAAATTTTAAACTAAAAAAGACACATATATGGACTCATTTTGGGAACAAACAAAGCTTGTTACATGGTGTAATCAATTATGTGCAATACTATTAATAATATGCTATAAATATATTATGCAAAAATTAAAAAAAAAAGTCAAAAGTAAAGAAAGAGTCTACAAAACTTATAAAAATTAAATTGTTTTTTTTTTTTATATATATATGAAAAATTTATATTAAAAGTAAAGAAATAAATAAAAAAAAAAAAAAACATAAAGCTCTACATAGCTTATTTAAAATAATTTAAGCACTATACTAGCAAAATTCTATGTAAATTAAAAAACAAAAAAAAAAAAAAAAAATGCAAAGAATCTTTAACCAAAATGTAGCAAATAATTATAAATTAATAAAAGACATCATATGTTCAAATAAATTGAACTAAACACTAGTCAGCAATAAAATTTAAAAAAATAAAATAAAAAGAATTGAAAAAAAAATCAAACTAACAAAGCAACGTGACTAGTGTATTTTTATATATAGATATATATGAATGTGGAATCGAAATTAAAAATATATGAATGCTCTACATTAAAATCGTTATAGCAAAATCTATTAGCAAATTTTTGCTCGCGCTTCGTTATGAAAATATAAATTAATAAAAAATAAAAATTATATATAAAAATATAAATATCTTAAAAAGAATGATAAATGACAACTTAATAGCAATTTTTCTAGAATTTTTATATTATTGTCAAACAAATAAAAACAAATCCCTTGCATGAAAAAACTTTATGCATTAATCTATATTTTTAAAACAAATTAAACAAAAAAAAAAATTAGAGAAAAAAAAAAACGTAAATATTCAAATAATGCGTTCTTTTGTATTGTGAAAAAAATCTACTTACGCGTTAAGAATTTTTGTAGTTAAAAACTTTAAATAAAATTAAAAAAAAAAAGTTTTAAAACAAATTTTTTATGACACAATTAAAAAATTTATTAAAATATAATTACAAGCTAAAGTAAATATTTTTTTACAAAAAGTTTGTTAAATTTTCTCAAATAACACAAAAAAAAAAAAAAAAAAAAAAAAAAAAAATAAATAAAAAACAGCTGAATATGATGTATAAAATGTGTTAAAATATTTCATAATGTTTTGAGTTACTCTGATATGAATATATAATATACAAAACCATTTTTTAAAATATGTATAGTTGAAATTCAATTTTTTATAGATTTTTATACTTTTTATACTTTAACTGTTTATCAAAGAATGGAGAAAACATATTCAAACTGAAAACAAATAATTAATAAAACATATTCAAAGTTCTATTGTAACCAAATATTAAAATAATATTAATGACAAAATGTAAAAAAAAAAAAAGAAAAACAAAAAACTATATATACACTTTATATATATATATATATTACTATAGGTATATTGTATAAAGTGCTGCGCAAGAATCTTGTTTATTAATTGATTTCTTTTCAATTCCACCTATATTTTTTTTTTTTAGCTTTAGTTAAGACACAAAAAAACTTTGTTTTTGTTGTTTATTTATATTTTTTTAAGAATAATTTTTTTCTTTGCATAATGTAGAAAGAGTGTATGCAGCATTTTGGCTAGTTTGTAACGCAAATAAGTGTAATAATTAAATATATATTCTAGATAACTGAATAAGTCGAAGTAGCTAGATATATAAGAAAAATCGTCCGTCTGATTTTTTAAATGATGTAATGCCTAAATTGGGCGACAAAAGTATAAAGTAAACTGGACAAAATTATCAATCGTTTGTAAACGTTGCCATAATTTCTGATATGCGCGAAAAAGGTCACAAATGATCTAACGGCATGGCTTAAAAATACGTTACTTTATTGGTCAACGAAAAACAATCGAACCGAAATGATAACGACATCGCACGTGATGCTGGCGATAATTTTCAAAGCTCAATTTAAATGTCACTCACTGCATCAAATTCTTCCTTTGGCTTGCTGTAATGCTCGTATCGCCACTTTTTAAACTGTTAAATTTTTTTTTTTTATTAATTTAATATGGTAACACTTTACAAACAAGCGACTGTTACTCTCTTTTTATGCTAAGTGTAAAGTAAACAAATGCTTTGGTTTATCCAAACTTAATTTTTTCATACATATATATTTTATTTTTCCTTTACTATTATTATTAATTTTTAATTCATCTGTTTTGTTATATACATAAATTTTGTATTATATATTTTTTTTATTGTTGGTCATATTTTTTTATTGTATTTTTATATAACTAAAAGTTGAAAAAAAACACAAAATATTTTTTTAAAATTTGTATTTTTATACCTACTTAGATACAATTTTTTATATGTTGTAGTAGTTTTATAGTTGCGTTGAAAATTTTTTGTACGTTTTTTTACATGTTGTAATATATTATATAAATATGCATATTTTATATTAATATATTTTTTATGCATTATAAAAAAAAATTAAAAACAACAAAATTAATGGTGTTTTATTTTTTTACGAACGGATTTAAATATAATAAAAAAAGCTACACTGTAAATAAGCAATAAAGAAAAAAAAAAAAATAGATTATTAGATTTTATATAAAAAAAAAAAAAAAAAGTATTTGGATTTAAATCTAAGTATTACAAAACGTTTCGATTTCTCTTTTGCTACTACTTGTGTACTACTAACGATTTGGAAAGACTCTTTGAAGAACTATTAAGTAGTAATTGTAGTATTAGTTTGAAAATTTCTATTGGAAGTCAAAAAAAAAAAAAAAAAAATACAAAAAATAACTAAACGACGACGTCTAAAAATGTGTGAAAACGCAAAATTTTTATACAAAAAAAAAAATAAAATAAAAGAAGTAGTACAATTTAACTTTGCTATAAGATTTATGTATGCTCTAATTTTTTTTTTTTTTTTTATAAATATTAAAAATAAAATTGACAACCCTTAAATTAGTTATAAAGATGTTACTGCTTAAATGGCTTTGAACGAATTAAATACGAAAGAAATTAAAAACAAAAGTATTGAAATTTAAATTTCTTTAAATATATATATTTATATACGGATTTGGCATTTCAATGACTCAATTTTAAAAGTATCAAAAAAGGCAAAAAAAAAAAAAAAAACAACAAAAAAAAAATATATATATATGTATAATGTTTATAAACTAAATAAAATAAACTTTAAATCATACATATATAGTTAAGTAAATAAAATTACATATATACTATATATATATATATAAAATTATTTTTTGAGTATTTTCATAGCACAATTTTTGTACAATAATACTCCCCGTTTTATCTCGTACTCGATCGACGATATGGCATATGTATCTTTATATATGTAACTGTTTATATTATATATGTATGTATATGTAATTTCAGTAGTTAGCGATGAATGACAACCCTGTTTTTAAAAATATATATAAAATAAAAAAATATAGCAAATTTTCAATTAAAAAACAAACAAAAAAAAAAAACAAAAAACAAAAAGTAAAACAAATTATGCAAATTTTCAACTAATTGGATAATTAAGCGTAAATAAAAATAAATAAAAAAAGCAGTTTGCTGCATAGAAAATGAATTCGGTACCTTTTTATATAGGAAAATATAATTGTAGTAAAAAAAGAATAAATTAAAGAACAAATCCAATAATTATTAAATTTTTTTTTTTTTATAAAATATGTTTAAAAATATATAGCATGTACCTTGATTGCAAAAAAAAAAAAACAAAACAAAACCAACAAAAATTAAATAAAAATGTAGCAAAAAAAAAAAAAAAATAATAATAATAAAAACAACTTATAGCGTATATCGAACGAGTGTCTCCCAGCAGAACTCATCCTTCCATTTTTTAATTTATTTAATAGTAATTTAAATCAATATAACTCCGGTCAGCTCGGAGAAATTTAATAGCGCTACACACACACACATATACGCGCACAAGGCAAAAGGCAACTGCATAATATATCAAGTTTTAAATATGTTTTTAATAAAGGAAAATTTATTCCCCTAAAATATTCTCAAAATATTTATTTTATTTCAATCTGCTAACAATGAAATTTATATATAATATTTTCACTTCATCATCTGATTTGAATTTTTAAAAAATCGTTTTTTTTTGAGATGTTCCGAAACTTGAAACTTTTTATTATAGATATGGGTTTCATTCTTAAAGTTGTGTTTTGTTAGCAAGTGGGAAATTTTTGTGGCATAGTTAGAAAAAGAATTCAAAATAAACTCATATGGAGCACAAAAAAATACATACATTCTCGTATGTCCTGTCTGTCGGTTTTATTTTTGCTATGCTATTTAATGATGACAACTTTACAACTAAAATAGATAAACTAAATGTAATGAACTTTTAATTTTCATAGAAAAATTGCGAACAGATTGATCTCAAAGATGTTACACAAAAAGAATATCGATATTTCGATATATTTTCTAAAATCAAGAAATGATCTCATCGTTTTAGTATTTTATTCCTTCGGTTTCTAAACTTCGTATCGAATTTTAAAAACTGTTTCGGTTGCTTTAACCTTTTGTTAATTTAACCTCTAGTTTATTAAATGTGCTGCTGAGCTTGTGTGTAGCGTGTAAAAGTAGCCCTAAATAAATTATTTAAATAAAACAGTACATAAAGTTACACTGAAAATAAATTGAGCGCCCTTAAAAAATTCCTTTTAGCAAAATATTCAAAAGAAGTAAAATGAATATATAATTTTTTAGCTTTATACAAAAAAAAAAAAAAAAAAATATATGAAAAATCCATATAAAAATATATATACACCATAATCACATAAAAAAAATAATAATAATAATACAAAAAATTAACATAAAAATAAAAAACATAAATATCTTAGCGAAATATTTTGAACATAAAAAAAAAAAAAAAAATAACAAAAAAACAATTTTAACTTTTTTATTTAATATTTTATATATGTTTAATAATAAACTTAATATTTTGTAGTATTTTTTTCAAAATAAAAATAGTAAACTAAAAATTTTTATATCTAAAGAAAGATGTATGAAATCGTTTTGCTCCCAGAATGAAACATATTTTCAATTATGACAAAATACAGTTAAATATATAAATAATATTAATAGTTAAAAGTTTATAAACTTTGCAGTTGCGCTAATATAAATTAAAAAAAAGATGGAATACCAAATATAATAAAAATTTTAACCAAGAAAATAAGAAAATTCAAAAAAAAAAAAAAACCAAAAAAGAACTCAATATCAGTACTTCAAAAAAAAAAAAAAAAAAAAAAAAGGAAACGGAAAAATATTGTAGCAATAGCAAAAACAAATCAAATACCTTTATATATATATAAATAAAAAATAGAAAAACAAAATACATAAATTAAACTTTGTAAAATTTTCTTATACCACAAAAAATATTTAATAAAAAAAAATACAAATATAAAAAAAAAAAAAAATAAACCATTTAATTGTATGAAAGATATAGTGTTAAAGAAAAAAAAATGATATAAGATCTCGAATTGCTAACGTAAAAACAGGAAGCAACGGCAGCAAGTAAAGTGAAAAATGTAAAAGGTGAAATATATATATCTTCATTCAAATAAATTAAAAATAAATAAATAAATACAATACATACTTTTTTCTGAGATAATAAAAAAAAAAAAAAAAAAAAAAACAAAAAAACCAAGAAAGTCTTTTATTTCATTCCATTTTCTGCTTGAAATACAACGAAGAAGCACTGAGCGTCTAGTCAAATAGCAAAGCACAAGTAAACTGATATTTTAATACTTTCCTTTTTTTTTATTTTTGTTGTTGTTTTTTTAAACTAGATCCGGCAGCATTGAAGGCGGCGTATCACCAACAACCGTTGGACCCAATCTGATTGCTGCACTTGCGGCTAGTGGCATCACTGGCGATGCAAGTGGCACAGCTTCAGTCGGCACTTGGAAACTTATCAAAGGCAAAGTAACACAGACAATCGAAGATATTAAATCGTCGAAGAGCAGCGGTAGTAGTCATTATACAAGTGCTATACCAATTGTAGCAATAGCCAAAGCAGATGATAACACAACCATTTCAATGGCACACCAGCAGCATCAGCAACAACAACAGCAACAGCAACATTCGTTGCAACATGAACACGATTCATCGGATACAGAGAATACTGCAATGAATACATCAATAAATGAAGAACTATCACCGGAACATCAACCGCGTTCAACAAGCAGCGCAGGAGGCAGTATTGGTGCTGGAGCTGGTAACTCTGATTCAGATAATGATAATGAACTACCATTCGAAAGTGTTAACAGTGAATTGACGCTTGGTGTTACCGGCGAACGTTCACGTTTACGACGCGGTCTAGCGCATATTAAATCTAAAGTAAAATCAAAATCAGCGGCTGCACAATACAGTCTGCACAGTAATACAAGCACATTGACTACTGTACCACATAGCACAGGCGCAGGTTTTACTGTGGCTTCCAACAACAATAGCAGCGGCAGCAGTAGCAGCAGCACATTGCGTGGCAATTTTATGCGTCGTCGACATCGCAAACAACAGGAAGTGGATCAAGCGGAACTAGCAACGCCTTCGGCGCCACCAACAGTTGGCATGTTGCCCACAACAGCACCAGAGATACATGTGCTAAGCGCAAAACAAAGAGGCGGCATTATAAATGCTAAGAAGGATGTGGAAATAGAATCAGGCGTAGAAATGCTTGAGGATATGATACCAGCCGTTGTGACAGCAGCTGCAGCAGCAGCAAATGAATTGGATGCTGCTTCAATGCCGGTTTGTTATAATGCCAAACGTGGCTCAATGGATTTAAATCTTGGCAGTAAATTGACCATGAGCATTTCAAAGCCGAGCACTAGTAAGAATGCTGGAACAATAGCAGCAACAACAACGGCAACTAGCACTGGATCGCTAAATAAATCAGATATGAGTTTGTCCACGTTACTGAGCGTACGTCCCGAAACAATAGAGATGGCAACGAAATATTTTCCTTTTATGTTGATGCTTTGCTTATTCGTATTGACTGTGTTGCCGTTGCATGATTTCTTGAGAGGCATTTTCGCTACGCTGCTTGTAATATCTTTGGTGGAGACAAGTGGCATGTATCTGGAGCGTTTCTTTCAGTATATACTAGTCAAGCATCCGCCGGAGAAATGTGATTTCAAGATACCGGACTACAGTAAAATGTCCATATGTGAAATACCAGCGGCGGAGGAACACAAAACAATAAAAACTTATGCGGTAAGTTATAATTTATTTTAAGATGTTTGTACTTTTTTTTATTAAAAGCACATTATTTACCTTTTTACAGGGCTGGTTAAATGAGCTCAATAGCTACGATCCGAATACATTCTCATTTGCGCTAACACGCTCTGTCTATGTACGTCTCGATGGTTCGGTACTGAAGCTTTCCGGCACGAATGCACGCATACCAAAGCGTGTCATGTGGAATGAACAACCCATTGATCGTTCACGTGTCATTTTTACCGATCATCGAACATATAATTTAAGTGGTTGTCGTATAGAACTATTGCCACTGGGCTTAGCCAAAAAGCGGTGCGTTGCTATATTTAATAATGTAATGTGTCTAGTGGATTTTAATAACTTTTTTTTCCATTTTGCTTGCAGCTTCTTTAATCGGAAATATCCTATACAATTAATTATACAACTCAATGCGGAAGAAGCACCTAGTCCCAATTTAGCTAAAGAAGATGAAACGCCAAAATCAGAGGCCAAAGAAACAAAGACTGCGCTGTCTGCGAATGCTAATACGGAACAGACAAATACAGAGGATAGCAGCAATGCTGTGCGTCAGGAGAAACAAATCGATTTTGCTGTCACAGTGATGCACTCAGATGTAAGTTTTAAGCCAATAACAAATGAGCAAATTACAAAAATAAAAAAGTTTTCACTTGTAATTTGTTTAGATACAAAAATTGCAAGGAATTGTTAATCCTGATGCTGAGTTGAAGCACATGAGTATGCCATGTGGTGATGAAGTACGTTTATTGCTTTTCACGCGTAGCGATCGTGAAAAGGAAGACTGGTATAGACGTTTCGTCTCAGCCAGCAAAGGGTTGGTGCATGATCAGGATTTACGTTTGCCAAGCGTAAAATTTGTTGATGAAACTGATTTACAAGCGGCTGCAACAAAAGCAGCAATACAGTTGACTAATGCCAATGTAAAGGTGTGTTTATATATTCTATATTCCAAAGATAAAAGCACACAAAATAAAGATTTATCTTACAGCAAACACGAAATTCCAAAGATCTTGATGAGCGTTTATCCATTGTTAGCGAAGATTCACAAAGTGCAGAGGCAAAAAATGAGAAAGGTACTACAGAAGCGGATACACCTGATGGGCAGTTTGAAGATTTGGGTGCAGATGAAGATTTACAACAAGAGACGCTTCAACAACAAGTGCAACAAACGACACAAGAAGATAGTACATTCCCAGGACTCTTAATGAGTGCATGCGCAGCGCGCAATCCAGTTGGTTATATACGTTTTATGGCCATGTATCAGGTTTGTTCTGGATAAATGTAAAAACGAATGTAGAAGAGGCACTGTGCTTTTTTTTCAAGTTTTGATTTTGTTTTTATGATTTACTTTATTTTATTTTTTTATTGATTATTTATGATTTGTTTTAGAGCGCCTGCAATCAGACAAAGATTCCTATTTTTAAACGCAAGAGTTCACATCATGTGCATCATCAGCATCGTAGAAAAGTAGGTTATGTCTTTAGTTGTCCACTTTCAATTTATTTTCAGTATCAAGGTTTATTTATTTATTTTTTATTTAAACGTTTATGCAACTACATCGATATATTCTATAATAACTTTCATTAGCAACGTCGCGCACAACGCCAAGAAGATGAGCTCTGGAAGGGGATCGATCAATCACTTTTTCTCGGTCCTTCGGGTAGTGTGGTTTGGGCGAATGTACTCTTTGGTCGTTGCTTGTACAGCTGTTTGAATGACAGTGTGCTACAGAGTAAAATTCAAGATTTCTTGCAGAAAAAATTAAACTCGATTAAGGTAAGCATTAAAATATACATAAATATAATTCTTCCAAGGAGAAAGCTAACTTTTAAATTGACAGCTGCCCAACTTCATGGAAAGCGTTAATATTACACAGATACATATGGGTGAAACACCATTGCTCATACATCGTATCTCACAGCCCATGTTAGATGAGCGCGGCACTTGGCTTGATGCAGATGTAACATATGAAGGCTTGGCACACATCACGGTTACCACAAAATTAAATTTATTGCGCATGAAGCGTCCAAAGCATACGAATATAGTGCAAGATCATGCAACACCGACACCAGTCATACCGGAAACTTTTGACGGCGGCCTAAATAATATTGTATCAGATGATGCTGTTGTAGATCCTTTAACGAGCGCTATATTTGATAGTGATGCCGAAAGCTCTGGCAGCTCAAGCACAGAATCAGAGAGTCCAGTGCCCGGTGGCACAACTGAGGGCGCTGGTCCAAATGAGTATGTTAAATGTGTGCAGCTTATAGTTTTAAGATTTTATATTATTATTTTTATTTGTCAATATAGCTTCTTCCAAAACTCGCCCGGCAATGCACGACGCATCTTTAAGATTGTCGATCGTATTGCTACATCGAACTTTTTCCAATATGCCACTGAACTACCCTATGTACAGCGTGCCATGGAAAATATGAGCGCTAATATAACATTACGTGTAGATTTAAAAGGTTTGGTAGCGCGTGCAACTATAAATATGCCTCCGCCGCCATCGGATCGCATCTGGATGTGGTATGTGCTTCTTGTTTTTATATGTTATCATCTATATACTTTATCATTAAAATTTCAGTTTCCGTGGTCCACCGCGTCTCTGGATACGCGCTAAACCAACTGTCGGTGATAAGTCGGTCGACTGGACCATTGTTACGAATGTCATTGAGAGTAAACTGTGCGAAGCTGTTAACAAGTATTTAGTCTATCCGAATATGGTAGATATATCTATACCATTCCTGGGCAAACCCACATGTGAAGAATTTACTACACAAAACAGCGGCACTAACAACTAATTTGTCGGATTTAATTAAAAGTATTTTTCTACATATTTATATACTATACATACTTATTCATACATATATGCTAATTATCTTTAAAAATGTCCTTGAAGATTTTCCAAAGTAAACTGTATGAAATTCTTAGTTACTATGAGATTTAAAACGGATTTAATTTATTAGCTATTTATAAAGTTAAAAAAAAAAAACATCGCATCGTGTGATTATCGATCTCTGTTTTTGCATAAAACTAAGCCTACTACGAATATTTTTAAAAAGTATGCAAATTCCAAAAAAAAAAAAAAAAAAAAAAAAAAAAGAATACAGACATACATATTTTTTTATTTTTCTACATGCATATATAAACATATTTATAAACAAAACATAATAAATATATTTTTCTATCCGCTATCGATCGCGAGTTGTGTAAATAATGTAAACGCTGTGACCAGTGCAACGAGAGAGCAGTAAGAATTCTTTAGTATTCCATTTTAAACTAAGAGCGTAATCTATGTATTCCAAAAAAAAAAAAAAAAAAAATCCACTTTATCCAGTTTCAATTTTGTATTTAGTTTTAAGTAAGCCAACTATTTTATAATTATATTGCTTCAAAATCATTAAAAAGATGTTGGCATTTAAGTTCCAAATTTGCAGCAAATTTAAAGTATTGAAATGAAATGCTGTAATTGTGTTTTAAAGCTTATTTTTGTTTGTAAAACAAAAAATAATTTAAAATTATCTGTATTTGAACTATAAATCGTATTTTAACTTTTGTGTATAAAAATATATAATGTATACATATAAAAAAATGTCTATTTACTAAGGGGGTATATAAAAAATTGTCTATTTAAATGGAAGGGAAGGTATATAAAATATATTATAAACAATACGCTCAACTTTTGTGTTAACTACTTGGTTAGTATATCTTAAGGTATTACGCTTCGTCAGATGTAATTTGAAATAAGAGAGAAGGATATCAAGCCGTGCCATGGAAAACATTTTATTTCGATCAACCCAAACAATTTGAAATTTTTATTGCCTCAAATCGAAATGTTGAGTCTTAGGAACCTCAAGAGAAATTCAGAAATCCACCATTTCAAATTGTCTCAGAAAATTTGAGCCACTAAATCACTATTTACTAATTTATAATTCGTTTTTGTTGATCAATTTTTGATACATTAAATGAATTTTTATTTCAGTTTTACGTTCAAAAATGTACATTTTTAAGTTAAATTGTAATTACTAAGCTATAGATTCATTGTTTCGTGTTTTTTGATGTTTGTTTCACTGCATCATTTTTCTTTTTTATTGTGTGTTTCTAATAATTTAATCAAAAAATTTACAACATTCATAACAAAAGTTTTTTTGTTTTTAATATTTTTTTTGTTTTTTGTATATACTTTAAAGTTTAAAATTTGTTATTAAACAAAACTAATTTTAACTTAAACATAGACCTTAACAACTAATACACACATATTTACTTGGTATAGTGTCAATACATATTATATATATTATAATAACTTTCGAAAAGAATGTAAATTTTTAAGAAAAATTCATTTTAAATGCATTTTCATAGATGCTTTTTTTGTTTTTTTCTTTTATTTTTGTGTGTGATGTTTAGAGTGGCTTACGCAATTTATTTGAAACAAAATTGCGCATTTATTATTTTATATGTCTTTTAATTTTTATATTTATAAGATAATTTATAATTTTTTTTATTTCTACTTAAAAACTAAAAAAAAAATTATAATAACTAACAAAACAATCAATTTTAATAATTCACATAAGATCGTTTTTCGTTTGATTTAAATAAATATTTTGAAGAAAATAAAATAAAGTTAGAAAATATTAAATGTTCAACATTGTTGGTAAAGAAAATCTTGAGCAAAATAGGTTTCTTTTTTGTTTGTTTCGGAAAAATGATTGTATAAAAAATTAAAACAAAACTGAAAACTTTTAAAAGTGGCGGCTTAAGTTCAATATTGCCATTTCTTTCGTTTAAAAATTTGAGCACATTTTGTTGTCTTTCTGTCTGTCTTTTTGTTTGTTTGTCTTATATTGCTGGGAGAGATTACTACGTTGTGTGCGTATGTCTCTCAATTATGTATTTTTTTTAAATACATAAAATTTTGCTTAAAACGTTTTTAACTATAAACTATCTACAGACGCATATCGTTATATTTGGCAAATGCTTTGCATAGTGCAAACGCTAAAATGATCAGCACCAAATGCACAATTCCCGCAACAATTAGACCAATAATCAATTCACGTTGTCCAATAATCCACTCAGCAAAGACTTCATAGCAACCCTGTTAAAAAAAAAAAATTTAAATATTAATTAAAAATTAAAATATTTATATTAGTAATAAAAACCTTTTTATAGAAACTATTGCTTTCGCTAGGATTAGTCACACAGTCATCGTCACGCGGCACCAGATTGCGTACATCCTTTAGTATGCAACAAGCTTCCGGTATGGTATGATTTCCCTTATTATTGACCCAGGCCGGTGCAGCTTGAAAATCACGATAATCATTTACGCCGCAACAGCCTAAATTGCCCATCATTTGATTCCACATAAGCGAAATGGCATCACTTTGTTCGCCCACCGAATAGCTGGTAATGGTGGTTTGCAGAAAATTTTTCGATTCATCGCGTACTTTATCCTTATAGAAAGCAGCCAGTCCGCCGGCGACGATTTCAGCAATCAGCAGCAGAATCAAGAAAGTGCCATACTATAAATTATGAATATTTACAGTAGAAAGAGAAAAACTCAATGAAATCAAATTACAATATGTAAGCATGTAGTTATATGGTTATGTAACACATTTGAAATACTTAACCTAATTTAATATTCTGCTTCGGGTCTTTAAAATATTTTCTACTTTATTTCTGTAACTTTCTCTTTGAATCTCTTTAAATTTAATTTTCTCAAAATCCATTGAGGTATTATGTTATCAATCCTTTTTATTACGTAGTTTTTCATACATGCTCGTATATATATCTTCTTCCTTTACACAATTCGATGTTTGTCACGTAATGCATTTCTAATTGCAAATATTTGTTTGGTCTTCAAAGGTTTCAATTAGCTTTCGAGTATATTTGTGCATAAATAGAAACTACAATTTAAAATCTTGTATCCTTTTTGGTGAAATGAGGTTCGTACAATAAGAAATTCAATCGATTAACTTGAGTTACATAGATCAAAAGGTTAATGTTGGAGATACATATTCAAAATTTATCGTCAAAGAAAACCGGCAGCGACTGTTTAGGTTTATAAGCAAACTATTTGCTGACCTTGCTTTTTATTAGTTCGCTTGCCACCCCTTTTGGCACCGATTTTTTAGCATTTTTTTTTTTTTGCACAGCTACCGCTTCAACTTCTGCAAATGACCTAAATTCTGTGCATTTTTTTTTTTTTGTTTTGACCCTGAGCCAAATGTGCAGCGTGCGTTCGTTCGTTCGTTTTGTATCTAGTTTGTGCATAACTGTAACTTTTTGTACAACGGGTTTTTTTTTTATAGAAGCATCCAACATCGCATAATTTAGAACTGAAGGTCATCTTTTGTAGAAAAGCAGCGTTTATACTTTTTTATGTTGTGTTGCATATTTTATGCGTTTTGTAACCTGCTACAGATTCTATGTCGCTGATTAAAAGACATGACTCCATGCCTAACAAAGCGTTACATTATTTTATTTGTTTATGCTTTTTTTTTTTTTACATAAATATTTCACGCCCCCCAACTTTTGATTAGCATCAGAGAACTATCACATTAAACATTTCTATAACACATAACTATGTCAGTATCTGATTAAGTCTTTTACGCATTAGTTTAAAGTTCAAAGCACATACATATGAAGGAAGCTGCACTCTTATTAAACTAACCTCGCATATGCATATCTGTATCTTGTATAGTTAGCAATTTGTATGAAGTGCAGCTACATCTTCATAATACATATTTGTATTTTGGCCACGTTCATCTATTCATATTCATAGGTTAGGTTATGTATTCGTTCGACGCTCTTAGTTGCACGATGCAGTCAGATACATATGTACATATGCACATACACATACACACATAAACACCAACACCCACGACATCGACACACAAGTGCCAATTGGCTGCTTGTGCGTTTATCTGTGAAATTTTATGCAATCTCTCTTATATAAATCGATAATATGCAATTCAAGTAGCTTTTTATACGTTACACTGCACATAAAAATTACCTATATTGTTGTATGTGAAAGTGGTATGGTATAAGTATATTGCAAAAATGTTCAAACTAAGTTGCTGTCTCTATAAAGTATAGTACATGGGTAACAGCTTATTTGATCCTCATCATTTATCGAAAGTAAAATAGCTAAAGATAAAAATATTTAAACAATATTTATATATCTAACATTTCGACTTTAAAAAGATACAATATCTTTCTATACGCACCGCTCTGAAGGGTATACAATCAACTTGTACCATTACTACTATTTGTTTTGTTTTTTTTTTCTTCCAATTTTATTATTATATTTGAATAGCGTTTATGTTAACTGATATTATTAAATATGTTTGTATAGTATGTATCTACAACTGCAATTTAGACATTGCGGTTTTTTTATGAACTAGTTTCATTTCATTTACTTTTTAAGTTTTTGCAAAGATTTTACCCTTCAAATAGCCGCAAATACGTTTTGTACGCAATACTAATCGATTGATTTTGCTGTATAAACTTTTAATTGAAGGGCATGCGACGAAATTGATTGTGTGAGCCAGAAAAAAAAAAAAATAAAAAAATGCCCTTGCATGTACGACCTAATCGGCAAAAGCCACCAAGCAGTGCCTAAATTAGCCATTTTTTGATATAATTCAGTGACAAACAATGAGAATAAAGTCATGTCAGACTTGAATTTTGATTATAAACTTTGGTGTAAAGCGGGGTTTAGTCGTCGAAGACGTTGGCAACAATTCGTTGGTTGCGCTCGGTTGCGCATGCGCGGTCAATGTACAAGCGACTAGACAGGCAGTTGACAACAACAACAATACAAATGAAAACAACAAAAACATCAACGGCAAAATGTAACTTAAACAAGTCGCTGTCTGTCTGCCTGTCTGTCTGTCACTTTCAAAACACACACTTGAATGGAGGGGAAACCTGTCTCACGCATTTCAACTGGCCAAGCCCAACAGACAGCTTGCTACATCATTTCGCATGCGATGCAGCTCTGTTTTTTTATATTTATTTTGCGAATCGTTTTGATTACAATTTTGTAAAGTTCAGACGGAAATTATAAAGAGCAAACAAACAAATAAAAAAAAAAAAAAAAAAAAAAAACAAATGCCTACAAATGAACATTTTTCAAACTAATTGTTTAGCGCCAAAGTGGTTAAAAATCTCTATACACATATGTATGTATTATAGTTCTCTCTATTTCCCCATATACATATTTAAATATGGCTTTTACTATAAAATAGTTGATTTATTTCTATGATCACGACTATACATATAAATACTTTCGCAACTTGGCAATGACATTTTAAGTAAAGAGTTATTATTTTGTGCTTTTTATTTTAATAGATTTAGTTAAAAAATAAAAGCTGCTACTGCACCATTTCTAGAATAATTCGAAATTTAATTTTTAATCTGTGTCTCTTTAACACTTACCGTTGAGAGTAAACAGCGAGATTCACGTATCGCGCCACAATAGCCAAGGAAGCTCATAAAGAACATCACAGCACCGATGACAATCAAGAGATAGGCCAGCTGCTCGATGACCTGCGGCTGTGTAAATTGCTGCAAAAAAGATAAGACAGATTGAGTGAGTGAGTGAATAAGTAGTTTTGTTAAACTCACAGCTAATACACTATATAATGTGTATGAGTAGCTACACACACAATGATGTATCTGCTTTTGATTGACTCTTGCATAGCGTATATCCAGTTGATATTTCTATGCAGTGTAACTAATTAACCTTTCGTCAACCGCAATCAGAAGCAGACTCGTTTCGTTGCTATTGAAATTGAGTAATTTTTCTAAATTACGTTTAGTGTTTTTGCAAACGACATCGTCGTTGTAGTTTGTAATTTAATTTTTATATCAATCAATCAATTTGTGACGTTTAATAATTTACTTAAAATAGGTTTTTTTTCGTAAAGGGCGAGTTTATAGATAGATTTCCGATGTTTTAGTTTTATTAAAGCCAAGTCAAACTAAGTAAATGTTTAACAAGTAAATTTTCAGTGCAAGTTCATTGACCAAAAACAGCAAAAAAGTGATTGTCCCAATTAGAAATAATTACAGCCACATACACGTAAATATAACAATTTTCTTTAGGTTGTTTGTTTTTTGTATTTATACTCTGTACCAAAGGGGTAAAAGGGTATATTAAGTTTGTGCGAATGTATAAAAGAGGCTGAGAGAGACATGCTAGACCCTATACAGTATATATATATTCTTGAACAGCATTGTTAGGGGAGTCGATCTAGCTATGCCCGTCCGTCCGTCTGTCATGCTGTCTGCCGTATGAAAACGATTATCTCGAAGACTATAAGAGATAGGGCCACCATATTTGAAACTTAGACTAAGACAAACGGTTTTCTTAAATCCTATTTTAAGTTGTAGACCCCATGCAAAACTATCCCAAAATTTCCACTATTTTTCAAGTTTTTCTAAGAAAATACAATACAATAATGCATGGAACCAAGATAAGACTTAAGCTACATAAAGCTTGAGTACAGAGTATCTTGCAGTCGAGTTTGCTAGACTTCAACGTTCTTTTTTGTTTTTACTGCAGTTGCTATGCATTTTAATAATTTTTTTTTCTTTTAGTATGCTAAAAACTAATTTGGAAAGTCACCCTTTAGAATATTGGTCAATATGCGCGAAGTTCATGTACAGCAATTTGTTGAATGCCACACGAAGGAAGTAAACATGCAACAAATGTAATCATTAAAATAATTATAAGCTCAGTGCATATGCCTTGTAGGTATGTATATGGAACATACTATATATAATAAATACCTATATGGGGGGACTCTATATATATATTACATTCAATATGAATATGCATTCACTACAACCCTTATTGCATATATTCTGATATTGGTGGTGGTTTTGATGGTCAATGCTTTAATGATTTTATGCAATATTAATTGTTTGCTCCAAAAAAAAAAAAAAAAAACACAAAATCATGGAGACTAAATAAACAATATGACATATGCTATGACTGATTTAAGTTGAATTACGAAAAAATTCAACCCTAAGAAAAGAAAAATAAAAATAACAAGTATACGCAATGTTTTATATAAAATCAATTTCATCAACGCAAGTGTATTTTCTTTATAAATATTGAATTGCTTTCACTAACTAACTAACTAAACTGAGGCCCTCATTTACACTTACCACAATGCGTTCACTTTCGACCACCTTAAGCAATGCAATCAGTGATGCCTTATCCACTGCTAGCCATGTTCCAGCACCGAGTAATATGGCGCCAAATACCTGTAACAAAAAAAATAAAAAAAAATAAAAACAACGATTATAGAAATACATTTATGTGCATAATTCGTCGAAATATAATATTGTATTGTATATAGTGTGTAACTTTAATACTATAAAGTAACCAAATTAAACCCTTTCAAACCAGTTAGCTTCATAAAACAAGCAAAAGTCAGTAAGTGGCAGCGACGGCGGCGGTGGCATGAAAACAAAAAAGTCAATGAACGCGGCTGGTTCAACAACGACTTCGGCAGCGATTGTGTTTTGCATGATTGACAGACGGACGCCAAAAGTAACCCGTACATACCATTGCACTGCCAGCACCAATAAGCTGTGCTGTGCAAAACCCTTTTCGTGTTGTTTTTGCTGTTGCTGCTGCAGCGGCGGCGGCGGCTGCTTGTTGCAATTGTAAATTGCCAGCGTGTCATAAATTTTAATAGCAGCAGACAAAGATTTACGCGATTTTCAAAAAAAAAACAATTTAAAAACGCTAAAAATTGTTTTTATTTTTCTTTTTTAAATTATTTAAATATGTCTAGAATAGTAAGATCCTTGAAAGTCTGTTACCTGTTTTATTATTTGTAGTGGATTTGATAAAGATCTTTAAAAATTTGAGTCAGAATTTACATCTTTTTGATGTAATAACCTTAACCAGGTTCACGTGTTGTCTCGCGTTTTTTTTTATCCCGAATCCGTTCGATTTGTTCCAATCTTCCGATCTAGAATTTTTTCTAATATCAACACAAGTGTACAGTACAGCTCTCATTCAGATCGGATCACTATAGCATATAGCCTTTATATAAATTTAACTTTCATTTCTGTATGTACTTTATTTAAATTTAATTCATGAACCTCAATCTAGCATCCAAAAAAAAACTCACACTCCTCTAACGGAAACCACATCTACTCTTCCGTTCGCTCTACTGAACTTAAAATTTCTTAATTTTATTTGTAATTATCTTTTTTATTGTTTTTATTGTTCTTTACTTACAAAAAATAGAAAATTAAATATGCAAAGTAAGTACTTTGCACACCAAACTCCACAATCGAAGACCATTTTGCTGGAATTGGCAATGATGAAGCTTTTAAGTTAAACGTTGTCGTTTAAATGCGTTTTTCTGTAAGTAAAAAAAAAAAATAGTAAAAAATGCAATTAATATAATTTATTTTTATGTTTTTTATAGGTTGTAAATAAATAAATAAATAAATAAATATTATTTAAAATTAGAGCAAACACTGCTGCTCGGCAATTATTAGAAAGTGCTTTTGAATTTCTGCTAATAGAAAGAAAAGGTTAAACAACTTTGTTGCAACTAAAAAAAAAAAAAAAAATTAACAACTTTCAATTAACAAACGAATGTAAAATTATCTTAAGTTGAAAACGCAGACAGACAATCTTGATGTGGATGACACTCCGACGTGTTTTACAAATTAGCATATGCAGTGCGTCACGAAATGGCAGCAAAAAAAAAAAAATATATATATTTATGAAAATTCTAATTAACTTTTATGCTTGTATAAAACGCATAAAAAGTTGTTTAAAAAATAAAAATTACTTTTAAAAAATTTGTGAAAAAACTTTTCGAAAAGTGCGCTTAAAAAATGTGCTACAAAATAGAGATAGGATTTGAATTATTATATTTGTTCAAAAGAAAAACTCTTAAAACTGGAAATGTGTGCTTTTCAACAAAAGTATCTTTCGATACCTACTGCTACTGTATCTTGCAATGCTATGATTGTATCTACACATCTCGCTGTTTTAGTAGTTCTATCTGTTTGCCTATTTTAACGTTGTGCTTGCCAAACATGCCCAAATAAACTTTCTCATTAGCACGGCAAATACGAGCGTTAGTCAACATATACACACACACTCACACATACATTCTAAGCCACGTTCTAATGAATCTATGCCACAGCATAGTAAAAAATACAAAAAAGAAACGCTACCACTCTAGCGTATAACTTTTCTTTTCAGCACGTCTGTAGCCAAAACGTGTAAGTCGCGCTACGCCGTAAAAAAATTCAAGCCCGGACGGGATTTGATTCTGGGCTGGCTGACTAACTGACTGACTGACTGGAAAACTCACTGACAACTCACTAATGTTGAGTATACACTATGCACTTACAAACATAAAAATACACACACAGACACTTTCAAAGCAGCAGCAGCTATGTACACAAACAATGTCACGAGCTGTTCAAGTCTCAAAAGTAGAACAAACCAGCAAACCAGCTAGCAAGTCAATCTCTCCCTGGCTGCCTGCCTGCCAGTCTGCCTGCCTGCCAGCCTACGATTTGTGTTCTCATAATCAGGCTTTTGGTTATAGTATTTTTCTTTTTTTTTTGTTTTTGTTGTTGTTTTTATAGTTGCTTGCCAACAATATTATGTTTTGGCTAAAATGCAGTTGTATTTTGTGTGTGTATGTGTTTATATGCAAACATGCTTTCGGCTTTAATACAATACAAGCGCCCTCAAGGCATGCAGATACATTTATGCACCTCTATTCTTAGTGTAGCGCATACAAATACAGACATACACGCATACATACAATGTTTAGTATATACCTTATAGATGCTTAAAGGCTTTTGCTTTTGCTTTTACTTAGTTCAACTTATTTTAATGCTTGCATTTTAATTGCTTTCCTTTCCTTTCTATTCTATTCAGTTTTTCTAACAAAATATTGATGTTGGGTTTTAAGATGCTTAAGTATCTACACGAAGAACGTAATGGAAATCTAAGATATTAGAATTAGCTAAGTACAAACCGCAGGAGGCAAAATTTTATGCATTTATTTTACAATTTATTATTTGCTATTTAACTATTTAATAGATTAACTAAATGAGTCTTAAAAAAGTTAAATGAAATTGAAAAAACATTTGTAAAGAATTTTAATCAAAATCTTAATAAATAAGAGATTATAATGAAATTGAGTTTGAGATACTTCCAGAAGTCATTGCAAGGAGAATGGTTATAGCTTTGTTTGTATGTCCGTCCGTCTATCTCTACTACTGTCAGCCATATAAGAGAGATGATCGCGGAGACTATACGAGATAGACTCAGTGTATCTTGCAGTCGAGCATACAACGTCCTTTCTAGTTAATAAATTATTTTTAATTTATTTCGTATATAAAAGCTTTAACTTTGCGGTATGCTTTCTCGTTTAAGTACAAATTGTATTCTGTAATCTAGATTACATTTTTATGTATTTAATTTAAATCATGCTTTATAATTTTAATTCAATGCTTCCCTTTTTGTAAAAAAAAAAAAAATAATTTATAGAACTTTAACAATTAGTTCTCACGTTCTTACAACAATTCTCACTGTTACTAAATTAAAAGTATCTACAATAATAAATTCACTTTTTTTTCAAGAAAAGCATAAATTCATTCATTCAGCTTCTTTAATTTATGCTTTGCGATTTTTTTTTTCTTACTAAAAATTACTACCGTGTAAATGATGAAAGCAATTTATTAACAAACTAAAAAAACAAGAAACTAATAAAAGCAAAAGCCAATAGCAGGCAACAAGAGATATTTCTTCTATGATTAAAAAATATGAAGCCACTTTAAATGTTAAGTATGGCGAAAAAAAAAACAGAAAAAACAAAGGAAATATAAAATTATTTTAGGTTTACCAGCAAACTTTGTACCCTACCATAAGCAGAAATTTTGTATCTTTAATTCAAATTTGTATCTTATAGCAGTCGTAGGCACTTCGATATTTTTATATCACGCGTATTTTTGTAAATGATTATTTTTGCGGTGATTCTGAGAAATCCATTTCATTTTTTGCAACCAAATTTATCAAAAACTTATATACCAAAACTGATATTCATTTTGAAGTGTGCAAACATAAAAAAAAAAGAGGTAGATTAACACTGTCTACATTGAAGAGTGTATAAAGCGCACCACAGCATGACTTTTGACTATTATTATTATTGTTATTATTTGTTATTGTTTTTATTGTTGTTATTATTATTTTTTTATTTACGTGTATTATTACCCGCTGGGCTACAACAAACACAAACATCACACGTCGCAATGCAGCGTGATGAAGAAAAAAAAATGAGCTTTCCAAAAAAAAAAAATAATAAATTTCTAAAAAATTCTTCTGACGACGACGTGACAAGTGTAAAGCAAAGTCGTAGTGTTGCGATGTAGAAACTGAGTTGAGGCACTTAAAAAAGAGTGACGCGAAAACTATTTCACAGACAAACATAGAAAAAGTATTTATGTACTGCATAGATACATACTACACATAGACCGATGGATAGATATAGTATATGGATAGATGTAATGAAAGAGTGTTAAAGCTAAACCTTTGAGCTGCATCAAAGCTGGTAAGGCACACAGCTCCGATTGACTTGAAGCGGCACACATGGAATTGCAGTTATGCAGTTATGAATGTATCTCAAAACAGATGCTGCTGCTGTCGTTTGCTACTCAGAATACCGTTGGGTTTTGCGCGCATAGTTTCAAGTGAAAATTGCAAGAGAATTTCAAGAGAAATACTATAATTGAAGTGAGACTTAACTTTGCTATATAAACTCAAACTATGGAAAATTGTGGAAAATGTTATTTCAACAAAGTTTTTTCCATATTTTACTTTTTCGAACTTTTGCCTTAATTAGCAGCAAAAGTAGAAAAAAAAAATATCAGAATTGAAATTCAAAATCAGCAGTAAACTTTCTTTAACCCATTTGTTAAATAAATTATGCAGTTTCATTGTAAATTCTGCACCATTGTTGTACTTAGAAACTTTACATATAAATAATTATAAAAATACCTAAATTGTTATTATAAACTTTCTATTCGGATACACGTAGTACCAACGTCTCACAATTTGCTCAAATGAAATAAACATTTAATTGCAACACAAAACGCCCAACTGCAATTAAATATTGGCAGCCAACACAGCACATCACAGCACAGTTAATAAAGTAAATATTTGTGTGGATGCAGCAATATGTATAAAAACAATGTTTAGAAATTTTGCATTTTATACACTCGATCTCATATTCTCATTATATAATTATTTCATTATGCACTTGAGGCATTATAATTTTGCACATTTTATGCCAGCCGAACTGAACCGTAAAGTGTTAAATAAGTTTCTTAAGTTTAGATTGTTTTAACGTCAACGCCCTCAGCGCCCTATGGCGCAAAGGAGTCACTTACAAAGTTAAACTTCCTTCGTGTCTTCCTGTACGAGTTTATATATCATAGCACATACTTATGTTAAGTATATTTTAGCGTTAATTATTGGTTTGGTTGGTTTACTTCATGCTTCGTAGTAGTTAATAAAGTAAATAGTCTTTAGAGAGTAAAGTTTGCATGAAGTTAGTTTATTTGTAGCTGAAATCAGTCGACTACTGTCTTGTAGAATGACACGACACCAGGTTTTGTTTTATGCTGCATAAAGTCGACAACTGCGCATCTTTATTTATAGTTAAATCTTAAACTAGAATTATTATTAACTTACTCTATATTATCCTAAGGACTATCCCTTTCATTCCTTTCTACCCACACATGCAATAGCAAGACATACAGACAGACAGTCGAACGGACTTGGGTAGATCCATTAGTCTCGTCGAGCAAAATATTTGCCCGACAGAAACCAGATTATGTATAGTACGTTATCTTTATTACATAACGTACTATACATAAGGATGCACGGGATCAGAATTAAATATTTAGTTCCACGCACATCTCTATTTTATTCAAACAATGAATAGCATCTTAGCAACATAAAATAATAAATTATCTCAATAATTACTAAATTAAGCCACCAACCTAAACTTTGTAGGCCTACACAAAACAAGAAATCAATAAAAATTGAAAGTAAAAACCAAACAAGTTATAGCAAAATGTTTTTATTTTTATTACGCAATCAATGCGTAACAACAATTTTCTTTTAATTAATGTGCCTCGTTTTTGGGGAAACACTTTCGTTTAATAAAAAGTGGATAATTATCACAACAATAAAAATCATTAATAACAAATATAACAAGAAAAAAAAAAAACTGTAAAATCATGTTCGAAATCAAAAACATTTATGATCAACAAATTTTCAAAGTTAAACATGAACGCAAACGCAACGGTAATGAGAAACCAAAAAAAAAAAAAAAAAGATAAACACCAATCAAGTTTAATCGGAAGTGCAAATAAAGATACAATTTAATTTTTAACAAATTGAGAAAACAAAAAAATAACGTAATAAATTGAAAAAACATTATTAAAATATGTTGAATAGTTTTTATTTAGGTAATTTTGGGTTCCTGAATTCATAAAAGTGTTGTGCAAATCTGTATTATTTTTAGTAAAGTGTATAAAAGTTTTGGTTTCAAGATTTTATTGTTTCAGAAATAAAATATACAAAACAATTTTTATTGTTGCACTTTTATGCATATTTCATTTTGATTTAAAGTATTTGATTTGATTTAAGTTGCCTCGTTGGCATCTCTTACAAATTTTTTACGACTTGTAGTGTCCTCATCAACGTTGCAATACATTAAGTGGATCATAATGATGCGCTTATGCGCACAGACGTAATCGCTTCACTTTTTACTGCTGCAGTTGCCGCTTCTCCAAAAATGAAATACACGCATGCGCAATCATAAGACGCGTCGCGTATAAAATATGCTACTCTACTATAACATTTTTCAACGAGTGGCATAGATAGAAAAATAAATAATAATAATAATAAAAAACAAATACATTCACATAAGTATCGTGCGGCGTAGATACATAATAAAAACAAAAAGTGAAAGTCCAAATATGTATCTTGAAACGTGTGTGCATTTGCAACAACGTTGTCAGGCAGGCAGTGAAGCACCCAAAGTCAACAATGGGCAACTATGCATATTTATTTTATTTTTTTTTTTTTTTTGTTGGGTTTACATTTCATATTCGATTCGATTTCGAACTCAAAAACATAACTGAAGTGCATATTTATCGTTCATGTAGCAAGTGTAGTACTTTATCGGCCACTATTGTGCGCGATACGGTTAACACCCAAAAAAAAAAAAAAGTTTTTTTTTTTTTTTTAAAAAGGCAATGAACATTTGGCCTCTGGCGCCCAATAATAAATGTTTATATATTTACATATACTACACTACTAAGTCGGAATAACACTTGCCACTTTATTGCATTTGTGATCTGATGTACCGAGCTAAACATAGTCTTATGTAGTTTGGTGTATCTTTAACATTTAAACGTTAATTATTATGCAGCGTTTGCACATGTGTGTGGCCTAGAGTTATATAAAAATATAAATATCGACAGTTGTTTGCAATTGTTGCAAGTTTCATCTACATGTATCTGTAGCTACATTCATAAAAATTGACTTATAACCAGACTAAAATTGCACTCAGTTAATGATCATGCACGTGTGTGGTTCGATAATGTTGCTGAAAATATCATTGCGGCTTCTATTGAAGATACTTAACAATAATTTTAGAATTATTCCAATGCATATTTGCTTGTCTAACATCTTTGGGGGTCTTAAAGTTTGAAGCAAGTTAACTAAAATGCAATATTTAGACTTAAATACCTTTGAGATACACGTTTTCTACTTTATTATCGACCGCAAACTACACTATCGACTTTTTTCATAGGATTTTAAGTTTAGTAAGTAAAAATTATATTGCATATCAAAGTTTTTCAACCCTGACAGACTCATTGTGACTTTATCTCCGCTAATTTCGGTATGCCACTGCCGTACTAAATTCTAAATTCATTAAAGCTGTCTACTGGCTTAACGTTAGTTAGTTACTAAGTTAGTTAGCTAGTTAGTTAGTCAACTTCATTAGACGCTTTGGCCTTATTTGTGCGTTTTATATTGCAATATTGTATTTGCCTAGTTTAAGTTGCCAACACCAGCTTATGTATTCTTTATTCGTTTATAATTTATATATTGACTGTCGATATAAGTCATTAATCGATATACTATATAAAAGTATGTATGTAACTATGTACATACTACATTTAATAGCTTATGCAATGCATACCAAAAGCCAATTGCTACTAAAACTACTTCAACGATGACGATGACGGCTTGGCTTCAAATTCGAAATGCAATTTTGAAGCTGTTGTCAGTCAGCGCGATACTTATGCGAAATTGAAGCAGCAAATGCCAAATGCTTTTGTTGTTGTTGCTACTGTTGTTGGCCAAGTTAATTACATAGTTTTACTTCTTCTGCTTCTCTTCAATGCGTTTTCGTATTTTTGAGATACATTATGCGCAAGTATTGAGACGTTGTGTAGATACTTTTGAAGTGCTACTGCAACAATTACATATTTTATTTATTGCACTTACTACTTATGTATTCTCTTTTTGACCAAATAAACGAAGGCTCAATTGCAACATAACACAACACATTGACTTAAGTTACAGGAAAGTAAAAATTTTTCAAATAAATACTTTTGACTCTGAATGTGAAAGTTAAGATACAAAAAAAATAAAAATAGCAAAACCTCAAAAAAGTAAAAATAAAAGTAAAATAATAAAAATGCGCAAAAAAAATCAAAAGCTGAATGCCACATAAAAGCGCAATGAACTCGATGTTAGCTTTAACAGCAAAAACAACAACAACAACAACAAATAATTGTTAGTTATAACCGCAACATGAGGCAAGAGCAGCAGCAACAACAACAACTTGAAACAACAACTGGCGGACATTTTGCTCAACAACAATGACAGCAACAACAACTTGCTTCCAATGAAAGTTAAATAATTTTTAAACACATAAAAAAAATATATTTCATTTTAAATTAAAGCAACATGTTCTCATTTTAGGCAGCCGTCTTAGAACTATTAGGTCTATAGTTTATCTAGTACATACCTACATAATTGAATAATTATAAAATTGGGGAAAAAAAACTATTAAAGTGGAATCATTTATAGCGCGAAATATTCCAGAAAATATATACATTCTTCTTACTGAAAGCCTAGACTGTGTATCTGCTGAAAGAAAGAACTGATCCTCCGTGAAGTACAGTTTATGAAATTATTTAGTTAATTTTTATAGTTTACTGAGCAAAAAATTAAATTGAATATGGAAACAATTTTTAGAACGAAATCAAGACACAAAAAACATAATATGTGGGTAGAGAGGAGGATTAGAGTTAAGAATTAAATGCCTTCTAAGCTTTAAAGATGCTTTCGATAAGTGTTGTCTTATTTTTTTTTTTACATTACAATCTTTCCACCCTTTTTTAAATTATTAAATATATTTTTAGATAACAATATTTTCTGCGCTTTTCAACAGCAGAAAATGTAAAAAAAAAAAGATAATAATGTATCTAGATACATATTTGTAATTTTCTCATTTACGGTCGTTCGTTAGCGCTCAATATTCATATATGTATCTAGTTAGTCTTCTACAAGCTTTAAATCTATTTATTTAATTTAAACGTAAATATGAGACAAAATTATTTATGTGTGAAAAAGTTCAGCAGCTCACTTCGTTGCTATTGCTGCTGCTGATGTCGTTGCATGACTCAAAATGTAAATTGCTTTTTATTAAGCGTGTACGTACGTGTAGGTTGGCTTTGCCTGTTTTTCTTTTTCTGATTTCGTTGGTGTGTCGCACAGCTGTTTATCGCAGTTACTGCCATCGCTATATGCTATGTGCAAAACTCTTTGAATCTGTGTGTATTTCTAGTTGTATCTGTATCTGTATCTATCATTATCTTAATATTATTTATGCCAAAGAGTCTGTGATTCTTTAATGCTGATTTATTTACATCTGTTATGAATTTTCGGCATTATACAGCTGCTGTATTTGCTTTGCTTTGCTTTGCTTTTATGTTACGTCTATGCAAGCAAAATATCACGCGCAACCACACACTTCGTATACGTAATTTGGAAACAATTTATCTGTTTTCTGCGAAGGTTACACTAAGTTTTTGTTGCTTCAATGACATTTTTTTTTTTTTTTTGATAAGAATTAGCTTTTTTTTTTTTTAAATTAGTTATTAGTTAGTGTTAAACTAGAACATTTTTGTGAAGCTTCGACAAAAAAAAACAATGTGAAAGACACTAATTAATTAGCAATTAAGCGCAACAACGACTCAATGGTGACATTTTTGTTCTTTTGAGAGCAATTAGTCATAAATATAAATAGAATTGTACAGCAATGTATGACAAAACGTAGTTATTGAATTCCAATACAATAAGAGAGTCATAACAAGGCATAGGCTTAAAGAATTTTGCAGATTTCTGCGAATCTCCATAGAAACATTTTATGCGTCTTTCCGAGTATTTTCTATGGCGGAGTTTCGGTGATCGTCTCGGGGAAATAGAAAAATAATTGCAACAGCTGATTCTTTATACCCGTTACACATAGTGTAAACATCGTAGTGAGAAGTGATAGACCCCATAAAGTATATAAATTCGTAAGACGAGTCGATCTAACCATGTCCGTCTGTCTGTATTTGTTTCAACTCGATTTACTCGGAGACTTCTGGAGATATTTAGCTTAAATTTAAAACTTAAGCTTTTCAAGGGAACGACCAGGTCAATTTTGAAAATGAAAGTGTTACGCTCATTTTTAGGCATAGCCCCCATGCAAAATGATCGGCCGCTTCGGTTTCACGGAAGTTAACGTTTTTTCCTTGTTTTTTTTTTTTTTTAACTTACAAACTTTTAGAGTGACCAACGCACAATTTAAAAAAAAAGTGCAATCTGACCATAAGTAACAAATTTGAATGCAGCATAAGATTTGACTTGATTTTTCCAAATGCATAAAAAAGTGAAAAATTTTCGTAGGCAAAGATAAAAACTTGAATGACGAACGAACGAAAACAAGCAACGAACGCACGATTTCGAGAACTTCTTAATTAAATGTGTGTGTAGGTAAGTAAAATATACAAAAAAACAAAAAAACCAAAAAGTATGTCAATTTTGACATGGATGGTGTTTAAGTTTCGTATTTATTACTGAATTACTTGTCGCGCAAACAGCAGCAACATTATACTAGACGCAACAACAACAAAAACAACAAAAAACTGGAGCAATAAAAGTAATGAAAAGAGAAACGCAGCATTAAAAAAATAAAAAATATTTTGAAATTCTGACAAGTTTTTACTTTCTGATTGGATGCGTCGTCGCATTGAAATATTAAACTGGCTTTTGGCTTATTGAAAGCATGAGTAACTGATTGTATTTATGTGTCTCGTGTGGCTCTAAACAAGCTAGAGAGTTTTAAGTTTCGCTTAATTGTTGCTTAAGTGTTACGCTTAAAAAAAAAAAAACAAAACAACAAAATATTGTGCAGCATTATCAATTTGGGTCATTGTCTGTTCTGAAAAAAAAAAAAAAATCCATAAATAAAAAAATTTTAAATGAAAAGTGACAATAAAAAAAATTCGAAATAAATGAAAAACCTTTTTTCGTCAATTTTGCAGAATTTTTCATTTAGTAAAGAATAGTGACAGAGGCATAAATTGCTTTTATTTATTTATGAGATTGTTTATCGGCCTTTAAGCGCAATTAAATATTATATAATATTTTTATTTTTTAAAGACCACAGCTGGCGTTTTTCATAGCGGAAAAATAAGTAAAAATTCAAGTTTAGCGACTGCAAAATACGCTGCAGCTACGATTTAACTAAAAAGCTTGATATAAAAATCAAATGTAAAGCGAGAAAGATATGGTTCTATAAACTTAAACATGCACAAGAATATATTTAAAGATTCATACAGCTTTACTTCTGGAATATAAAAATATTTAAATCCTTGCGGAAAGGGTATATAGTGTACCGATACAATAAAATTCACAATTATGCTTATTGTTGCCAAGTGGCAGCAGCTTTGGCAATTGGGCGTGGTATTATCCACGACATCTGCAGGTGTTAAATGCGCAAAAGCGTTTCGAAAACTATTACCAAGTTTTTTTTTTTTTTTTTTTTAATTTTTGTTTATTTAACTAAAAATTAAAAAAAAAAGCAGCTACAATTGCAGAGTCAACGTACAATAACTCCCATTGACCTAACTTGAGGGAGACTCAATGTTCATCGCCAACTATTTGCCGCGTATCTTTCACCTTTTGGCAGTCAAACTGATTTATTATTGTATCCATGTGCCTCTAATTACGTCAAATTATGCTATTTCACACGTTTAACAAGCGTTAAAAGTTTGCACAAAAAAAAGAAAAAAAATATTATTTATAAAGTGAGAAGGAGAGCGGCTGTAAGAGATACAAATACAGTCGAGGTTGTTAGCAAAAAAAAAAAATTGTATCCAAATTAAAATAAGTTTTGACTGGCTGCGCTTCAAAAAATTTGTTGCTACTTATTTGTTTGTTGTTTTATTTTATAGCTCCAAGCAAGCTTTTTATTTTTTAGAGGAACAAAAACAAAAAAAAATAATACAAAGAAAGTTGAATGACTTTTTAATGAAAAAGTTTAAAGTATCTCACATTATTTAAGTCATACACAAGAGCTGTGCACAAAATTAAATTTTATAATTAAATTTTAAAAATATAATTTTAAATAAATATGTAATGGAATAGGCAGTTCTTCCAGAAATTCTTGCACTGAATTAAGCGTTTTTGTATGTAGAGTTTGATTTGGGCAATGATCCATTTGCTGAGACGAAACAGTTACTTGTAAAGGACAAATTGTTATTCACTTCAGCATCTCGGCATAAAACTCGATATAAAAACTATAAGATCTTGCAATAGTGCAAAAATGCAATATTGCAAATGTCATTGTGAGCACACTTGTAAAAAATAAAGTTGTGCAACTTGAAGAGTTTCAAATACTCTCAGTTTGTATTAAATAAACGATTTTACATTCTCTGTGTTAGCACAAAACGTTACCATAGTTCGGCTACTGTCAAAATGACTTCATTTTTTAGTAAAGTTTTGTGCTATAATTGCCGAAAAATTTGTACACTTTGAGAGCTAAGAGCGATATGCAATATCAAAAGCCTTTTTACATAAAAAAAAATGTAATAACTGACATCATTTTATATGTTAAAATTTTAATATTAAAAGCGGCTAGATCGAACGTTTCGTCCACTTTGTGCTGCTCCAATTTGTAACCGAAATGCACTCAAGCAATTCCTAACGATATATATATTTTTTAAATTTAATTATTGTAACTAAAAGTAGCAATTAAATTTTGCACAGAAGCAGTCAAAAACCAAACTAAAAATTACCCAAAACTTCAATCAAAAAAACAAAGACGCTAACGGCTGTATTGTATGTATGCGCCACCGCAATAGATTCAGGCAGTCAGTCAGTCAGACTGAAACTGTATAGTAACTCAATTACCAAATATCCGCAGAAAAAAAAAATAAGGTTTTGCAACAATGAAAAGCGGCAAACTTTAATACAACTGTGTAACGAAAAACTGCAACATAATTCAATTAGCAATAAAATAGAGACACACAAAAAAATGTGTCTAGTAAAAATTTTATGCAAATTTTTGGCAAAAATGACTGCTCTCGTGACTGCTCTATTGTAGGCAGGAAGTCTACTGCCCTACGGATTTTGGTGAGTCTCATTAAAAACACATTTAAACTGGCAGCTTTTTTAAACGATCACAAAGCGTAAAATCGGATTACTACGAATTTATGAATAAATTAATTAAACAAAAAAAAAAATAAATAAATAAAACTTTTCAAAAGATGTTGCAATCTGATGCAAAATAAACCTTTTTAACTAATTAGGCAACAAATTGGCCCAATAAAAATCGCATACACCCAAGTCTGTGACCTACAAAAATAAAATAAAAAAATGCAAAAATTAATAGAGTGTTGCAAATAATTTTTTAACTTTGTTTTGACTTAAAAGTCTGACCCTGTTCGAAGGTTCATTTGCTAACGGGTTTTTTATTATTAATTTAAAATTTTTTATAACATTGTTCAATAAGGTCCAATAAATTTTGTATTCAATGTGCACTAATTCAAGGTGAACAAGCCATTTACACGAACTGAAATCCCTTTGCAGCATATCAAATAAAAGCTGAACCAAAAAAGATACATAGTATCTAATAGTAGTCTTTCGTATTGTATCTTTTACGTTTTTTTTGCTTTGACAGTTGCGCAGACGCATAATATATTTTATATTCATAGTTTTATGGTAATACAATACACGAATTATTTGCTTAATTTTCTGTCTCAGAAATTCAATTCAAATATTGCTTTAATTAGTCTTGCATAGCGCTGGGAATTCAATAATATGTATTTTATTTTATTAATATTAATATTCATTTTTTTTTTTTTTTTGCTATTGTTGCATCACAAATTGCGCTTTATGTTGCAGGTGGAACGTGCATTGATCTTAGCTTTTCATGCGTAGCATATTTGACAATTGAATTGAATAGAATTTCAACGTTTTAGATTACAAAATCAGTTCATTGTACGTTGCAACTCAATTACTGTAGTGCATCTTTATAGAAAAGTATCTACAACATTCGTTTTGTTTATACCATACATACTACATATCTAATATATTAATTGAAATGTACAATGCGGAAGGGAGCGCTTACCTTTAGTCTTGTCTGATTGCCAACTGTTTGGCTTCGTAGACAGCAAAAAACTTCAAGCGGAAATGAATGAATTGCATTACATTACATTTGATAGATGCATTTACAGATACAGATACATATGTATCTACATGTAAATTTAACTATTAGCTCAATTTCATTTTATCTGTTTGTATTCTATACTTTTTTTTTGTTTGAACTCTAGTATGCAAACCAAAGCTCTAAAATAGCTTTGTTTCAGTTGTACCCGCATTTTATGTTGTCCATACAAACTAATCTCTTTTTGATCAATGCTCTTCCTTTAATCTAACATTAAAGGCATAGAAAAATGTATAACATGAATTGTGTTTATTGTACAATAATCAATGAAAGGGTAGCAAGTACATAGGTTCTCCTTTTGAAAAAGTGATACAGAAAGGCATGCTACACTTACTTATAAATGTATCTGAAGAGTACAGAAGTAATACCATAAAAATACTTCTCGTTTTAAAATACCATTTTTTCATTATCAAAAAATATTTTGTTGAACGTTCTAATTCGATTTTATATAATATCGTATATAATTTAATTTATACGCTTTGTGTATGTGTGTTAATTTTACAGATTGCAGATACATTTGTATTTGCATATTTAGCTTAAGGTCTGGCGTAAACTCGTTGCTTTTAATTTAATAAACACAAATGTTGTCAAACTGGAAATATGTACCTAAATACTAAAATAATATCGAATTTTTTGTCAAGCTCTTTTTTATTATTTAAGTCTTGTGTACTGTTGAGGCCCGGCACGAGCTAAAAAGTTGTATTTAAATTTCTTTAATTAATGCAAAAGTTGAGAACAAAGCATGTAGCTATAAAGTTCTCAAAAATTATTAAAATAACTTTAGGTTAATTACATTTATTTTTAGCAATGAGCATCATGTAGCATTCAAAAATATGAAAAAAAAATTTTGAATGGTTCCAAATTTAGCTTGAGTTTAATTGTTTTATAAAAACAATTGAATACATCTTTAATTGAATTTTTGATGGGATTTTAAATAACCAAATAGGGCATTCATTGAGACATATAAGTAGTAATTCTATTTTAATAAAATTATTAATATAAATTTGCAAAGATTTCTTTATAAAAAAAATAAAAAAATTAACAGAGATGTATAGCAAAAAACTTCTATCTGTATAAATTTTCTAGTTTCTACGGAGCGATTCTCGATTTTAGCGGATTAATATTAAAATTTTTGTGGCGACTGAACGGAACAAGAAATTCTGATTTATTATTAAAGTGTTTGTTTTTATTTAGTCAACAGCTCATAAATGATTAATGTGAGTATGTGTGATTCACTTAAACTAAATTCAATTTATAACACATTTACCCATTTATATCACTACTCTTTACTCTGACTAATTAAATCGGTTATTTTAATCATAATATCATCGTTTAGAAATTCCTTCTTGAAAGATTTGCAGTCGGGATTGTGACAAACTTTATTGTACAAGTAAAGTAAATATTAATTAAATATTAATCATTGATTTTTTTTATTGTAATTTTCATTATTTTATATTTAATATATTCTAACCATTTCAGTAATACAAAATACCCTTTTTATTAAGCAAAGGTGCAGGGTACTAAAAGTGAATGAAAGCACTTAAAGAAAAGTTGTTACAAGCTTCTTTACTTATAGTTTTTGTTGTTTTATCAATCTGCGAACAACTTTACTTTATTTAAGTTTCCTGTTTTTTTTTTTTTTTTTTTTTTGTTTCGATAACTTGTTCGACAACCGAGTCAAATGAAGCATAAGGGAGACGAATGGACAGATAAACGGACGGACGGATTGTACAGGTGAACGCGAGACAGTGGTGAAAAAAATGAGGGCATGAAAGAGGCGAATACTAGCAAAAGTATACAGCTTGTGCACTGTTTTCAAGATCACGCGGCAGCAAATATCGCAAGAAATAAAATAAATAATACAAGAAAAATACATACATAGAAATGTACGAGTATACTATATGATAATTAACTAAATAACTTTTATCTTTATATACTTTTACTTTAAAATATAAGGTTTACGAGGTGTAGCTAGTTTATCAGGAATTTTGTAACACAGTTTTTGATAAAAGCTCAGAATTATGTATACAAAAATATATGAAACAAATCGAACAATTTTTTCAGATCTCTGGACTAACGTTTATTGTTTGCAACCAATTTTGGTGTTCTTAAACATTTTGTTTAGGTAGGTTGCATATTTTCTTAGCATATGTAGAATCCGTTTATAACGACGGTCAAGGGACCGATGATTTTACGTCGTTACATTCGCACGTCGCACTAGCCGAAGGAAGCAGTTCCATACAAACTTGTATGGGTACCAACCAAGTCATCGAATTTTGGTCGTTATAACCGGTCGGTCGTTAACGTAAGATTCTACTTTACTTAAAGTGAAAAGAGTAATAGTGTAAAGTGTATTAAAGCTTCGGTTACACATAAATTAAAGTTCTTATTGTTTTAATTTTTTTTTTTACTTCCACACCACGTTTTATGGCCCAACAGAGTGTGAAGTGTAACTGGTTCTTTTCTTTAACTTTTCTCTGTGAGACTGTCAAAAGGTAGCGGTAATTTATGCAATGTGACACACAAACACACGTTTAAACAAATACACATACATACATACAGAATCTCATATACATGTGTGCATACATACATTAATAAAATATTTTATAATTGAAGTGCGAATCATTAGAATAGGCCGCAAAATAATAAAAATAAAAAAAACAAGTAAAGACGACACATAAATAAAAGTGGAGCAGTAACAAAATGAGACATGAAAATGAAGTTGGCAGCATCAGAAAATTACAACGCAATAGTATAGTGGGTGGGTATGGAGGTGGGGCGTTTTCAATGTGGGTGGCATAGGCGGCAATTGAAGCTGCGCAGCAAGAAAAAATCGGAAACAAAAAAAAAAAAAAAAGAAACACGGCAAAAGAAAATAACTTACCAAATTAAATATTTAGTGAAATCTGCTTTTAGAGTACAGAATTCGTTGTAATAAATTTGTTGTCTTCCTCCTTGTTTTTTTTCTGTTCTCAAAAGAATTACAGAAAATAACTTTTACACTTTTGTTGTTGTTGTAAATTTGGTAGTCGTTATTAGCAGAAAAAATGCTTTTATAGTAAATACTTTTTGTTGTTGTTATTTTTATTTATTTTTACTTAAAACGATTATTTTTTTATTTTAAAAATTGGTAATTTGTTTTATTTTTTTACTTTTTGTTGTTTTACTAAAGCTGTTTTAGTTGTTGTGTTTGAATTGAAATGCGCGCAAAACAATCCGAATATGCTTACAAACAGAAGCACACCCACTGGCAGGCAGCAAATAAACAAATCCAACAACAAACACACACAACTCTATGTAATAAAAAACACCAATACAATACACCAATACGTATGCGTATGTTGAACTCCCGCTTGAGCGATTCCAAGGCAACGCAGAAGCTGCAAGCGACGCGTTTTAATACTTTCTTCTTATTCTTCTTCTCTCTAGCAGCTACACTAGAAATTTAATAAACACGCCAAAAGCACAAAAGCCAGAAATAACGACCTGACTCTCTGAAATGCGCGAACAAACTGAAAATAAAACACTTGCTGCGGCAGCTTGGAAGCTGAGCTGAGCACACATACACTCACACACACACAAATAGAGTTAATCAGACAATGCATACAGCACAAGCACAACCAACAACAAAAACAAGAATAACTGTGTAAGTAGTAGCAACAACAACAACAACAATAGCAAAAGCACATACGAAAGCTTGGGCTGCGAATGCACGAATGAATAAAGTTTGAATTTAAAGACCGTTACAATTTCTGGACGAGCTTTTATACACAGCACAAAAGAAAAAACATTTGAAGTTTTGATGACCATCATTATATCATTTTATTAATATTAAAAAAGCAAAGCAATTAATATTTTTTTCAAAACATTTTTGATTTAATTAAATAAGATTTAGTTTTGAAAAATTATTTCAATATCGAAAATGCTAAAGAAAATATTTTCCTTGCGTACAATGACAGCAACAACCGCATCGTCCGAAGATTGTTTCGCTGGCGCAAAACAGGATTTTCTCATATGCACCACAATACACAAGGCGCGCGATGTGGGCGTCACCTCTTCCGATCTATATGTGCGCGTTACACTTGATAAAACAACAAAATCGACGAAGGTGTTTTCAAAATCTGAAAATCCTTTCTATAATGAGGTATAGTATTGTATGCAATTTTTAGTTAATCAAATATTTTATTCTATTTCCAATTTTCAGTATTTTGTTTTTGAATTAAAATGTACGCTTGTGGAATTGCTACGATTGACCATTTTATATGAATTAAAGAAGCGTTCAACATGCAAAAAGAATGTTGCCATTGGTGAGCTGCTCATTGATATGCACACCGTTTGGAATCAACCGAATCACAGTTATTTCAAGAAATGGGGTCGCCTCGATACGCCCATTGCTGCGCATGGTACAGTGCATGAAGAAGCTCACGGCTATCTGCAAATAGATTTGGCAATTGTCTCTCAAACGTCCAATCTAAATAATTTACTAATTCCCACTGATGAAAAGGATACTTTAAGTTTAAATAAATGGCATGTCGATCAGGATTATGATGATATACAAAAGTGAGTAACACTTAATTCATTTTAATGACTTTATTCTAATATTTGTTTTTGTTTTTCCGTACAGAAATCTGCTACAAAATCCTGATCCTTATATGCAGTGTAATATACGTTACTTTTTGACCATATATCGTGGCTACTTTGTGCGAAAGAGTGACTATCTGATACAAGTATCGTTTGCTGGCTTTCATGTATTCAATTGTGTTGCGTTTACAATAGTTTCCATTTTCATTCTAAAGTACAGATTCCATCCTTTCAAGGGCAAAACGCAAGTCGCTAAAGGCACCAATAATCCAGCCTGGAATGAAGAGATAACTTTCGCCTGGACATTTCCCTCATTGGCACAACAGTTTCTATTGCAGATCTTTGCGCACGAGCATCTACAGTGGAAGTGTGTGGCCGAGTGTGAGATACATTTTGACGAGATTGCCTTCAAGGGTGCGTAAAGAATAAATAAACTAATATAAAAAATTCAATACCAACTTTAATTTTGTGCACGTTGCCACTGCAGATAAACCAGCGCTTGGGCCTACCTATATACATTTGTATGATCTCATTAATCCGTTGCAATATGTTGGACGTTTACTCTTAGAGTTGAGCTCTGAATCGCTTAATGAAAAGGCAGAACGTGTCTTAGACACAAGAATTGTACGCGCACTGGATGAAACAAATTATTGGTTCTCTGAGTCGATTCAGCTCGAATTTTTACCACTTCAGGGAGATTTTATACATACAAATGCTCACACATGCCGTGTGGGCATGTGCAGTGCTGGTAATACATATAAAATATGTTTATATAAAACTATATAAAAACATTTTTATTTTTTTTACAGAGAACACCTCAAATTTTGTACAATGCTCTCTTAAGCATCCAATTGGCAAATTTAAGATTTCGCAGAACATTAAATATTTTCGTCAAATGGCACCTTACCTTTCTTGTGTCATAAAAACGCGCATGCCGGATAATCGCTATAAATTTGAAAGTGATTTCTTCATGCAGGAAATAGTGGATCACATGGTATGTGCATCACAATTAAAATAAAATAATATCTCGAAATAATCCGCTATTTTCTTAGAAATCCGAAATAGAAACTTTTCGTCTCTTTCAACTCAAATACAATAGCCAGTTTACCATGCATTCCAAGTGTCTAAAGTCAATTATTACTGGTATTCTTAAAAAGATACGTGTTGGCATTGAAGAGAAACGTTTCGAATATGAATCTTTTACGGAGCGCACAGTTTGGGATATAAATCGCCAATTGTATCTATTGGAATATTTTGTAAGTAAATTATAGACACTCAATTCCTATATTTTAAATTATTAAACAATTTATTTTCTAAAGACCAAATTACCCACCGAACTGAAAAATTGTAGTCATAAATTGAAATCCGTGCTTCCTGAACGTTTGGAGCATACAATTGATGAAGTGCTACAGGATCTTACGCATCAGGTATCGCAACTGAATTCGGTGCTAACTATGACGCGTCTACAGGACGATTGGCCGGAGTTACAGTTAACTTTGTACATTGGCTCGAAGGAGTTGGGTGTGTGTCGTTTAAATGCAAAACATTTTCTTAATATGCACAAAAGTAAATCACAAAATCTCTGTTGGCGTGTTAAGAGTTTTGTCTTTAAGGTGAGTTTCCATTCAATTCCCTCACACTGTCACGTATTTACTTACATCTCTAATTTAGGATCCTCATTGTCAACATACTTGCTTCCATTGCGGCTGCAGTGTGGCCACTGTGCTTGGCTGTCTTGCTATAGTAAATGAAACCGAACGCAAAGACTTTTTAGCGCATATCAGCAATGAATGGGAACAGATAGAATCATTGGTTTGGACGCCAAATGTCACAGCTTCTCATTTTAAATGTCATCTTTTCATACATCAGGCTAAAATACGTCCGGGTAGCGATCGTTCTGGATTATGTGATGCACTGTTGCGTGTTTCCACCGGAGAACATGCTGCCGAATCGTATACAGTACACACAACGCTTTCGCCCATTTGGAATGTTGTTATTAAGTTGCCAGGTATAAAATTACCCGGTGGTATTGTTTGGTATCTACAGCAAGCGCCACTGATTTCCGTGGAACTTTACGATGCAGATAAATCTTCGTCACCGGATTATGAAGGCTGCGGCATGTTGACACCAACAGTAATTAGCAGCGATCGTGCGGATGAGGCTGCTTGGGAAGATGCACGTATGACGAATAACAGCAACAATGTAAATAAGGCACGCAATACAGTGCAGAAGTTTATGCGTTTGAAGAATGCAACACCACCGCCACTAAAATGGGTGCCAATCGCTAAAAAAGGCGCCATACGTGCTGAGGTGCTAATGTCCGCTGAATTTGTAGAGGTCTTTGGTGATTTGGAGCATGAAGCTGATACGGCGCCTAGCGTGATTACGGGCATACCAAATGCAATACGTCCAAATATGTTGAATTTTGTGTAAGTCGTTAAAATTGTGAAACTTATAAGGTTTTACGGTTTGTTTTCTTTTTTTCAATAGACTCGAAGTCATGTTTGTCGGTTTACGTAATTACACTAAAGGCGGTAGTACCAATGCGGGTAAACATCGCATCAAAGTTATGATGGCTGAGTTGGTGCTTTCTAGTGGTCTTTCTACGTCACGCATAAATAGAAGCATTAATTTTTTAGTGGCCTATACTTCGGGTGTTGTCGTAAGCTAATATTTTTGTTATTAAGATTAATTATTTTACTATATCCACTAATTTTATCTAGAGTCTACCCGATCAACATGAATATTGGCCCGCCATAATTGCCACCGATGTTATAGTTTCCAGTTTTAATAATGAATCCACTGTAGGCGCAGCACTTATACCAAATTCGAAAAGTTTTTTGCAACATGAAAAGCAAATAAAATGCTTTCCCATAGAAGACACCGAAACGAGTGTTTATTCCACAGATGTTACCATAGATGCAGTAGAATCTGAAGCAGATGAAACTGCGCCATTAATCGAAAAAGAGCACTCTATGTGGCGACGTCTAATGATGTTATTGGGTTATCATAATATCTTCAAACGGGCCGACGAATGTCCAAAATATCTTGAGATTGAAGATAGAAGCGAATTGGTCTCTGAGCGTGAATTTTCCTGGTGGACGAAATTCTATAACTCTATGTATCCCGAGCAGGCATGTTTGACCTATCCATTCAAACATCGTTTGGTTATCTATATGAATGAGCTGGAGAAGCAGCCGGAGTTTAATGGACTACATGACTGGGCTGTACCCATACAAATGGTGCACGGCATCAATCTGAAGCGTAGTCCACATCCAAAGGAAGAAGTCTATGCTACATTGAAGCTCAATGTTAAGCTAACACCATGTCAATGCGGCGCTGGTGATGCCGGTGATGGTGATATGTTGCGCCCGTTGGCTGCTGCAATGAATCCTAAACATCTAGAAGCGGTGCGTACTATGAGTGAGCTATGTAAGATTATTGTACGCGTTTACATAGTTCAAGGATTGCAATTCAATCCACGCGATAAACAGACGCAAGCGGATTCGTATATTAAATTAACACTAGGCGCAAAAACTATATCCGATCGTGCACACTATCTGCCCAATCAGAGCAATCCGATTTATGGTAAATTCTTTGAATTTGAATGTTTGCTGCCACGTGAGCATATGCTGAATATAACCGTATTCGATCGTGATCGATCGCATGATGAGATTATTGGTAGCACAGTAATTGATCTTGAGGATCGTTGGCGTAGCAAACATCGTGCCACAGTGGGCATTGCCAATGAGTACACCAGGTAAATCAAAATAGTGTAATAGAAAAATTGTATACGAGACTAGCTTGTTTTAGAAATGGTTATAATCATTGGCGCGATGTCAGCACACCACAGGAAATACTTAACGATCTCTGTCTAAAGCGTGAAATTGCGCCACCATATTTCTATGGCAAAGTAGTCGAAGTCGATGATATTGTCTTTGCGGATGATACACTTATATCAACAAGTAAAAATTATTATATACATATACTATGAACGTGATACCTATGTGCTTGCATTTTAGATGAAGATCTACACGAACGTCTAAGTCTGACAGTGCTTAAGAATCTTAAACATTTACCTTCGTTTGGCTATAGTCTTGTACCGGAACATGTTGAGACACGCTCACTCTATCGCGAAGACTGTCCAGGCATTGAACAGGGCAAACTACAGCTCTGGATCGAGCTTTATGAGGGCAATGTTTATATAGCGCCACCATTAGATATAACACCCTTTCCGCCGCAGGACTATGAGGTGCGTGTTATTGTACTCAATCTGCTGGGCATGGAATTGCGTGACATCAATATTTTCGGTAAAACCATGAGCGATATTTATGTAGTTGGGTGAGTTGTGTGGTGCAAAGTAATTAAATATTTTTAAGCATTTTTTTTTGCAACTTATTTTGGCTGCTTCTTTAGTTGGTGCCAGGATGCGCATAATTATCAATCAACCGATGTTCACTATCGTTCCTTCGCGGGCGAAGCAAATTTTAATTGGCGCATGATATTTCCCATGCAATACTCACCCACCGAAGATATGGTATGTAAAATATTTACCAAAGTGAAAGTCTCTAACTTTCTATACAATAAGTACATAATTGGTTATTCAATGCTTTTGCTGCAGTCACTGTAAAATAATATGCTAACCTCATTAATTGGACATCATTAATAATTTTTCATTTAAATTTAGCTGCATAAAAGTTTGCTTGATGAAATATTTTTTTTTTTTTTTTTAAGATGGTTGTGCGTCACAAGAGCGGTTTTAACGAGGAATTCGAAATCAAACGACCGCCGACAATTTACTTTCAAGTCTGGGACAAAGATTTTATTTCGCGCGATGACTTTCTCGCTTCACTCGAGCTAAACATTTCCAATATGCAGGAGCCGTATACGCTTTCACGTGCCTGCACTAAACTGTTTCCACGGCGACGTAAACATTTAAATCTTTTTCGACGTAAATTTGTGCGTGGCTGGTTTCCTATGCACGGCTCGCCAAAGCATAACGCACCGAATCAGTCGCCAGTTATGGGTGTAAATATGTAACAAAAAATTTTAATCATTTTTTGTTTAATGCATTTTACTTTAGGGTAAAATTGAACTAGAACTTGAGGTACGCACACAAGATGAGGCTGCCAATCATCCTGCGGGCAAAGGACACGATCCACCGAATGCTTTACCAATGCCCATGTAAATTTTTAAATGATCACTTGGCTTCTTTTTATAAATTTATTTCCTTCCACAGACGTCCTGATACATCATTCAATCCATTAACGCATCCCTTGAAATCGCTGCGTAAAGTTCTTTGGCCTGCAACACGCAAATATATTTTACTCTTTCTTCTTGTTGTTATAATTGTTGGTGCTATGATTTTGTTCTTCTCCAATTTGCCATATCATCTCTTGGGTGGCATTACAGTTGATTAATTTGTTTGGATTTCTAATTTTTTTTTTTATTGATTGATTTATCTAAATAACGTTTATGTCTCCTAATTTGCAATAAAAATGTATGCACTATAAACATTAGTTAAATAAATATGACAAACACACACACGCACACAAACAGATTAAAACAAAAATACATGCGCATATTCATTTACGATTAATATGGTCTCTTTCAGGCACAGTGGTTTGCATACATATATTTGTGGACAAAATAAAATTCGCTAAGAACAAATTTTCCTCGCCAGCAGAATAAATAAATTACAATTCCCCTAAATCTTTCATAGATAGTTCATTTTGATATTTGTACATTTTGTTGGTTTCATTAAATTTCTCCTCTGTTGAAGTGTTTTGCTTCACTGTCTCTGCCTTGTCTGTCACGTCACATGCATGCTCGATGAAAGGGGCGCGAGAACCATATAAATATTCAAAACATTTTATTGTATTTGATAATTGTCGCGGTATGTGTACTTTGAGATACTAACACACTAAGTATGTACGTCAAATATGTCTTTCGCTTCTCTATGGCTTATCGGCAGCAGAGTCCGTGTCCGTGTCTGTCTGTGTCCGTTTTTAGTTCCAGAATGTTGTCCAGCTTGGCGCTGTTTAGTTTAGTTCACTTCAGTTCAGTTGAAGTGTGACAAGCAAACGTAGCAATACGTTAACGGATAAATTTGCCAAAATAAAATTAAAAGTAAAACTAATGGCTAATTAATTTCTATAAAGTGAGCAAACATAAGTGACAAGTGCGAAAACGCCCAAACCTAACTACGCGTTAAGTATTTACAAAGTCGAAACGCTATTATTAAAATAAAAGCGTAAATTAACTTGAATGTGTCAAACGACACGGATGGATGAGAGTTCATACTTAATCCTGTCGGTTACTTGTAAAGTTAATTGAAACGTTTGTTCTTCTTGACTGACTGATTGGCTTAACTGTTGCTGTCATTTCTTAAGTTGACTTCAAAACTTTAGTTGACTTTATTAACAGCGACGCCATTTTGTAAAGCACCGGAAGTGCAATAACTGAAAAGAGTGTAAAGCATATGTTTACATTAAAAATTTTGTGTTAAGCGATTTTTTGAAAAATAAATATTGTATTTGAAATATCTAAATGCAGTATAAAATCTTCATAAAACTAAAAAAAATTAATAAAATAAATTAAAGAATAAAATAAAAAAAAAAGTTCAAAAGTAAAAACTCAGTGACATATGGGTGAATTTTATTCAAATAGAACAATCTAAAAAAAGCAAAACAGTTGTCATATAGTTAATTTTTCAAGGTAAGATTAATTATTTAAGTAATTTTGCTAAGTTATGTTTCTTAAGTTAAGTATTATCTTAGTACCATACTTAATTGTATTGGATTTAAATAAAAAAACAATTCAGACAAATGGTGTCAATTTGAATGGGGGCTATACTTAAAAATTTTTTGACCATATTTGGGATATTTCATTGGGACACACACATTTAGCCTTAGGATACAGGGTGTAAAAATGCAAAAGAATAAGCTGGTCTATAAGATACCATGCATCTAGGTTCTATGAACAAACCAAATGTGTTTTATATGAGCGAAAATATTTAATCTTTACTAAATACTAGTAGACGTTTAAAATCAACAACAATATCTTTAAAGTTAAATTATTTAACCTTATAACCGTACAATTCGAGGTGTCACTGTACAGTATTTTGCATATAAAGTACATATTCAATTTGTGTGTGAATTAAAGTACTTAATAATAATAAAAAAAACACCAATAATTAAAATGACTAGCTTATTACAAAACGATATATCAACACTAAAAGATAATCCCAATAGATTGCATATTGAATAGAACGCATTAAACTTGTTTCGAATATGGAAGTTTTTAATTAAGCAAATTGATGCGCCTGTAGGTATGCTTTTGTTTTTCTATTAATATCAATTTTTTTAGTGGTACTCGTATAGTTTACGGTTGTCATAAATCAGTGAGGCCCTAAAGTACTATAAATGTATAAAATAATCAGAAGATACATCTTGCAATGTCATTACGATCAATAAATAATAAAAAAAACAATTAAAACCAAAAATTCCAATGAAACAATGAAAATCCTCGAATCTTATAGGTGCTCGTTTAGTTGACTTTAGATTGTGAAATAGTTTGCAACAAATTTTGAAAACTTTATTCGAAAATAGAAAGTGTTAGAAATGTTAGAAATAAAAATGGTGTAAGTAAAATAAACAATAAAATACAATATTTGCGCAAATGACTTAAATAGAACAAATAAAAGTATTGCTATGGGATTTCTGTTTGAAGAGGTGTGTCTATATGCAAATCATTTTTAACTGACTGAAATGGGCCAAATTAGTGACGTTTATGCGTAAAATTAATTTAATACTTTCACAACAAACAAAACAAAAAAACAAAAAGTTAAGAATTCCTTTGGGATAAACAAAAAACTCGTCAAAACTCGAAACACACACAAATTTTATTTGTTAGTTTCGTCATTTTATTTTGAATTTGAAGTATTAAAGGAAATATTTGTATAATTGAGTGTGTGACAGCACACTTTCATACTTTTTGTGCAACTGATTCCTGCACATTTGTCACTCTGTCCGTCGGTTTGTCTGAGTCCGTCTGTCTGTGCTTATCTTAATTATGCCATTTCAAATGTTATCTTTTGTATGTGTGTATCCAATTAGCAAATTATTGATTAATGAACGAATGAGCTTATTAACTATCAAATTGATTAGCATGAATTCTTTTTGTTTAGTTGTGAAATTCAAATGAACTCAACTGTACTTTTGTCTCATTTATCTTTCTCTCATTAAAGTGAACCCTTTACTATAACAACTTACGATAAAAAAATGCCGCAGCTTTTGAATGGTTTCCACAATAGAACAAACTGCTCACAATCATCACCAGATTTAATGGTGGAGTCACAACCGAAGTTGCTGACAAATTCTCTTAAATCACGAAAACGCCAAAGCAAAGTATGTATTAGAAAATGAAATATAAAATTTAACAATTTTCACGTCATACTTATTTATAAATAAATAAAATTAAAAAAAAAAAAATTAAAATAAAACTTTACTGTAGCATTGGATATTCTCGATGATTATCGAACGAAGTGGCGTAAGTCCCAAGCGTATTGAAATTGGCAACGAAGATATCGACACGCCACTAGAAGCCATTTTGCAGGCTGAAGAACCGGAGCAAGTCTGTCTTTTGCGTGATAGCCCATATCGAATATTACGGGTGAGTTGAATACACTTTATAAAGAAAATTATATAGTACGTGCATACATATACTTATATGCAATTTTCTTAATGGTTTGTTTGTTTAATTTACTGAATGCTTATTTTTAATAATAATAAGTTGGCCATGTGCAGGTTCAATAACTTTTTTATAGAAATTTCCGGAAAAAAAAAAAAAAAAAAAAAAAAAAAAAAAACAAATAAGCTTAGAAATATATAAGGTTTCTCTTATTTTGATAGGAATTGTATATATTAAAAGCAAAACGCTAAATAAAGCCCATATTTGGTGAAAAATAAGTTTTTAACTTAATAATCCGTGAAAAAAATCATATTGCGGTTCCCCGGTACATTTCAGCAACATAAGCAGTCAAAATTGAACATGTCCTAACAAAAAAATAAATAATCTGTTTCACCTAGAATCTAATTTTTTTAATTCAAAATGGCTGATCTAATATGGCGAACATCATACGTCATATTAGATCCGCCATTTGCAATTCCTCCGAGTGTTGTGTTTTAAGTGAATCCATAGAATTTAAATAAATTCGTCTGCCATATTGGATTTGCCTTTTTAGAACATTTAACACACTTTGGCGTATGTTAAAATTAATCAACTAATTTTGGCGTACTTCTACAAAAAAAAAAAAAAAAACATCGTAAAAAAAGTTTCTTAAAAAAAAAATTATAATAAAATAATGAACAATGGATAGATTTATTGTTAAATCTTTCTAAGTGGTACTAAAAGTGTCAAGTGTAAAGTGAAAAATTCATTAAATCCAACAAATAAAACGGAAAATGAAACTTCATTCGTAAAGCAAACAATGCAAAAGAAGTAACTTTTGTCAACAATTGCATCTATTGTTATGCTTGAGTAAAAAAATAATAAAGGTATGCAAAATAAAAAAAAAAAAAAACAAAAATGATTTCTTGAAATAATTCTGCAGATCAAACCAATATGTCCAATATGCAAACAATTGGTACAAATGATTGTCTTCGATTTATATTCGCACAAAAAATATTAATTGGAAAACTACGCTCTTTGATAGTACTAAAGAGAAGTACATGGGAAATATGGTCAAATCGAGCTTAGAAACGTCCAATAGTAACAACAACCACATCATTACCAGCACAATTCAGCAGAGTACATTGAGCTACATCGTGCCTCTAACGAAACATTTCGTAATGCTTATTTGAGTTAAATGAAAAGCCAGGAACTACTTTATTTGGCAACAGTGCGCATACAAAGGGAACCTATTCGGCTACTTGAAGGCTTCGTTCATTTGCATAGAATTTCGCCATTATATCCCGTTTTAATGAGACAATCTCTGGTATGCAATGAACTATGCTAATGAATACAACAACAAAAAATTCTTCTATGGTCAACTTAAATTCGATACAGGCTAAGCTCAGAACCAGATTCAAACACATCAGACAAGTACAAAATTTCTTAAATGAATCTCAGCGCTTAATTCAACAAAATAAAAAAATATTTATAATTTATATCCTTTTTTCTTTTTGTTAGAATTTCATTTTAAAGTAATATACAAATAGCTGCAACATGTTTCTGTTTAAGTACTTTCATTGTTCTTTAATACGAAATGTATTTTTCTTTTTTTTTCTAAATTATTTACGTGTATATAGAAAAAAAAAAAAGAATAAACTGTTGCGTGCAACACAATTCAAAATTGAATCAAAATTGAATAAAGTTGACAGCGAAAAACTCCACAAGGATGCAGAAACATTGAAATAAACCGAAACATCTTCGCCTGCGGCTATATTCAACGTGCTCAACTATAAAAGCAGCAAATGCTCAAGCAGAGATTTCAGTTAAGCGTCGCGTTTTCAAGCATAAACATCGTTTTGGAAAAAAAAAAGTTTAAAAACAAAAAAAAGTATTTAAAACGGCAATTTTAAATTGTGTGCAATAGAATTGGTTTGAAGGATTTATTTTTTTTTTTAAGTGACAAGACAAATAAATCAAAATAAAAAAAAAGCTTGTTTTTACTTTAATGTTGAAAAAAACCTTTGCAATACGCAACGCTTAAAAATAAAATAAACAGAACAAACTGGATATTTCTAAAAAAAAAAAAACAAAAACAAAAAAAAATTGTTAAAATATAATAAAAAATATATAAAAAAAAATGTTAAAAAAGAAAATTATTTGATTTTATTAGTTTGAAAAATTTTCTTTTATTTTTTTTTTTTTTTTACCAAACTTTTTAATTTAAATGTTTTCTATTGGTGTACCTTTAAAAATTTGAAACTTTTATATAAAAAGTCTTACAACATTTTTTTTTTTGCTGCTTCTTGCGTTAGCCGAAAACCACAAGTTTACAAATTTAAACTTTGTCGAAGGTTCTGGATTCTCATGTATCTATTCACATGTATTTTGGGCCGTAGATTTTAAAAACGAACATGAAAGTTATAGAGTAATAAGTTTAATCAGACAAATTTATTTATTGATTTGTGTAAGGGGGTTCCCCTATAAAAATAAAAAAAGAGTTTAAATAATTTTTTGTTACCATCGGATTTTTACGAAATATGATTCGATTTTAAGTAAAACTGCGACATTTTTTACTCAAAAATTGTTTTTGATTTTTATAGGGGTACCCCCTTATATAAATCAATAAATAAATTTGTAGGATTTTACTTGTTACTCTATAACACTTTTAGTCCTATTTAGATAAATTTAGGCTTTATGTTTTTGTAATGAAATAAACTCTACCAAAAACATTCTATTGAAAATGAACAACTTTCAAAAAAGCATAAAAAATTCCATCTTTTTCGTGTTTTACCAAAAGTATTCAATTAATATTCGTCGAGTAGAAGAACTAATTACCTTTCAAATCATGTACATTTTTGCTGTTTCAGAAAAAAATAATAATTTGTATACATATTTTTTTTGTTAGAACTCCACTTTAAATTAATTTACAAATAGCTATAACATGTTTTCTAAATTATTTACGAGTACATAGAAAAAAAAAGGAAAAATGTAATTGAAAATAAGCAACTTTCAAAAAAGCATGAAATATGCCATATTTTCGTTTTTTATCGCTTGTTTTACCAAAATTATTCAATTAAAATTCACAAAAAGCATATCGTCGCTTAGAAGAACTAATTAACATTCAAATCATGTACAGGTTAGCTGTTTCGAGTAATAGTACTTTTCTTCAAAATAATAGTAATAACGGAAAAAATTCCGAAAAAAACAGGGTTTTTGAGGATATTTCGAGAACGATCCTTTAGAACATTTTTTCGTTTCCATTTTTAGATCTGTAAGAACCCAGAACCTTTTTGGCTGTAAGCTAGTGTAGTAGTTTTGTAAAAAATTCTTATAGTCTACCAGCACTCTTCAGTTCTGCACCGAACTAGAGAATTGATGAAGTTTTTGAGAACCTGTGCTTGGGTGCTTTTGATTGATTTGATCAATTATAACATTAAAAACAAGATATAACGCTCAAATCGAGTATACTCGGCTGCAAGGCACCCTGTACGCAAACTTTATGTATTTTAAGTTAAGTCCTATCTTAGTACTACATTTTATTGTATTGGATTTTAATACAAAAACCTAAAAAATGGTGTAAATTTGTAAGGGGGCTATACCTAAATTTTTCTTGGACCTACCCATATTGGGATATAACATAGGCATAACTTATACTAAGTTTAGACTTCCTAGAATAAGAAACAAAGAAGTTTTTATACAGACGGTTAGACAGATAAAGGGTCTATCTAGCCTCATTCTGTCTTCTTACAAACATATTTTTTATGTGATTTTCACTACATTAATTCATTTTTGAATGGATTTTGATACTAATTTTGGAAAAAATGGATAACATTGAAATTTTTTCGTTGGTGAACAAGTTGAAACCCTCAGATTTGCATCAATACCAATTACGGTTAGGTCGCTAACAAAAAAAAAAAAACGATTGTTTAAAGATTATTTTATCCTCATTTGTGTTGTTTTCAATCTCAAATATATGTTTATTTTTTCACTTTTCGGGCTTGTGAAATGCTCATTTAAATAAAAATATTAACGTATTTTTTTTTTAATTTGTTTATTGCGGCGTAAATGTAAATTATATCTTAAAAAGTGTTTTTTTTTTTTAAATTTTTTTTATTAAAATCAAATATTGAAAGCTTTCTTTTATTATTATTTTTCCCATTTAGAAGTGCATGATAAAAATGTTAAATTGGTGCTTGAGTTTTCTTTTACAATTACACAAATTGCGATTACACTCAATTGAAAACAAGACAATGCAAAAAATATGAAAACAAAATATTAAAGTTTTTAATTAATTAAAAAATAACAACGAAAAAAATGCTCCATTGGATACGTAATAAAAGGAATAATCTGGAAACAAATCCGAATACTTTACGATATCTAATTAATAGCTGTGCAGGCAGCTCCAAACTAAACGTTGGAATGCCAGCATTCAATTTAACCAATCAATGGACACGCATCTTGCGAATGTCGTCAACGCCAAAGATACAAATTGAAGATTTATTACAGGTAAATGACATTCGTCGTTTCATTACGGAAATAGTTTTACAAAGAATTCTTTTCTTTAATCAAATGTATCAGTTTCAAGTGAATTTTTATTGAAAAATGCATTGAAGTATTTTATTATTATTTTATGTGTAACACGTAACGTAATATTTTATAAAATGGACGCCACGCGCCACAATACCCAAAGTCGCGAATTCAATTAAAGAAAATTCACAAAATAAACATATTTTTTTTAAAACATAAACAATAAAAGAAAAGTTTTTTAAAACAATTGATGGATTTATTTTGAATTGAGTGTTTTTATTTTAAAAGGAGAAAAAAAAGATAATAATGACACTGGGCTACAGTCTTCTAAGATTGTATGTCTGGTTAAGTATCAACTATCTTACGAGCAAAAAAATCTACGAAAAGCCTTATGTATTCTGAGTACTTTGTAAACTGTTTTAAGTATTGACTAAGTTGTTCATTGTAATGGAGACTGCAATTAAATTCGAATTTAAACATGATTAATGAAAAATCTTTTTGCTACGTTTTAAATGTTTACAAAAAGCGTTCGCTGCATTTTCGCTAGTTTCTAAACTTACTTTTTACAATTTAACTAAAACTTTATTTTCTATTTGCAGGCTGCTGAGGCAGGCAATCTGGACGATTTCAAGCGACTTTATCTCGCTGACAGTACACGCATTTCACTGAAGGACGGTAAAGGACGCACAGCAGCACATCAGGCAGCTGCAAGGAATCGCGTTAACATTTTACGTTATATACAGGAACAAAATGGCGGTAAGGTGTTGAGTAAAAAAGGAAATACACAATCATACCGAACTAAATATTTCTTGCACAAAAACAAAAAAAAATATGTTTGTTCTTTGATTTCTAGATTTCAATGCAAAGGATAATGCGGGCAATACGCCGCTTCATGTTGCTGTAGAATGTGATGCTTACGAATCGCTTGAATATTTACTATCCATGTAAGAATCTCTGCACTTTCTAAACTTTAAACATTTTTGCGTTCTTTTTTTTTTCATTTAATTAAAATGGAATTCATGAAGCGCTTTTTCTTATTAAGAAGATTTCCTTGAAGCGGTTTAGTTAACTTTTACTGCACTTTTGTTTTAACTTGGTTTTACTTGAATTGTCAAAAGAAGCTTGATAGTATAACTGTGTAGCGTATTATATAGTCAAGTCAATCGATGATATAAAACTTTTTCATTGTTTTTTATTTTTTTTATTTTTACAACTACTTAGTCCTGTGGACACTGGCATACTTAACGAGAAGAAACAAGCACCCGTACATCTGGCAACTGAATTAAATAAAGTTAAATCGTTGCGTACCATGAGCCAGTATCGCAATGTCATCGATATGCAACAAGGTGGCGAACATGGACGCACTGCTTTGCATTTGGCAGCCATCTATGATCATGAGGAGTGTGCTCGTATCTTGGTAAGTGTGCGTGTACAATAAGATTGATTTTAATTAACGTTGCTGTATTTAGTTTTGCATATAAGTAATTACATAGTTAAATCGTTTTGGCATTTATTAAATGTTTTATTTTCTTTTTAGTTTTGTTTTATTTTTTCTTTAAAATTTTTGTTACAACAAAAAAATTTTTTGTTTTGCATATTGATAAAATCAGTTTATTAAATATATTATTTATCATTTTTATGTTATAACACTACAGTTTTTCTTTATTTTTTGTATCTCTTATTCATTTATTTCATTTATCATAACTCAACGCCATATTTTATTTATGCGCGCCGTCAAGTATGCTACATAATTTTTGTTTTACTTTTACTTTACACCATTTTTTTTTTTTGGTTTATCTTACACATACGTAGTTGTTGTTGCTGTTCTTACTGTAATACGTTATAACTTTTCCGAGTGCTTGTCCCCAATGTTAGCCAATATAAATAATAGAAAACAAAAACAAAAAACGAAACAATCCTTTGTGTATGTTTGTCGTATCTTGCAGATAACTGAGTTCGATGCATGTCCACGTAGACCCTGCAACAATGGATACTATCCCATACACGAGGCAGCTAAAAATGCTAGCTCTAAAACAATGGAAGTTTTCTTTCAGGCAAGTATTTATCAAATATTGAAATGCATTGAACACATCCATCCCAAAAAAAAGTATCTATTTGCATAAATATTTCCTTAAACATTAATAACATTTGCTGTGTGTGTGTATGTGTTTTTGTTGCTGTTATTGTATTTAAAATTAAATTAATGTTAACCCTTTTTAATTTACATGCATCGCTTGTTCTAGCAACCACAAAAATTTACTTTGATCTCTCCGCAGCAAAGAAAAAAATTACTTATTGTATAGTTCCGTAACAATGTCTTAGCCAAAAAGTATCAAATTTTAAATGAATGCAAAAATATCTTTAAAAGAACCAATTTTAATTTTTATTTACACTGCGTAAACTCTTTTTTAAAAATTGATTTTTTTTTTTTTTTTAACAAGAGAAACGTATATGTTGGGAATTACTAAGCAAAAATTAAACTTTTATTAACTTCGTCAACATTCAAAAGAAACTTTATACACCTGCACTGCATATAGTAATTTTTGATAAATGTTTTAGCGTAGAATTTTTACAAAAATAAATCAGTTTTAAAGCTTAAATAAATTCAAAATAAAATTTGTTATGTAAAAAAATTAAATTTCTGGTAAGTCTACATAGAATTTAATACCAATCTTGTAGTCTGAATATCAGAAGATTATTATTCTTATAAATTGTGCTAGCGTACGAGTATTTAGCGCCAATTCTAAACAAAAATATTTTTTTCAGAAAAACTTGTTTTGACACTCAAAGCTGTGCAAAAATTGCAATTAGTTTGGCACTTGGTGTGAAAATAAGTAAAAAAAAAAATATTTAAAAAATATAGTTCAAAACATATTTCAACTTGATATGTGTGGCAGTGTGTATGTGCGTGTATACATATACAGAGAATTTATGTGTTTGTAGCAACGTTTGTAAGTCACTTCAATTTATTCCAATAAAGCTGCATACAAAATAAAGCATAAAATCAAAATTTAAAATATTTCACGCCAATGCATTTCTATTACAATTTTTTTTTCTCCTTTTTTTTTTCCAATCAAAGTGGGGCGAGCAACGTGGCTGTACGCGCGAAGAAATGATATCCTTTTACGATTCAGAGGGCAATGTACCACTGCACTCGGCTGTACATGGCGGAGACATCAAGGCTGTAGAGTTATGTTTGAAGTCTGGAGCAAAAATTTCTACACAGCAACATGATCTTTCAACTCCGGTACATTTGGCCTGTGCACAAGTGAGTGAGAATATAAAGTTACAAGAACTTTTTTTTGTCATATAAATTCTGAGAATTTTTTTAAACTTTTTTGTGTAATTGGTCAAATTATGCATTTTCAATAAAAGTTCATTCACATCTTTTGTAAATTTATACTTTAGAATGTTATTATTCTTTGATTTTAAAACTTTTTTATTAAAACTTTTTTTTTAAAGATAATCTTGAAAAAAAAAATTAAAATTAAATCGATTCGGCTTTTATATAGATTTTTCTTCAATGATTCTCGAACAGCAAAATTATTATTATTATTTCTTTTTTTTTTTTTGCTTATTTATTTTTACTTGTCTTAAGACAAGCAAACGAATTGTGCAGTTAAATTCATAGATACATTTCTTGTCCATTTTTTTCTGCTTATTTGTTTCTTGTCATTTTTGTTCTTAAAAGTACTCAACAGTTTGTCAGTTTTGCGCTTAGAACTTTAATTTGTTGAATTCTTATGTAAATTAAGCGTAGGAAAACGTGACACTTCATTGAGTAAGGAAAGCACACTTAAATTCTTTAAGGGCAAAACATTGAACAAGTGTGTCAAAATGAAAGCGAGATGAAATATATACTTAATGTAAGAGGTGGTCCACAACATTATGATTTTTCTATTTCGAAAAAAAGAACCCCGTATTTTTTTTTTTCGGATTATTTTTAATGATTTCACAAAGCTCTTAAAATTTCCCATGTAGAAACCTGGAATATGAATATTTCTTAACCGGATAACGATGTTTCTCTTCATAATATAGAATAACACCATTATTCAATTTTTTAATGTTATTTATTTTTTACAGAATTTGTACCATTAAATATTATCCGATTAAAAAAAAAAATACGGGTCTTCTTATTTTCGATATAGAACAATCCAAGAGGATTAGCGCAAAATAATTTTTTTAATTTTTTTCACATGTTATTTTGGACCACCCTAATACATATGTATCTATATATGGTATATAGAATTTGTTTTTATGAATTTTAGCGCTTCTTTCTTTTTTCTATTAGAAAAAAAGTCATGCTTTTTCCCTTACTGTACACTTTTTTTCGTAAATTCTATGCAGTCAGAATAAAATATTAAAGTTTCAAAATATCAAAGAAATAATTAGAAAAATTGTCTGTGCAGGGATGCCAACTTATGTTCTATTCGCTGCTAACAGCGAATTAGCAAATCAAAGCATTGAAATATCTTTTATAGAGCATAAGCAAATAAATATTGTAACCTCAATTTGCAGGGTGCACTCGATATTGTTAAGCTGATGTTCGCAATGCAACCACTCGAGAAACGCATATGTCTATCCTGCACCGATGTACAAAAGATGACACCGCTACATTGTGCCTCGATGTTCGATCATCCAGACATTGTGGAATATCTGGTCAGCGAAGGAGCGGATGTAAATGCTTTGGACAAAGAACATCGTTCACCATTATTACTTTCGGCTTCACGTTGTGGTTGGAAGACCGTTGATTTGCTTATACGCCTGGGAGCGAACATTACGATCAAGGATAGCACAGCGCGTAATGTTTTGCATTTGGTTATAATGAATGGTGGACGTTTAACTGATTTTGCGGAACAAGTATGCCGTTGTCAATCCCAAGCACAGCTGCAAGACTTACTAAATGAAAAGGATAACTCTGGTTGTTCTCCGCTGCACTATGCAAGTCGCGATGGGCATATACGTTCGCTGGAGAATCTTATACGTTTGGGTGCATGCATTAATCTCAAGAATAACAATAATGAGAGTCCTTTGCATTTCGCTGCACGTTATGGACGCTATAATACAGTGCGTCAATTATTGGATTCAGAGAAGGGTTCATTTATTATCAATGAAAGCGATGGCGGTGGCATGACACCGTTGCATATTGCCTCACAACAGGGACATACGCGTGTAGTGCAACTACTACTAAATCGTGGTGCATTATTGCATCGCGATCATACCGGACGTAATCCGTTGCAGCTAGCGGCTATGTCTGGTTATACAGAAACTTTGGAGCTTTTGCATTCGGTGCATTCACATCTATTGGATCAGGTGGATAAGGATGGCGTGAGTAGTAGTCGTTTTTTATTAGCATGATTGTTTTTTATAATATTTTTTTTTATTTTCAGAATACTGCACTACATTTGGCCACAATGGAAAATAAGCCGCATGCCATTTCGGTGCTACTCTCCATGAACTGTAAACTCATCTATAACTATTTGGATATGAGTGCCATCGATTATGCCATCTACTATAAATATCCCGAAGCTGCATTGGCTATGGTCACGCATGATGAACGCGCTAACGAAATTATGTTTTTAAAATCCGATAAACATCCTTGCGTCACTTTGGCGCTTATCGCATCAATGCCGAAAGTTTTTGAAGCTGTGCAGGATAAATGCATTACGAAGGCAAATTGCAAAAAAGATTCTAAGAGTTTTTATGTAAGTATGCCTCTGTGTGTGCCTGCGTAATTGCATAAACTGTACGGGCAAACGGCAAATACGGCCCACATAACTAAAACAAACAAAAGTAGACTGACTTTTGTCTTTCCCACTTTTAACATTTTCTGTCAAACCTAATTGTCAGTTTAATTGATAACATCCTTTTCTCTTTGTTTTTGAAACAACAACAACAAAAACAACATTCTGAATCTAGATAAAATATTCGTTTTCATTTCTGCAACATCCTTTTCTGTATGCTAGAAACGATGAAAAGAACACCGAGCCGTATGTGCAGTCAAATCAAAATTCAAATCCAATACCATTGCCGGCACTGAATGTAAGCGGAGTTGAGTTAGTTGGATTGTTGAACGTCGTACTTTAAATGTTTTTATAATGAATACCATAAATGTATTTCGATCTAATTGTTGTACTCGATATTTGCATGTGTATCATAAATATTTACAACAGAATACAATGTAGTGCGAAATTTCTCTAAATGCAGCTGAAATATTTGGGCGGGCGACAAAATATTTGAGCCATATCCCGCCCAAGCCGATGCATAATTTTTCTGTCTAGCAAAATTTTTCCATAGGTCCCGAATTTTTTCAACCTCAATTTTGTTTACATATTCATTTTTTATACTCTACACTCAAAAAGTAAAATGGTATAGTATGATTGTAGAAATATATGAACAGCAGAGGTAGGAAAGACTCCATTAAGTATATACATCTTGTAAGTATATACTTTATGCCCGTCTCTCCGTCTGTCAAATGAAATCGATTACCTCGATAAAGCTTAGATTTAGTGGCACTCTCCTGCGAATATTAATGAGAAACATTTTTTCCAACCCAGTTCTATAAGTTAGCATCTATATAAACCTACCCTACCCAAAATATTCGGGATTTTGTATGAATCATTTTTTTTTGTTAGTTAACCCAGACACATTAAATTCGATATGGATTACATGTATGAAAATATTTCAAAATTAGTAAAATTGGACAATTCAATAACTAAAAGTACAAGACCTTTTTGTATACTGCTTCTTTATTTATAAATTTTTATTTTCATTTTGGGAATGTGTGGACTGGAATAATATCCATTTCGGCCCGCCAATTTGAAAGTAATTTCTCGATCTCGCATATTCGTGTACTTTTCAGAACTGTCTTGCACCCATCTTTACTCCAAATCAAGTTTTATATTTTAAATAAAATATTTTCGAAATAATAATGAATTTTCATACAAACTAAATATATACAGATAAAATATTCATTTCGTCCGTTTACAAAAACTTTAAAAGAATTAGAGGCGAAACGCATAGAACTCAACGATCCGAATTGGCGACCACCACCGCTGGCCGTTGTAAATGTAAGTCAAATGTGAAAGTAAACTCAAAAAACATAAATATATAAATTTCTTAAAGAATAATTCACTTAAACTACAGATTGCAATTGTCCCGAAATAAAACAACCAAAAAAAAGAAAAATCGCACTATAAGAACCAAAACTATGTACAAAAAAATATATATAAAATCGCTATGTAAAAATGTCTTGTATGTAAAAATGTTTTACTGTCATGTATGTATGTATGTAATTTTTGTTTAAATATTTAACTATAACAATATACATAGGTATTATTTACTAAAATTCCATTGTTTTTTAAACCAGACCATGGTTACACATGGACGCGTTGAATTGCTTGCGCATCCACTCAGTCAAAAGTATCTGCAAATGAAATGGAATTCTTATGGCAAATATTTTCATCTGGCAAATTTACTTATCTATTCAATATTTTTGATCTTTGTTACAATCTATTCGTCACTAATGATGAACAACATTGAAATGCGTTCAAATACAAATAATCATACATTGGATCACCAATGCAATATTTTGTAAGTTTAATTTGAAAAAAAATAACTAACAATTAAATATTTCCTAAAAAATTATTTGATTTTTTTTTTTTAAAGTTTTATGCGAACATTAGCCTTCAACGATACACAACAACAAGAAAATTTTTTGAATAAATTACCACCGGAAGCAGTCTGTCACGAGAAACTTAAACGTTCTACATGCATACTGGTCTGTGCTGTAATTGTTGTCGTCTATATTTTGCTTAATTCGTTTCGTGAATTATTGCAAATTTATCAGCAACGTTTACATTATATAGTAGAGACAGTTAATCTGATCTCTTGGATACTATACATATCAGCGTTGATAATGGTTGCTCCAGCATTTTATGATAATGGAAACATTACAACAATACACTACTCGGCTGCATCGATTGCAGTGTTTCTTTCATGGTTTCGTTTGCTGCTCTTTTTGCAACGTTTTGATCAGGTAAACATTTTCATTAGATTCATATTTTATTTACTTTTAATAGAACAAGCCAAATATACTTATTAAATTTTACATTTACACAAGAACTAGATTGGGATTTATAGCTCATTTCCACTAACATTAGCTTTCGCGTTAGCGTTAACATGTTGCAATCGAAAGCAACGCTTACTACAATCGTCTACAATATTATTTTTATTTATTAATAATTTCTGTATGAAAAGTTTGCATCTAAAGTAGGCATTGGTTTCGACATCAACGATACCGCTAACTCGAACGGAAACGCCAGTGTAAATGAACTATGGGAAGTACAATGGACCACAACTCGAACGGAAAAAAACTTAATACAATTTTTTAATTCATCGGATTAAACTAAAAACATCACTCATATGATTTCGGGGTGCTTATTACGATTCGGAGTTCAGACTTTAAAACTTCAAAATAGCGCATAAAATTTCGAACTAATATTCGATTATATAATAAATCAAATAAAATTTAAATATTACTTTAGGTTGGCATATACGTGGTAATGTTTCTGGAGATACTACAGACGCTCATCAAAGTGTTGCTCGTATTCTCTATATTGATAATTGCGTTTGGTTTATCATTTTATATACTACTCTCTAAGGTAAGTCACCAGAAAAATGCTATACATTTAAGGCTATCTACTAAATTTATTTGTTTTAAAACAGATTATTGATCCACAACCGAATCATTTGTCCTTCTCAAATATACCCATGTCGCTGTTACGCACATTCTCTATGATGCTCGGCGAATTAGATTTTGTAGGAACCTATGTGAACACCTATTATCGTGATCAATTGAAAGTGCCCATAACATCGTTTCTGATCTTGAGTAAGTTATGCATTTTCTTTGGATTTGCTTCATTTCATTAACTTTAAACATAAAAAAAACCAGGTGTCTTTATGATACTCATGCCAATTCTACTCATGAACTTGCTTATCGGTTTGGCTGTTGGCGATATTGAATCTGTGCGACGCAATGCACAGCTAAAACGATTGGCAATGCAAGTTGTGCTACACACCGAGTTGGAACGTAAATTACCACAAATTTGGTTACAAAAAATCGATAAAATGGAATTAATTGAATATCCAAATGAATCTAAATGTAAACTTGGATTTTTCGATGTCATATTACGTAAATGGTTCTCGAATCCATTTACAGAAGATTGTAAGTACAAAATATAATATTTTTTTGGAGAATTAAACTAAACTCTCTCTTTCTCTTGCACACTAAGCTACTTTGGATGCAATTCCGTTCGATAACAATGATGATTATATCAATACTGAATTAGAAAAACAACGTTGTAAATTACGTGACATTAGCCGTATGCTGGAGCAACAGCATCATCTGGTACGTCTCATTGTGCAGAAAATGGAGATCAGAACCGAAGCGGATGATGTTGATGAAGGTATATCGCCGCATGATTTACGAAGCGCTAGTGCCACCAGCATTGGAACAGTGGGCGCAAATCGTTGGAATTCACCACGCATAAGAAATAAATTACGTGCGGCGCTTAGTTTTAACAAAAGTTTGTAGGTGTTAAGGCAACGGCGGCATCGGATAATGCATACAATTTAATGTTTATGGCTGCTGCTGTTATTCTTGGAATTGAATGATCATTTTAGTTTCTGTGAAAATAATGCTAATGACGAGCATAGGACAACATTATAAGCACAAACACATGAAAACATACGAACACGATCATAAAACGATTCTCTTACCTGCGAATTTTATATAATAATGGGAAAATCCAAAAAATTGGTGAATTTATATGGAAAAATGTTATTGAGCAAAAAAAAAACATATATTTTAAAATCAATTTATATATGCATGTATTTTTGATGTTTCAGTTTAAAATGCAAATGAATATTTGTCACAGCTATTTATGCGTCAATTGTTGTTGTTTTTATGTGTGTAGTACACAAAACAAAGAAACCTAAAATAAATATTTAAAAACGTTTTTATTGTGTTTACGTCTATGCCTAAATGTGCGGGTTTGGCAAAATTTTTTAATGGAAAGTCATAAAAACACACAAAATATTTACAAACAAGAAATGCATTATTTTTAGTTAATTTTTAAATTACAACAAGGTAACGTTCGATAACGTATATCGGTCCGCTATTAGTGCTATCAAACGCGATAAGGAGTCATCTGTTCGTGGTCTTTGGTCTCTTCTGGTATTTTCTTCTGGATGCCGAAATACTTTTCCAACACTGAAAAAAACGTCAAAGGAAATCTAAGTGCACAGCTAACCGGAAATAAAGCAATACTAACCGGAATTTATGAGTTTTTATTCACAACTAGTCCGGTCGTCAAAGAGTGCGGTTGTGCGTTTTTCTGTGCAAATTGTGTAGAGAAATATTCGTTAAAAGAAAAAGTGATTACTGTACGCCATCTTGGTGCAGAAAATAAAATTTGTTTTTAAAAGCTTATAAACGCAGATTATACAATCGAAGCAACTGCTTTATTTTTTTCTTTGCAAATTATATAACAAAGGCGTCTGGTAACAAGTAAGTGCAGTAGGCATTTTTTTATAAGCCTTTTTTTTCTTCAACTTTTGTGTGTGTATAACTGTTTTGTGGTTATGTTTGGTTTATTGATTATTTGCAACATAAATAACTAATTGTAAACAACAAAATATTATTTAAATGTTACAATGCTTTAGTTTTGCAAATTTTTTGACGTTCCGGCCGGCTTTTCTATAAAATTAAATGCAACTAGCGCTCCGCTGGCAGCATGTAATAATTTTTTCACTGAATCACTTTTTTTCTTTCTTGTTACACGTACGCACGCATACATACACAATTTTAATGCGCGCCATCTTGTTTTATAACGCACTCTCATCATTCTTGCCTCTTCTCTTATAAAAGTTGATGATTAGACGTTCTCTCGCTTTAAATTTTGTTTGTATCTTCCCGCTAACTTCTTTGTCATTATTTGGCCGCTTTTTTTTCGTTTATGTTTAGCCGGGTCATTTTAATGATCCGGTTTTTTTTTCTGCCTATTCATTTATGTATATATTTCTGTGTTTGTATATGTGCTTTGTTGCCAATTTCATGTTTCAAAATAAATTTTATATGAGAGAGATAGAGGAAAAGGTTAATACACTCTGCCGCTGAACAAAACATGCTTGCTAAGGGTGAGCGAAAGAGCAAGGTAGTGTGCATTCTATTCTGTTTCTTTTAGCATCTCTTAAAAACAGGTAGAAATTATTTCTTTTGTGTGTATTTATAGTTCATGTTCATGATGCCGCTTTACTTCATTTTTACTACCCTCATAAACAATTTTTATGTTTCAAAGATTCGCTTGCTTCATTATTGTTATCTCTATGCGTACTGTACTATGTATATAACGATCTCACTCACACACCTCACTCATTCAATTAACAATTTCCACCACCAAAACAAATTTACCGCCGGGCGTCATTTTCTTTTCCCTTCGCCGTGCCGCTTGCGCTCTCCGGAAAGTATAAGAACTCTATAATCTTGTCTACAGCCAGCACTCTAAGTCAAACAATCGAACTGTGAAGCAGTTAAGCTACTAACAATCGAAAGAAAAAAATATAAAATCGCTAAAAAAAAAAAATTAACATTTTTGAAGCACTTAATTAACTAAATTGTGCCATATTTTGTGCATTTGTGTACGATTTACTTGCAGCGTATTGTGTTCGTTTTGTCAAAATTTACAAACTCGAATAAAAAAATTTACTACTTTCGGCAAAAATCTTAAACGTTAAAAAAAAAGAAAAGAAAATGGCTCCAAGGTATGACCAACACTAAAGACTAAAAAACTACGGCAAAGTGCTGCGTGTGTTTTGTTTTGTGTTTGAAAATTACAAATCTTAAAACTGTTAAAACTAATCAAACAATTTTCGTTTTTTTTGCTGTCTTTCAATTGTAGCGTAAAACCAGCCAACAATAACTCTAACAACAGTCTTCAGAACGCAAAAAAAGTGGCGAATAAAGGTAAAATGGCTTTCCGTGGAAATCAGAATCGCAATCGTAACTTTGGCGGCAACAATTATGGTGGTCCCATGGGTGGCGGCAATCGCATGGGCGGCATGAATATGTCACCCTGGGAAGGACAAAATCCCGGCTTTGGTAATAATATGCGTCAAGGCGGCGGTCCAGCTGTCAACGCTCAAGCTCTTAACTTGGCCAATAATTTATTGACCAATTTGCTACGTAATCAAAATCCTCCATCTTTGCTTGATTTGCCACGCGGCGGCGGTGGTGGCATCGGCGGAGGCATGGGACAACGCAATCAACGTGGTGGACCGGTATGTATTGCAGTTTTTCTAAGAAAGTTGCTTCTAAAAGAGCATATTTATTCTTTTAAGTTTTTGTGCGTTTACTAATTTTTAATGCAAACACACAAACGGGAGCTAGTTCTCCTTGTTTGTGTAAAATAGTTTTGGGTCGTAGAAGCAAAGGTCCTTAAAAAGAACAGAAAAACAAACAATATAATATAAATGAAACCATATATACTGCTATGTGTAAGGTTTTCAGTAAACGAAAACGCATTTATCTACTTTAAATGCAATTTTTTTTGTTTTTAACTAAGTTCTAAAAAATTAAAAATTTATTTTTTTTTACAAAATATTGTATAAGCCAAGAAAAAAAAAACAAAAAAATTACAAAAATAAGTACAAAGTGTACCAAAAGTACCTTAAAAATAATTTCAAATTTATAGTTTTAAAAACAAATTGTTATTTTTCCAGTCAATCTTCCGTCATTTTTGCTAATTAACGAATTTTATTTTTACTTTCTTCTCCACAAACAAAACAAAAAAAAAAAAAATCGAATAACGCATAATCATATATCTATCGATATATCTCTTTTGCTAAATGGTTAAATATCGATTGATTTGATTAAACTGTATCGAATCCAAACAACGATTTGTTGTGCTATCGTCTAATATCGTTTCGATATGCTTACGATAATTGCCAACAAACAACAATAATAAAAAACGCATCAAAATACAATGCTTCTTCAACTGCGCTGCAAAAAAAACATATATAAATGTACATATAAAAAAATAAAAAAAACGAACGCTCTCCAATGATTGATTGATCTGATCGATTGATTTTGATGAATTTCCAATCTGCTTCTGGTACTGGTACTCTGACACATAAACACACTGTTTCTCCTATCATCCAAAAAATGTGTTTGACTTCAACTGCAACGCTCCTGTATGATTGATTGATTGATTGCAAATTGGCTCCGTTCATGATTGATATGATTGCATGATAATCAAACTGAAATACAACGAAACACCATTCGTTTCGCTTTGGGTACGCCTACGACTTGATTGATAAATGTTCCGTTGATTGATTGTTCGATTGACCGCCGATAAATGATTGACCAAAAATATGTTATCATACATAAAATATTTTTATATATATAAAATTTTTTTTTTATTATAATATTGTGAAAACAATTGTTTAAAAATGGAATGCGCTTAAATTGATAATTTATTTCAAAATAATTCTGCTACTGTTTAAAATAATCCTTTAAAATGTATTCAACAACAAAATTCAAACTTAAAATGAACAAACTATTTGTAAATGGTTCTTCATGACCATAATCTCCCATGGTAAAAAACAAAAATATTTATAAATTTATTTTGTCACTTGTAAAATTAATTGAAAACTTTAAAACATTGCGCATTACCTTCGAACGAACTATTACTACTTTTCAAATTTTGTGTAAATCTATGCTATGTGTAAATATTGAAAATAATCTATAAAGATGGTCAATCGTGGCGGTGTCGGCAATCGTCTCAATAATCGTCGTGGCCCCGGAGGTTTTCAGAACCGTGGCGCTCCCGGCCAGAAAGCGCCCCAAAAGCAGGGTGGCATTCGCAAGCAAAACGCTTTTGATCGTGCCAAGAAACTTTTGGCTAAAAATGCCAACCAAAAAAAGAAGGAAAATAATGCCACTTCTTCCGATGAAAAGAAAACTGAGAGGTAAGAACCAAACAAAAAATTTCAAACGCTTTTCAAACAAAACAAAAAAAAATCTTTTTTAAAAACAAATTTTAAAACCAAGTTATTTAAGTATATTTTTACCAAGAACTCTGACTTTTTCGACTTCATAATTGATTTCAAAATATATTTTTTTTTATAAGATTTTATGTACTACAGATGTGAAAAACTATTTTCATATGGAAGGGTCTGAGAGGTCTATTTTTCAAATTATTATTTTGATTTTTTGTTTTTGAGCAGTTGTTCTTTTTTTAAACCCATACTAATCTGTAAAATGTGTGTGATGGTTAGAGGTTTTAGTTAAAAAAAAAAAAGATAGTTGTGCATTATACATGATTTTAATTACTTTTTAAGGTTAAAAAAAAAAAACTTTATTTTAATTTTCATATTATGCACAATGCACAGCTAGTTAAATTTAATAACATCATTAAGCATTTTAACAAATTCTGATATCCGTTTACCTATCATCCATGTATCCATCCTACCATTACAGTAATCAGTTAGGCATTTTCTTATCGTTTTGAATCAAAATTTTTCTAACATTGTTTTTGTTTCTTTATCTTCACTATGGATTCTTCTTGCATTTAACAGCGGCAAAGACACTGTCCGTGAATCGCCATATGATAGTGTGCCCAATGATATGTTCTATTGTCATTTGTGCAAGAAACATATGTGGGACGCTAATTCGTTTGAGAACCACATCAAAGGACGCACTCATTTGATGATGCGCGAAGGTATTGAAGAGAGCTACCGCCTAAAGGCTAACATGATACGTCAGGAGGCAAAAATTGCAGAGCAACTGAAGTCGATTGAGTTCGATCGCTTGAAGCGTATGGGCAAGAGCAAGCAACGTCAATTGGACTACTGCACTATGTGCGATCTCAATTTCCATGGACATATTTCGACACATCGCAAGTCTGATGGACATTTGCAATTGAAAAAATTCCTGCACCCAAAGTGTATCGAGTGTAATAATGAATTTGCTACACGCATTGACTACGATACCCATTTGCTTTCTGCGGATCATTTAAAGAAGGCCGCCGAGAAGAATGTCAAGGTTGGAGAGCATAAGCATCAGACATTGCCCATTTGCACTGAGGAAGATGAGACACGTGATTTGCGTCCACCACAAAAGCGCCGCAAGAAGCCAGTTAAGAAGGAAGCTGCTGCAGGAGATGCAGCTGGCGATGATAAAAAGGAGGCTGGCGAAGGTGGTGATGCTGACGCTGCTGCAGCTGATGAGGCCAAGGAAGGCGAGGAAGCCGCTGCTGCTGATGAGACAAAGGAAGGAGAAGAGCTAAATGAGACACAAGAAGGCGAGGAGGAGGAAGAAGTTGCATTGCCCGTTGATCCCGAGGATGTTATACTTGATTTCGATGAGAACGATGAAATTCCAGTTGAAATTGATGCACGTTTGCCAAAATACAATTGGACTCGGCCTGTTGGTGTCGGTCTAATTAATAAGCTTGAATGTTTCGAATGTTATATTTGTGGTAAGTTCTTCGACACAGAGACAACTGTTGAAATTCATTCACGTACCGCTACACATCACCGCAACTTCTTGAAGTTCATCAATGAGAAATCAAGCGATACAAAGATTGCACAGAAGCGTGCCGCTGCTGCTTTAGAAGCAAGCGAACGCAAGAAGATTAAGTTGGAAGAGTCCGAAAATGCTGCTGAGGCTAAAGATGAACTTTATGATCCTTCGGAAGCTACTGGAGATGATGAGGATGCTGAGATGGCTGAAAATGGTGAGGGCGAGGGCGAAGAAGATGTTGCTGAAGAAAATGGCGACGACGCCGAACAGGAAGAGATGCAAGAGGATGAAGAAGTTGAGCAAGAAGCTGTAGAAGAACCCGAGCCAGAACCTGAGCCAGTAAAAGTTGAGACACCAAAACCAGAGCCAGTAAAGACACCTGCTAAGGCTGTTGCAGCGGCTACACCTGCAGCTACTCCCTCACCGGCGGCAGATCCATCACCAGCCAAAAAGGCGGCACCTACACCCGCTGGTGGTCGCAATACACCAAGAGCAACTCCGGCACGCAATCGCGGCCGTGGTAGATACAATCGCTACTAAATATAGCGCATTGGGATATGCAATAAAAAAAAACTATTCTACATATTTATATAACTTTACATACTTCCACAACTTAACAGATTAAACGAACACACTTACACACTCAATTTGAACTGAATTGAACAAACAAAAAGAATAATAAAAACAAAAACAAAAAGACGATTTTAGACATTTGTGTAGTCAAAATACGCAACAACAACAACAAACAAGATTGGACAAAATAACCATTTGATGTATTACATTCATATTATTTAAACTTAGTTAAATAAAGAAAAATCTACCTTAAGGTAATTAAAAAATACAATTTTTTTGTTTTCTTGATTTAAAATACGAGAATTTTTTTAGTTGGATTAACATTTAATCAGTTTATGAGAACTTTACATACACACAAGTAGGGAATAGGATGAATATTATTTACAACTTATAAATTACAGGGACGACACAGATTAAAAAGCACAAATAGAGCTGTTTTCTTAAAGTAGTTGAGTAGTTGAGTTGCTTACAATTATATATCGATAAGTACGAAGCAGTTAATTTATTAAATATTTGTTGCCGTAATGAGATGCTTCAATTTGTTTTAGTTCAACAATCCAAAGATTGTTGTTCCGTAGCAATACCAGAACGTAAACGACTCTGATCGCTTTGTGAGCGACGTAGACCACAGCGCCAGCGCTTAATGCAGCCAAGAATATATGAATTTTTCGTGCGACTCAATACGTAGACATATGGATCCGATGTAAAGTGCAATGCCATAAGTAAATCAGCAATCATAAAGTATGGATGATCTTTGGATACACGTTGCGGTATAATGGCCATTGGAATAGCAATCTACGAAAATGGAGTTAGCATATATAAATAACATTAACTTTAAAGTTGCTTACCATTTGCGGCATCCAACAGATGACAAACGACATGCTTAGAAATGCCATCAGCTTTGCGAATTTAATTTCATCCGGCGAGGCATCCGCTTGCATTGTAACACTATTGCTATGATGGTACTGACGTGGTGGTGCAACATAACTGCTAGTGCTGCTGTTTACGCTGATCTGTGTCTGATAGAGCGTTGTGCCACTGCTACTCTCTGCATCGATGTGCCGTCCTTTTTCACGATTGACTAGGTCATAGTTCATATGGCGTTTAGTAGTGCGACTGCGGCCAATGAAGCACAGCACGCGTGTTACAAATAGATTACATGCCACAATGACAACACACAGTAGGGTGCCTGCAAAAAGAGAAAAATAGTTCAATAATAGTGCGTAACCACTTGACATGGGTCTTGGGTCGTGACTGGCTTACCAAACAGCATGAAGAGTACCGCGTATGTTTTGTTCCAGAAACCCTCAGCATCACGATAACGTATGCAAGTTATTTTCGCTGGATTGCTTTCGTCCATGTAGGCACCGAAACCAAAAATAGGCAGAAAAGTAATAATGACCGCAATGAAGACAAGTGACTTGATGGATTTACGTACAAGTTCGTATGTTATATGCTGCAAAGATAAAAAACGTTTATACATATTCAGATGCTATAAGTTTTTTTTTTTTTTTAATAAAATCAACCTTGTGATATATGAAGGGACGTGCGAGGGCCATCCAACGCTCAATAGCCATAACACAAGCTATGCAACCAGAGCTGAGTCCGAAAAAACGCCAGAAAACTTTACCAATACAATCCCAGCGTATATACTCTTGAAATATATCCGCCGGTATGTATATTCTGAGCAGCAGCGTTGAAAGCATGCCCATCAAACCGATGAGATTATTCGTAGCCAAACAACTGCAAATATGAGATTAAATGAAATATTTATTATTTTTATTTTTTTTTTTAACTCATGCAGCGTATTTTCAATTAATTGAGATGCTGTCGCTTGTTGCCAAAACTAACGCCGGATGGGTGGAAGTAGTTTCTTGTCTGAAGCTTAATTAAACTAATGTGCACTCAAACAGCAATGAGCCTATTAAATGTATAACATTTAAGACGCTAATAAATTGTCTCTGTGCGGCAACATCTTAGTCCTTTTAACGACTTCTTGCGGCAAACACATCAAAAAAGAATAAGGCTTCTTAAATAAATTTCGGGTAAGCTTTTTGGGATGATTTCTGCACTATTAAATAATTAATTTGTCGTAATTTTGGTTTTTAATTCGTTTGCACTAAAGTTAACCGAAAAAATGAAGTTGAGTAAACTTAAGTACGATATACGCTGTATTTAGTCTATATGAATGCGAACTTAAGATCAAAAGATGCGGAAAATAGGTATGCACTTCATGGAATTCTCACTTTTGAGGTTTAACTACTCGCATAGAGGGTATAGAAACAAATTTTTTTAGATCCTATTGGATCTAGAATGTAGTTGCTTCTATAAATAAATATCGCAATAGAACCAAAATTTAATGTAAAAATATTCTAAGAAAATGTAAACCTAATAAATTTTATTTTATAGAATACGAGAAAATAAAAATAAAACAAACGTAAAGTTCATTAAAAAAAAAAAATAGGTAAATAAATAAATATGTATGTGGGTTATTATAGGTTTTGTTTTAGTGTTTTTAAAAGCAAATGACTAATGCACAATTGCGATGAGTTCCATGAGATTTTTATTTTGTCAATGTTTAAAAACTGGACGGCACAATTATTTTAACATAAAAGAAAGAATAAAATATATCTTTCAGCGTTTCCGTTCTTTTGAATTGAATACCCAATTTAAAGGTAAAATTTCACATAATCGGTTTTTGATATTTGATTTTCTGCTGTTAACGATTCCAACAAAAAAACTGAGTCATTTTAGGCGATTTTCGTGCTTTTAACTCGTTTCATTTATTTGTTAGGTAAATCCCATTTCCATATTAAATTTAGTGTTTTACAACTTTTCATTAAAATGCACTAAATTTTCATATAACCATATTAAATGATAATTTTTAATTTATGAATGAGCTGTTCCACAAGGTCATATGTACACATAACATACTCATACTACATAAGTAGCTTCAAATTAAATCAAAGCAAAACAATTTGAGTAGCGCGTGTTGCGAAAATTAGACTGCCAAGCAAGCAACGAAAATTGAATCTGAGACGAGAGACGCCTTCGGCGAAAGTACCCTAGCCAATGTGTATGTAGGAGCATGTGTAGCATCCTTTTGCTTCTAAGCATTTTCAAAGCTTTTTATTCGTCGCTCATATTAAACACTTGACTGAGTCAAGTGCGATACGCAATTACGCGATTTAATAAATTGAGGCTTTTGATTGATGAAATCTGATTCGATGCTTGACACTTTCTTACGCAATTCGAGATGTACCTTCAGAATATTTAGTAAATCACGAAAAGATATTGCGCGCTTATGAAGATTGCAAAAAAATAAAACTTAATAAGTAAATAAATAAATAACCACCTGTTGTAAAAAGGCAATTAAATTTTAAAAATTAAAAAAAAAAACTCGCGCAATCATTATGCAAATAATGCAATAGTAAAAATGTGCTGATCATATAATATTTGTAATAAGTACTTAGCATATATAATATATTTATTTATGTAAGTACTTTTTAATCCATTGTTAGGCAAGCATCAATATTGGTTTAGTTACTAGACCATAAATCGTATTTATAGGAATTATTAACAGAATGACACGTGAACTTTTTTCAGAGAAATTCGTAACATTTAATTAGTAAATACTTGTATGGATACTACAAATAAAACCTTTTAGATGCATTTGAGTTAGCACTTTTACAATTAAACATTTTTTTTTTAAAAATATTTCAAGAACGATGCTCTAGAAAAATTTTTCGTGATCGTTTTTGTAATCTACGACCCAAAATACATGGGAATCGAAACATGAGAACCCAGAATCTTTGACAAAATTTTGCAACAATTAAGCTAAAAAACACAAACTATGTATATCTGAGTTGGTACCTAGTAAAATATCTTATATCTATTGCATAATAATGCATTGAGTCACACATCATTTATTCTTTGAAATCAAGTCAACATTTAAGTAATTATGTATTTTAAGCATAAACACAACTTAATATCTCATTTTATAAATATATAGGTACTTTTTATAAATTTATATAAACTTAAACATAAATCGGTATTTCCATGTTTTATCTTTTATTATGAATTAGTATCAATAATTTTATTAAAAGAAATATAATGGGTAATTTTCCCTTATTAAATACTTTTTTTTTATTGCTTTAACAAATACTTGTCATTGTTTTATTTTCGTACTTATAAGAAGTGCTACCCAAGTGTCTCTCATTTCATATTAGGGGTAAGAAATGTTCTCTAGGAATATTATTTGAAAAGATATTTTGAAAATTCTAAATAACAGTATATTTAAATACCATTATGTCACTTATAAAAGAAGAAAAGTTGGTATTTGACTGTATAAAATCTTTGAGGAGAATACATATTTCCCATAATAAATCTTGGTAAAAATTTGGTAATATAATTTACAACAAAAAAGGGTTTCCCATACATTTTATATGTCAATGTGAAAGGTTCCAAAGTTAACACACTATATGTATGTACATACTATCTTGTTATTTTTATTTGTAATATTGCCATTGTTTTGGCTATTCAGAATGACATATTTTTTGACGTATGTCATTATTTGATATGAACTGATAGTAAGTAAGTGCATGCATTATTATCAATCGATAGTCTAGGAATACTTAGTATATGTGTATGTGTATCCAATGAATGAATTTGGTATTAAATGCTTTAGTGTTGTTTTTTTTTTTTTACAATTCCCGTGCGTGCCATGAGAGTTTAGCTAATTATTTTAATTCAGTTTTAAAATGCAAAATGACACCGGCAGCAACGACTCGACTACGACGACACAACAAACTAAGTCTACACTTAGATTGTATGACGACGCAAACAACCAATATAAATAGTATTTTTTGTGGTACGAATATATAAGTTAGTGATCATAACAAGCTTCAATGGAACGTTGCAGAGTTTACGATATAAACACACAACAAGTTGTCGTGTTTAATGAAAAAGTTGAACAAACTCAAAGCGCCATGAACGCGGTCATTGTGGCAATTGAAAAACAATTTAATTTAGAATGGAATAAAATAATGTTTAATTATGTTTAGTACAATTTTCGAGGTTTCATTTACTGTAAATGCATTTATCGTAAAATAGAAAAATAGTAAAAAAAAGTTCTGTTTAGTCCTTCTCGATTTATTTAAAGATAAGGAGCGGAAATTTCAAACTTAAAATTTTCTAGGGTAACAACTATTTTATATTGTACGAGTATGTCAAAACCAAGATGTCACTCCTACTTTAAGGTATTTTCTGGTTTTAGATTTGAATACAAACTACAATACAAATTTCCATTGATCCCCATTATTATTACAGAAACTAATAATCTCTTCTCGTTTTTCTAAATTTGATCTTAAAAGAATTTAACCATGGTGAATCGTTGTTACTCCAATTAACGTTAGATCTGAAGTAGAGAGTCGAAACCGCATGCTATTACAATTCTAATGGCTTTAGTTCTGGCATCCACTACATATGAGCCTACCCTTAATTTTATAATTGTGTGAGTAATATTTGTTCCGAGTTAAAGTCATATATGTAGTTAAAGTCATTTCCTTAAGCAATTTGTAAAAATAAATAAATATTTTATAAGCGTTAATCGCTCAGAAAAAAAACATTATAAAATTTGATGATTCAAAATAAACCTTACGGCTTACAGAATAAAGTGAAAATTAAACAATTCACTGATAATAATATTAGGGAGCAGCTTACTTCATATGAGTTAAGCGCTGCGAGTTACTCATTGTGTAAAAAATACATCTCAAGATTTTAATTTTTTTTTTTTAAGTGCCATTTCTTAAAGACTAAAATGTTAATAGGAATTGGTGCAATCTGTTACTTTTCCGAAATAACGCATAGATTAATAAAAATATTTATTGCACATTACTACACATTTGAGGTCATTAAATATGCACTCCATTTTGTCTTATGCTCCTGAAAACACTTATCGAAAAATAGAAAAAATTTTCCACGGACTTGAGTTTTATATATTTTTTGTGAACATTTAATTTTGTTTTGCTTTCTTCAGCATAATTGTAGGTGTAAAATAGAAGGAAAAAATGTAGAATCAGTTGATGTGAAAATACTAATCAAATGCCTAAAAGTAGCAAAAAATATTGGGTAATTACCATTTTACCATTTTTCCCCAGTTTATTGAAAGTGCACACAATTTTGGCTTAAGTTTCTGTGTTATTTTAGATATTATTCGAAATTATGTAATCTGATGATGTGAATGGGGTTTCCATTTATCCTAATAATTTGTTCACACTACACAATCATTATAAGATTTATCTGATGCAGTTCCACTCATGCTTACCGTAACATCAACGTGTATTTGCTATTTTTTGTTGCTTTTTTCCGTGCTAAAATCACCAAAGCCAAAAAGTTACCCAGTACACCCAAGAGCAATAGAATTCCAGCTGCCACATATCGTCGATGATTCGCGTAGAGCAAACGCGGCAATTGTGTTGTCAGATCGTAGTCGTCTATATTTTCCGACGTTATTGAAACATTTGCCATAGTTTCTCACGTTAAAAAAAATTATTAATTCAAAAGGAATGCACTTCGATCAGATCTTTGGAACGAACGCGTTGATATAGTACAGCATTAAACACTTTCGAAATTATTTCAAAAATTTTCGAAACTTGTTTTTAATTTGGTTGCATAGATTTATTTTTTTTTTTTTTTTTAATTTTTAATGCGTTACATTTGCAATTCGTTTGAGGTTTGCGGCTAAAAGCTGAAAAAGTGTATTTTAACGCACTATGAGCGTCTGTCGTTGCGAAGTTGGGGAAGAACAAATGCTTCCAAGCACTTGGGCGACGCACAACGAACTGATTGCGCGATTAAATGAATATTTGTGAACAACACTCAAAGCCGGTCGCCGCCGCTGCTACCGACAACGACGACAATAAACGATGTAGTATTGCATACGACTTGTGAGCTTTGCTGCGTCGTCTTGGGTTTTGTTTGTTTGGTGGTGGTGACGCGACTCCTATTTCCTAATAATTCAATAAGTGCGACAATACCCGAGTTGCATTCACACTCTCATCGCTGCTGGTGGTCCCGAACCGCACCGCTTGTCCAGATGTTTGTCGTTCTTAATAAAAACAATAAATATAAATATATAGGCACACTTTTTGTTCATCATTAGCCCATTTAAATGCGAAGCGTGTGCCACGTTTCGGTTTATATATTGGCAGCTTCTGCTTTTTCAACTTTTTTCTACAAAACGCTTGACTTCAATTGATGCTTATTCCTAGTACACACAGGGTTCAAGGGCATATCGGATCTGAACGCATCTTTGGTAACAAACAAAAATTAAGCTGCAAAATGCAATTGATCGCCATCGAAATTTCAATTTGAAGTGAATTTAATCTAAAAAATTAAATATGGCCCGAACAAAACTATTCGAATTTTTGAAATTTCGGAAGTTATACACAAACCATTTTTATAGTTTGCCCAAAATAAAGAAGCAGAAAAATTGTCATTTATAAGTTGAAATTATATAAATTAACCATAACATGCATACTCAACAAAATTTGTTAAAAAAATAAGAAAGAGACAGCGTCGGAATTACGTCAACAGGTATACTTACATCATAACCCCGACAAAACTTTCCAAATCAAAAACGAAAACTGTAGATTTCAATTCAAACTTATTTTTAGATAGTATAAATGTAGGGTATGTAGCAGACGGACTTACTCAACTACAAAGTTATTTTATTATTTCTTTTTTATTGTATGGAAATCGGAAGCAGTAGCAAAATCAGCCTCTAAAAGGTTTCTCGGTTTGCAACTTTTACGATTTAATAGTTCTTTATTTAGTTTTGAAAATAACATTACTTGTTTATTTAATTTTTTTTTTTTTTTTTTTTTCGTGCAAATTTGTTTTTTAAATTTTTGTAAATTTTTCGATAAATCTTTGATGAAATAATTGCAATTGCTGGCTGCAGTACTCAGAAGTAGGAAATGCCTGAAATGCATGCCAAATATTAAATTATGCAAAACGAAATGAAAATACGTAAAAATATTTTCTATTATTTATTTTTGCAAAGGAAAATATTTGATTCATAAAGTTTTATTTCGTTACTATAATTTGCTTGCTGCATTTTATCGAAGGCAACGGTGCGTATGCGTGTTATAATATTTTGGCCAATTTTTTTCTTTTTCGGTTCATTAAACAAATGCTTCCAATTTTTTTCATAAGCCGAAAAGCTTTTACTTTTAGTCGGAAAGTGTAGGCGTCTGCGTATGTTTTGGCTTATTTGTCAATATTTTTACTGTCATCTTTGCATATTCTTGACAAATGAACTTTGTCAGAAGCATGTAACCATGTTGGCTCTTCTATTTTACGAGCATCCTGTTTTTCTTATAGCAATTAATTAACTATTAATAATAGAATAAAAAAAATATATATTTTGACGCTTATTTATGCTATTTTTTGTTTGTCAATAATTTGCGACAATTTCGCAGACCCTTGGGACATCATGGTTAACGACATTCGTGAACAATTTACGGCGCATTGAAGTACGTACGTCACTTTTGACCTAAAAAACTGCATACATATAGATGAGACTTGATGCCCGATGCCAACAAATCGATAAGCAACATGAAATGTTGTTAGTTATTCTTGTTATTGCCTTATAAAAACCATTTAATGGTAATGAAGATTGTTTTTTTTCTTTTTCTTTAAAAGATCTTATTGATAAGCCTTAAAAAAATTGGCAGTATACAATAAAATGTTACAAACTTAAACGGTACGAAAATTAATTTTTCTTAATTTACTGCTCAGACTGTATGGCGTGTTCCATAGTAAAATAGTTATTTTCAAAAATAAATACACGATCAAACAACAACTATTTAACTTCTTATAAAATTCCCATATCTCAGCACTTGTCACTTGAATCTTTTGGACTAAAATAGTTTGAGAGATTTGTTAAAAGTCTACAAACTAAGAGTGTAACTGCTTGAAGTCTATTAAGTATAAAGCTATCATTCCGTTGAGACATCAAGACATCTTTAAAGATTGAGCTGTTGTTTACCAATTTTGAAACAATAAACTGATTGCATGCAGCAGCAATGCAAATGCAATCGATCGTTTAATCGGTATGCAATAAATGTATTCGAATATCTTATTGCAAAATAGATTGAAATTTGCATAAGAAAAATCTAGAAACAAAGTTCGTTTCAAGTGTCAGTTCTGAGAGATGCAAACAAAAAGAATTATTGCAGCTATTTGCTATGCACAAAGTGTTTTTTCAAAGGTGTATGCAAAACTCCGAAATTCAATGCTGCACAAAAAGCAGCAAGAAATTCTTTACAAAAAAAAATAAATAAATAAATGTAAATAAAGCTATAAATTCTATGGAAAAAAAAAATATGCTTAAAAACAATTACAAATTTAATAAATACCGAAATGCTATGTAAGGAAAATATGCGCGCTCCGAAAAGGAGGCAAACGAGCAAATACAATAATAAAATTTTAAATCAATTTTGCTACAAAATACAATTACGAAGTGCGAACACGTTGTCTCGCTCAGCACATCGGCAGAGTGTATAATTTTTTTTTTTTATTTAATTTAATACAATTTCGTGCCTTTCGTTTTTGTATTTTAGAATATTTTTACTGACACGTTTTGACAATAAGCGAAAGTTTAGAATTGTTTTGTCGCTTCTTACGTTATTCGATTGCTGCCTGTCTGATTGTTTGTTTGTCTATAAGATTTGCAATTACAAAAACAAAAATGTTCAATTAGATAAAAACGCATAAAATGGTTTGTATGGCGCTTAGGCGTTTTTTTATATATTTTGTACATATATCATATTATATTTTGATAATTTATTTTATTTTTAATATACAAGCAATATTGATTTAGGCGCAATATCTATTTCATTAAATATAAAATCACTTTTCACTTTATGTCCCATGCACAGTATTTTATAAATACATAGGTATACACATATATATATTGTATATATAAACTATTCGTAAATAATTAAAATATAAATTTAGCTAGCATTTTGTTTACAACAAACATTCCCTAAATGTGTTGCTTTGGAGCAAGTACTCTAACTCATCACATACGAGATGCATCTTTGAAATTGTGACAATTTATTTTGTTTAAAAATTTGGCTTTCAGCTAGTTTACTAAATTATATACTACTAGTTTACTAATAGTTTTATAGACTAGTGAGGCTATTTAGCATACATATATAAAAAAAGTTATATAATTGTTTTAAAATAATTAACTAAATTGACAATTAAACTAAAGAAACAATTTTAACATATTGCATCAAAAGACTATTAGCAGCAACAGAACTTAAAAGTTACATAAAAAAAAAAAAAATATTTAAAAAAAAAAATAAAAAGAAAACTATATTTTACGCTACACACAGCACTTTTCATACGCAAATGGCTGTTTACGTATGAACTTTCTGCTGCTTCGGAAGCGCAAAGTTAGCTGATTAAAGATCACAGCATACGAATTTCGAAATTGTCGTTGTCGTTGATTACATGCGACTGCAGAAATTATAAAGCAAATTTTTGTCTTCAAAATGATAGACATTATTAATATGACGCAATACACGACCATCAATTAAATGACGCGCATAGTGCACAGCCTCGATTCGATCCTTTGAAAGGCCGACCTCAATAAGCCAGTCAACAAATTCGCTGCCATAGAAAACCTTGTGATAAACGCGTATGCGCCATCTTAAAATACAATTCGAATCGTTAATTTTACATAAGTCAACTAAATTATTTTGTATGCCATAAACAAACCTTCGATCCTTGGCAATGCTCTTTTTGCAATTATCCAAATGATGATTACGAAACTGCTCACAAATATGCTTTGTCTCCGGACGTACATTGGACCAATGTGGCAGCGTAAGCACATTAGCACCATACCTGAAATGAAAACTGTTGTTTAAGACAAGATTCTATTAAGAGTAAACAAATTCATATTAGCTTACCATATCTTGCGCCAGAATTTCACCAACGGCATAAGCAGCTCTCCTGTATCCGTTATGAACACTGCCAATACAATTAGACCTTGACCGAAATTCAAAAAGGCATCAAGGAAACTCAATTCCAAGTAAATGCCAGACATGCCTTCCATAACCAATGTCCAAATCGATACTGCTAAACCGACAAACATTGAACAGAGTAATATTATAAGCAACACTGTATGTTTTAGTGTTTGCTGTTCATCGCCATCACTTGTTTGTTCCAAAGGTTCAAGACCACGTCGCGTTTGTTCCTCATAACGTTCAATTATAGTCTGACAACTTTGACGTGACGTACTCGGTCCACAATCATAAGCAGCATTGCACATAGTGGGATGATGTGTAGATACATTGCTAAAAATAGTTATAAATTTATTTAAATTACTGAGTAATTGCAAAAAAAAAAAAAAAAGAACAGAAAAGTAGCTAACTAACCCATCAATATTATTATCGTCAGCGGAACGTTCATTCGACTTATTTGCAGTATTGCGTCGTTGACGACTTAATAAATCTTCTATATCGACAACGATTGTTGTTGCTGTTGTGGGCGTAGAAACAGACGAAACAGAGCAGCAATTGCCATTTCCGCAACCACCGCTGTTATTAACATTTGTATTTGTAGACGCTGCAGTGTTTATCATTTCGTCATCATCCGAAGTAGAAGAGTATGAAGCATTACGCCGGCGCTGTTGCAGATGTGTTTGCGCTGGATTTATATTATCGGCATTTGTTAGCAGATTCGCAGTTGATATAGTCGATTGCAAATCAGAGGATTCTGTAAGATAAAAATTCGTTTTGATAAGCTATTTTCTAATATTTTAGTTTGTTTTCTTTACGCACCTGATTCTGGATTGGAAAGTTCTCTTGTATAAGTCAAATATTTTTCATAACGTTTCTTATAGCGCTGATGCAGCACCAAGCAGCCAACAGTAACTGTAAAACATAAAAATAATGCGTAAGTATTCTATTTCGTTGTTTTCAGATATTATTTGGATAATTAAAATAAAATTTACTTCAGATTGAAAACTTTGTAGGCATCACAGATAAATTGCACGCACAGTTTTACTGACTGACAAGAATGCTAGACAAAAAAAAATAAAGAAACGAATTGCAATGAACTGCCATAACTAGGCGTCTATCAAGGAACTCATTTTTTTATTTGTTTCTTTTGAAACACTCTTTAATGTGCAGTAACTGGCAACGCAATTGATTATATTAACTACTCAAAACAGAAATTTTACATCATTTTAACTTAAACCATAATCTTAATTATAAAAAAAATATATATAAATTAGACACACCTATAAAGCACATGACTAGCATAAAAACCGATATGGCAGCTTGTGCATTTCCATACTGAAAACTGGGATTGTGCTTTTCACTAGACATAACATTAGCATCAAAGGCAACGAGCAATGCAGAGATGAGCGCCGGCATGCCCCAGGCAAATATAAGCTGCACGAAATGAAGCAAGGTAACAAGATAATTATAACAATTTGAAATGAAATACTATTTTTAGCAAAATATATACGAACCATATAAGGCCAGAGTTTAAGTACGAAACACATGCTACGACATTGTAAAAATAGAAGCGATATAGCCAAGATACCCGTCCAAAGGCGTGTACTATATGAGCCAATATTGAATAGAAAGAATTGTACATAGTGTGGCCACTGTGGATTACTACCTAGTTTCGACCATAATATGACACCAATACAACACATCAACTGTGAGAGTACCATACAGAAAGTAATACGTTGTGGCATTCTTCTAAAACGCTTAGTGACAACGAGCAACACTAGCACCCATATGCAGGCAGCAGCACCAGCAATGCTAATATCAAATGAGAATTCATCCAACTCGTGCAGATAGTCCAAAGGTTTAAGGTTTGGTTAGCGAAATCATTTTTGCAGAGATGAACATAAGTGGTGCTGAGATGAAGGTGCAAAGTACCATGCCGCGTGCTATCTGAAAAGTGTAAAAAAAATCATAGAGTATACATCAAAATCACAGTCTTTAGGTTCATCCACATCATTTAAATGGATTTTAAATCTAGTACTAATATAGTTACTCACCAACTCCACTTCAATGTTGTACTGTGTTGCAATAACAAATGCTCCTGGCGCAGCGGGAAATGTACCATAAAGAAATCCGAATGTGCTTAGTTCAGTTGTATCATTGAAATTTTCGCCCGCCTGCATTATATTGACAGTCTGGCGGCAAACCAAGGGCAACACCAAACTAAAAAGAAAATATTTATTTTTTTATTAATTGATTTTTATGCTTAAGTTAATAAAAACAAATTGTTTACGTACATCTTTACCAAAATTAAAACTCCTGAAAGTAAAAATCCGGAACTCTTTGCATTATTATTTTGCGAATTACCACCAACTATTTTTAGACCCAAAAGAAACAGTGATGTAGCTGAGAACGATTGTCCAAAGACACGCAGCACGGATGCTACTATCTCAGGTAAACCATTTGAAAATATAAAACCACCCGCAGTGCCGAGTATTGTCATCAGCAGCAGTGGATTGAAGAAAAGCGATTTAAATGTATTCCACACGAGTACCGAACGCTCGCCAAAGCAACGTCGCTGTTTAGCTAGTTGCTCAGATGGACAAGTTTCAGGACAAATTGGTGGACTCAATATCTAAGTGGCATAGATAAAAAACAAAAACGTTCGTTAGAAATTTTAAATTTAATTGAATATTTCATAAAACTTACCGCTTCATTTTTATTGCGCATAATTTTTGATATTTCCATCAAAACTAAGCCAACTGGATTGAGTATAGCTAATGAAATGGGCGCCATAAGGTAAAGATAAGAGGCATATTCGGGATGCACATCCTTATAGAGTGCCATAACTAGAAGAAAATAATAATTTTGTTATGATTTAAATCTTTAAAACAACAACTTATAAATGCACTTACCTATTGGATAACCAATTGCAAAATCATTACTTTGCGTACAAAAGATGGCCAACAATCCAGCACGTGCATAATTTAGCGGTCTCGCCACCAAAAGCGATATAACTAAAACTGCAAAAAAAGACCACTGCTTTCGATATTAACATTGCAAGTAGAAAGGTCCAATTAACAGTGTCCCAGTTAAGCTCGACGAGCGATAGAAAAATTAGCGATGGTAATGCAAATGTACCAACAAAAGTGCTAAGACCTTTTGTCTCGGAATTCGAGATGATCTTAAAGCGTCCAGCGATGTAGCTGTCAACGATAAAAAATGAAAATAAAATATATATAATATGTAAATTACTAAGTGATGAATTACTATTGTTGTAAATTGTAGTAGCGAAAGCGTTTAAATCTCCATTTAAATGTAAATTATAACGTATTCAATGCGGAAATTGGTTTTGAATTATAAATCTACTTGCGTTTCATTTGTACTAAGTATAAAGTGTAGTAGTCACGAATCGCCTGCAGCATGTTATATTTTTGATCGTGTGACTTACGCGCCATATACTATATAAAACGCTAGCAACAAATTGTCAATTGATATATTTCAAAAAAATATGTAAAACAGGTTTGTAGGTGGTTTTTTCTAGTTATTTTTTTATTTTTTTTTTAAGTAAAAGTAAACTAATTTAATTTTAAATTTTGCAAAAGCTAAGGACTGTATGATACGTAATGTTGGCAGAATAAATCACTTTCGATTATTTTTCACAGTGATTTGAATATTGCAATGTCACACTGCGACTGAAAGTAGTGATATGCGACTTTTTTGTTCCTCAGTGAACATGTTCGTCGATTTTGTGTATCACTCTTCACGAACAGTGAAGCTATTCAGTAATCGCTGATTGTTTTTCGCGAACTGCGATTTTATCACTGTTTGCAATCACACTGTGACTCAAAAATCACTCTTTTTGACAACACTAGTATATGTATATATTCCTGAACAGCTTGTGGGAACGAATCGATGTAAACTGTGTCTATGCATTATTGGCCGCTCAGTTTTTAAGTAAATTTGCTGAATATTAAAATGGAAATTGAAATAATTTTTATAATCTACAACCACTTTTTCCTCGTCTTTTTATACGTTTCTGTGTTAAAGTGAAAAGCATTAAAGCTTTGCTTCTACTGCACTTAATACTTTTTCAGTTTTTAATAAAAAATGAGATTTTTTATATTTACACAAATTTGCATGTCCAATTAATGTTAAAATAATTGCGGCTTTTTGAAAAGTGTGTCCAGTTGTATGTGCTTCCCAAAACCATATTGCTTCACTTCAACTGGTTCAGCGACCCTGAGCCAACGCAATAGACAATTTGTTGTCTTTAGATTGTATTTTACTTTGGGGAAAGTACATTAATTTTTTTGATTTTATTGTTTGGTAGATAACAGACTATATTTCGGTTCAATACAAATGTATAGTATATCTGCACCATTTTTAAACATTATGACGCAAAAGATAAATATTTTAGGTATCCAAATAAACAAAAAAAAAAAAGAACTACATCAAAGTTAACACTTGATAACAATTAAAATTTAACAAAATAGAAGAAATCAACCAAGCTAGATTGTTAAAGTCTGCCTTTATCGACTTAATGATACGCTGCGCTCCAATCTAAGGTATATCGAAATGATGTGATTTTACAATGTTTTTGGATTGTAAGGGGCTTTATGTTACAGTTTTCCGATTTCATGCACGATTATGGCTCAATCAATTTGCCTTGTAGTGATAATAAAAAAATATATTACATATACGTAATTTATAGGATCCATAATATCTATCTTCATACGTTACAAACTTTTCTATAAATTGATAATATCCGTTTTGCAATATTTATCACTAGACTGTATAAAAAAAAAAACAAAGTCTCAAAGTGTAAATTATGTGAAAGCTTTTACTAGTTTTGTTGTCAACTTAATTTGTTGTTATTACATTAAGTAAACAATTGTTATGCAAAAGCAATTAGAAGTGTTATAACGCCACTAGTAAGTTTTTTTCCTCTCTATTTAGCAAAGCAACAAAAAAAAAAAAAACAATTTTATCTAAATAATTAAATTTATTGTGTAGATTTATTCATTGCAAATCAATCAAATAAACGAAACTATTACAATTTATTTATTTTAAATAAATTTTTATTGAGCGTAACAAAATGGGAGCGAGAGCGTGTATTGTGGTTTGAGTTTTTAAGACATCAAGTCAAGGGCTTTTTAAATATAGAGCACAGCACGTGCCGTGTTTGAATATATTTACAAATTGCCGCCAATGGAATTTATTTTTATTAATAATTAAGTCATTAAATTTAAATGCCATTTTTATTTAAAATAGAAAAATGCATTGAGGCATTGTATTGGATAATCCAAAATACGTTGGGAAATTATTATCGGATCTTTAAATATGTGCTTTGTATATGATTAGTCATTGAATAAAATTTGTACAAAGTCACCTAGGAATTCTGTTAGAACATACATTTAATGAAACAATAAAATTACTAATTGAGTTTTTTTTTTTTTTTTTTTTTTTTTTTAGTTTAAAATTAATTTTTGTATAGTTTTCGTCACATTTGGTATTGTATTATTTTCTAAAAACAAACCGTATTGGTTTTTAAGCTTTAAGGGGGCAACACTGGTTGTAAATTTAAAAAAAAAAAAACGATTTTTTTTATTTTATTTTATTAAATTCTTCGATTACTATTCTTTCACTAAAAGTAAATCAATTTGAAATTTTTGTTTCAGATGAACCAAGTGGTGACAATCTTGGTCACCGCAAAACAAATTTTTGGGAAGGAAGTCACTTTGACCGGACTCGTAACCTTTTTTAAATTTTTTTTAATTGAGTACATTTGTATAATAAATCATTTTTGTAAAAAAAATTAATGATTTAATTGGAAAAAATTATTTTAAAAAAAGTCTTTTTAAGCCTTACAACAAGTGTGGCCCATTTAAATTATAGCTTAATTTGATAAATATAGTTCAAAATGATTAAAAAAGGTTAATGTTCTTTTTTTAATTTAGTTAACAACGTTTTTTAACCTTTTGATGTCGCAAATTAATTTCACAATAAATATTAAACTTTCTATTTGTGATGGCGTTTCCGACCGATGATATATAATTTATTTTTAGATACCTAATATAATTTCATTTTTTTTAAAATTTTTATACGAATAATAGAGCCTAATAACAACAATTACAATTTAAGCAATTACAAAATACCAATTTAATTCTGATAAAATGCATGTTTAAAAGGTTACACAAAAAAAATTGTTTATATAAAAATAATTACTAAAAATCAAATAACAAACTTTACAATCTGTATGTGAAAGTCAATAAAAAAATAAAAAAAAAGAACAATGCATGTTTATGAAGCACGAAATTGCTAGAACGTAAAATTGTTTTAGTGAAAGATTTATCTCAAAACTAAATCAATCGAAATCTTTATGCATGTTTGCACAAATGTGACGTAAATTAACTAATTTTATTTTATTTTTTTTTTTTTGTGTGTCATCAAAAATAATACAACAATTAAAAGACGTATTAAACAATTACAGCAAATAATAATTAATTAAACTAACTAACTTAATAACAACAGAAAAAAAAATACAAATATAAAAAAAGCCGCATGTAGCTGTTTTTGCAACGTAGTACGACGCAGATACATTTTAAATTTAAGCTAATAATAGCTGCATAGAAAAAAAATAACGTACTTATAAACATAAACAATTCCGCCTTGAAGGTCAACAGATGACTTTTACATGTTTTACTTTCGCTTATTGCACTAACAAAAGTGTTCAACAAAAAAAAATTAAAAAAATTACTAATCGATAAAACTGCGAATACGTCTACCATTTGTCTGCTTTGACTTCTATGCTTTATGCTAGACAAAGCTGCGCCAGCCAAAACATTTGTAGATGCATGCATACAAAATAAAAAAAAAAAAAAAACTCAAAACAAATAAAATAAGTATAAAATTTATTTTAAAAAATTATAAAAAAAAGCTAATCACGTATTAAGAGATAAAATAAAAAAATGATAGCTTCTGGGTATTTATATTAATTTATGCTTCACTGATCAAGTTTTCGGCTTTATTCGGAATTAAATATAAAACAAAGAGCACCAAAGTTTCAATACTTTTCAAGTCAAATGAAGTGCAGACATATTTGTGAAAAATTTTTACTATATGAATTACAATTTAATTTTTTTTTTGGTCTCAATAACTGATAGACGCACAAGTTAGTGGAATGTTGGTGACTCTCAAAATGGAATGAATGAATTTCCTTTTAACTAATTAGAAATATTTTATTACATTTTTTTTTTCACAAACTTTGTATTAAAATGCAGATAGTTACTAATTATAATGTGTGAAGTGTATAAAACAATTTTTACAATGAGGCGGGTTGTTGTTTATTGCAAAATTTTTTTTTTTTTTTGCTGTTTCTTTTATTAAGTTTCTACTTCAGTTAAACAATAATAATAAATAAAATATTTTTATTTATTTAAAAAAGAATGATGACTTGATAACAAATTATTTAATGCATACAAAAGTGTAGCTATTTTATGAACTTAAAATTGATCAGTTGGGAGGTAATTGAACATTGAAATCATCTACAATATTTTATTAAAAATGTGAAATGACCATTTAGCAGGTTCTAAAATTAATCCGGAAGAGGGATATTCCATTCATTCATTCAAAACATAATTTACATAATTAAACAGCTAAAGTTACAATGTTTTCAATAAAACGGATATAAATCATATGAAACCCAGGTGTTTCAGAGATTGTTTTTTGAATTTTACAACAAATAAACGGAAACAATACTAAATATTTCATTAAAATGCAACCGAAAAAACCGCTTTAACCACAAAATTAGCATCAACAAAAATTATTCATAAAATGCAAGCAATTAATTATGGCAAACAAGTATCATCGAAAATACCATCTTTTATAAATAAACTTTATATTCCAATGTTGTGGTTTATTATTGAGAAAAACAAACAAAATATTGTAATTATTTTTACACATTTTTAAGCGCAAATATAAACAATCTATCTAAAGAATTTCTCTTAATTAATATTGATAAGCGAGTTTATCTTTTGATTAAAAAGGGGCGTTTCAAACTATCAAAAGTGAAAATATTTAATCATATGAAGTACCGAATAAACCGCATAAAACTGAAGCTCAAATACAACAAAAACAACCGAGTTCGTTTCGACGCTGTTATAAAAAAAAACGTGATTTGTATCTGCAACAGACATGGGATTTTTTTCAAAGTATTTTAATAATTGTAAAAAAAAAAATTAAAATTAATTTTACGCGCGACATAAATAAACAGACTGAGTCAGCAAAAAAACGTTTTTTTGTTTATTTATTTTTTGTTCAAAATAAATAATATTGACATATCATATAGCAATGATTAATGTCTGCTAAAATTTTATCGTTCAATTGAATCTGCAGCATTTGTAGTTTGATCAATCAAAACAAAAATAAATTAGAACAGCGAAAGCGCACAGAGTGCAGATACTTTTTTATGAGTATGTAGCTTACAAAAGGTTAATGAACGCATTTATTTGTTTGATTAAAAAAAAGAAAAGACTATTTGTTGTAAACTAAATTACAGCTGGCATTTCGTTAATCTGTCGTTCGTTCAGTCATTCAGTTGATGATAGTTCAATTAGGAAAGCAAATTAGCATTTTAAAAGCACGAAATGCTGATAAGGGTTTGAAGAGACAGTCACAATCATTGCTTCTTAGCTCTAGCAATTAAAATGAAAATCAAAGGACGGTTTTAGTATTTATAACTTCCGCGCGTGTTTAAAGCAAAGGTCTGAAAATAAAGTTTTATAACTTTATCAAATAGAAAAGGCTACAACAATGGAATGATTTTTGATTAAGACTTCTTGTAATGTAAAACGATCAAAAAATTTCTATTTTGATTTTAGAACTAAATAAAACCTCTGTAGTAGGAGTAAAAATGGAATACCGGGATACTTTTTTGATAAAGACTTTTAAAAGAAGCTTTATTTAAGTTTATAATATCGCAATAGTTATTGCGATCAAAATGTTCATATTTGAATTTGTGCTTAATACGCTTTTAGTGCAACCATTTACTCTACAATTAAGATGCCCTTGATTTTTTTAAAATTTAAATTGGATTAGAAACTATTGTATCAAACCATTTAAATTTAAAATTGAGGTTGCATCTTGAACTTAGTTAAAGGTCAACAGGTCTTCAAGCATTACGCTGACATTTACTGTCAACAAACGAGTAAAATATGGTGGGTGGTGCGACTACCACAACTTCCTCTCATCAATATGTTAAGTGATATGAATGTACGTCAGTAAACACAATTGCCACCTACATAAGAATAACTAAAATAACAAAAATACTACTCACCCGCATATGATAATGCCAAAGCATTGTACTAGCGCGGGATAAAAGTTATTCATGGAAACCGAAGTATCCGTGTCAGCTGTAGGTGTTATGCCATTATCTGTTGTAGAAGTTGCAGGTTCCGTAATGTAGCGTAAAGTTGATTCAGTCGTGCCACTCAACGCACGATACATCATAGAACTATCCATATTGTACTTTGGCTGCTGTTAACAGCGTCGATAAATTAATTAATTCTTATGTTTTGTATTATTAATTATTATTGTTAAATTATTGTACTGGAGCGGCGGCGTCAATGCATATTCGCGACATTATGGCAACGCGTCACTCGCGAAGACGTCAGAGTGTCTTCCTCTTTTTTATCACTGTGCTTCAACCCTCTCCTCTTTTCAAAAAGAAGCAACAAATCGAATTGCAACTGTGTAAAAATCGATGTACAGCAAGTTATATATACTTTAAATATTTGTTGATATCACTTTAACTATCATGCACAATTTGTTTGTAGCAATAAATTTCATTAAAAAAAAAAATTTAATTGTATATTAAACTATTGCATCGTGCGCGTTACTTTGACTTCGCTTTGAACACCTTCAAAGTTGTAAACTGTCTGCAGTTAAATAGACTGGAGTGGACTTAATATATGCGAATCAGCTGTTTTGTTCTGCATTCTGTGATATCGGTCCGCTTTTAGTGTGTTATCGGGTAGCGAGTCGTCCTGTTACAATCTTTATGTACAGGGCGATTCGATGTTAAATACTGGTCGTACAACATGCTTTTCTGGCGATCACACACTACACAGATTAAAATTATTCAGACAGTTAATAATACTATGGTTTTTGCTTTTTATTTAAATAAAATAGCAGCGTTTGATAAAAATGTAAAAAAAATTTTCTCACATCTTTTTTTCTAATTTAAAAGCACACCATACGCTTTGGCATTATGCAAAGACACATGTCTGCGCTGACGGTTCATGTAGTGTATTTGACCCTTTAACAGTGTATCCAACAGCTGCTACGAAACAACAAAGAGAACGATTAAAACAAAATTAGTCATCCAAAGAATTGTTTCGAAGCATAAACAAATTGCAAGTGCAAAAATTTACTATATTTAAAAAAGAAAAATAAAAATCAAAGCAACAATATGAATCGCTTATTTGGGCGTGGAAAACCGCAGGAACCTGGTCCAAGTCTCAACGATTGCATACAAGGCGTAAGTAGTAGACACAAAGAACAACAAATTGTAGGTGTGGGTTTCACTAAAATGTAATTTCCACATAAAAACAGGTCGATGCACGCGCAGCAAATATCGAGGAGAAGGTTGCAAAGCTTGAAGCAGAGTTGCGTAAATACCGTGAACAAATGTCCAAGATGCGCGAGGGTCCCGCAAAGAATTCGGTTAAACAAAAGGCGCTGCGTGTACTCAAACAAAAGAAGGCGTATGTAATTCTTATGTTTTTTTTAATTGGTCAACATTTATAAGCCTTATGGTGTTATCCTTTTTAGTTACGAACAGCAAGCAGAATCGCTGCGTAACCAATCTTTTAACATGGAACAGGCCAATTATGCTGCTCAATCACTTAAGGATACACAGAATACGGTGGCTGCCATGAAAGATGGAGTGAAGCAAATGCAGAAAGAATTTAAGAAAATTAATATCGATCAAATTGAGGTAATTGTTATTTTGCATACTGTTTGTTTTTTAATCCTTTAAACAGCAGAAGTATTTTTATATTGTACTTATAGGATATACAAGATGATATGGCCGATATGTTCGAGCAGGCGGATGAAGTACAAGAAGCGCTGGGACGCACATATGGAATGCCGGAAGTAGACGATGATGATTTACAAGCTGAACTTGATGCTTTGGGCGATGAAATTGCGCTCGATGATGATAGTAGCTATTTGGATGATGTTGTAAAAATGCCTTCAGCACCGGATAAGGAACCTGGTGCCGACAGTATTGTACCGGGCAAGGTATGGCTGTTTGGTTATAAACATTTGCATTTACTTATTTGTCTTTTATTTGATTGCAGAGCACAATTGAAACGGATGAATTCGGCTTACCTAAAATTCCAACCTCATTGAAAACAACATAAGTTTTGTGTATTTGATTTGTGTTGCAGCATTAAGGTTAAGTATTTTGAATCTGATACAATATTTGATACGAAAGCAGCTTCAATTAAATTAGCACTGCTGGCTTTTCTTTTGTACATGAGTTAAAATTAATAAAATTTGTATTTAACCAAAAGTTTTGTTTGTAAAATATATTGTTTTGTTGTAAAATATATGTTGTGGAATATATCGTTTTAAATTTATATATATAAAATAGTGAAAAGGTTTCTATGTCAGCAATGGACGTTGAAACCATCCAACCCATGAGTCCCAAACCGGTCTCATTTGAAATGTAATAAAGCAAGTAAAATAAAGTACTACTAAAACAATGCGTTAGGTTATTCGATTCGCGTACATAAAGTTGATTTTCAAGTTTCCCATACAAACGTTTTTAATTTTTATGTTTTTTAAACTAGCCCCAACATATTGTGTTCTCGCTGCAATCGAAAAGCTGGTATTTTTTAGTATGTTTTCTTACTAGCCCCAACCTATTTTGGTTGCCTTTCAATCCGCAATTTAAATATTTTGGAAACGAAGCAAATAGAATGGCTTAGTTGATATAACCAACATTAAAGCATATCTGAATGTCTAAATTTGACGACCCTGACCCTTTAAATTTAAGATTCAGCTGTTATCGTTAAAATATAAAAAAAAAAAAAAGGGAGGGTGAAAGGGACTGATAATTTAACAGTTCAGAGCGAGGAGAGACCTTATAGTTCCTTCAACATTGATCGGACTTTTTTAGTTCAATGGAGCTAGAAAAATAGTTTGATAACTCAAGGACTCTGCAGAAACAAAGTTTCAAGTAGTTTTCGAGATCGGCTGTTTTCCACGTCGAACAGTGGTACGGCATGCTGATAGATAGTATTTGATGTATATTTTTTTAGGAGTATTCTATGCGTTCTTTTGCCTATTACATATATTCACGTAAAAGGTAGGGTATAAAAAATAAATAATCTCTTCAAAAAAGCCAGTTTCTCTTAAGCATTTGCAATATATTGTTTTTACTCAATTTTCATGTAATAAAACTCTCACTTTTTAAATCTTTCTCATTCGCATGCTCACAAAAGCTTTTTATGAAGTTCAGAGCATGAACTTGAGCGTTTGCTGCTATATGTCGTATTCGTGAGTGTGTGTGTCTCAATTGCAACGAATGTATCTGGCAAAAAAATTGACGCGAGTCAGTCTTTTTTCGACTGCTGTAACGTACGGTTGCAAACTGCCAAAAAAAAAAAAAAAAAATATTAAGAAAAAAAAAACTTTATAAAAAAGCTGCGAGCAATTCTTCCGATACAAATTTGCTCACCTCTCACGCGTTAACATTTCGAATATTGTTGTTGTTGTCGTCGTCGTCGTCGCGATTTTTATTTTATTTTTCTTTATTTTTGTTGTTATATATTTCGTCCGTCCGCTGCGCGCTAATTAACTAAATCAATTTTTGTATTTTATATTTTTTTCGAACAAATTAATTTTCATTGCATTTGTTTAATTTGTCTATTTACGATGCTTTAACTTTGCCATACATCGTACGCCTGCTGCAAAGCAAACAAAAATTGCACTAAAAAGTATTTCATTGAAGATCGATCCGATCCGATCATTCGATCGATCGATTGATTCGATCCTGTATGTTTTAATTTTCGCGAGCTTTCGTTTTCGGTTGTTCATAGACCTTTTTATACGCCATCTTCTATACGCTCTAATGGATCTTAATATTAATGCTTTGTAAGCATTAGACAGACACCGTTTCTAATCGGGCGCTAAATAGACAAAAGACACAACGTTGTCGTCGTTGTTAAAAGTGCATGTATATCTTAATGTGTCTCTCTGTGTGTGTGTGTATATGTGTGTGAGTGTATTATATACATAAGTACATACATATGTATAGTGCATAATCATAGTGCGATTTTCTTGCGGTGACGTCTTCTGCTGCTATTTTTTGCCTTTGTTTTCAAATGCATTGAAAAATGTTGTAAAATAAATTAGAAAATACCAAAAATAAAAATAAAAAAATCTAATATTGTGCATAAAGAAAGAAAAAAAGTAAATAAAAGCAAACGAAAAAAAATGCTCAACAAAAATGTTGTTGTTAAAGTTAATTATTTAAATAAAACGACAACAATAATAACAGCAACAATTAATTATGAAGAAAAGAATAATTGTACTACACAATTTAAGTTAAAATAAAATTTAAAATGCAATGCGTGTATCGCAGCTATGCAACACAATAAATATGTGAAATATAAAAGCAATCAATTCTAATGCCTTGAAAATATATACTAGAAAAATAAAATAATTATAATAATAATAAATATCTAGCAGCAAGAAAGCTAAAATAAAAAAAAAAAAAAAAAAAAAAGCGTCAAATCAAATAAAGGAAGTCAGTGCCTGAAAGTGTTGACAAATTATAGAGCATTATTTACAAGAAATTTTTTAAAATAAAAGTATACAAATTTTTAATATTAAAAAAAAACCAAAATAAATAAAAAAAAAAAAAAACCAAAAAAAAAAAAAAAAACTAAATTAATATAAGAATTTATACAAAAGAAAATTTAAGTAATACTGTGCAATTACACTTTATATGTTTATATGTACATAAATATATACATATGTATATAAAAGTGCATTACAATAACAATAAAATATAACTATTAAAAAAATCTATATATATTTTTTTTATATAAAATAGATTCGAAACAAAAGCAATTTTTGTTCTTAAAAATGGATTTACACAATATTGGATTATTTTACTCGAAAATGGTAAGATTATGCATACGCACTGTTGTACATTATTTGCATGATGTATGAAAAAGAAAACACTAAGGCCTATATTTATAATAAAAAAAATAATCAAAATTTTTTGATGGATAGTTTATTTTAAAGCTTAAGTTAACTAGTACATACATATGTACTCGAAAAACAGATATAATCGAGTCTTGACTTACTTAAGCCGATTAGTCGAATAAACGAACGCTTCGATTTAGCTCATATTTTTACTCGAATAATCTCTTAGTAGAGTATCCTTAGTTGCGGTTATCCGACCGAAGTAAACTGTCTCGTTCGATTATGTACATACATACATACATATTACGTATGTGTACATAATTCATAGTTAATATAGCTAACATATTTTTTATGATTTACGTAATTGTCTTTAAGCGTTTCAAATGCAGCAAAGAATATAGACTGTTCTAGACTATTCGATACAAAAATCTTGTAAGAAAATGATTCAGAATAAAACGGATTTTGCTTTAGATTAGGCGTTTTAATTTTTTTATTTGTTTTACTATTATTCCCTACTTTTACTCTCTAAACGAACTATCCAGTAAAATTTACTTGAAATATTACCATAGAATTATCAAAGAAGCTCGCTCTCCTCTTTGTTTAAAAAAGCTAGAAATGAGCGAGCGAAGCTTATACATTTTATGTATTAACTTCTGATTAGTATTTAACCGAACATTGAAAAAATGACCCTTGTTTTAGACGCTATAGCACAGTTCTGCTAAAAGGTCTCAATAGGACTTTACCAAGAATTCAGTATTTTATTTTGGTATAAAATAAAAAAAAATCATCTAAAACACTGAAAATGAAAAGCTTTTTTTTTTTTTTATTTTAATAAAATGTTTTTCAGTTCAGTTTTTAATGCTTTGCTTTAATTTCAATATTCGCAAGTGTTCCACTTAACAAAAATCAATTATTAACCAATAATTAAAAAAAAAAACAAAAAAGAGCAAACGATATAAAAATCAAAAGTCGTTAATTTTAGCTTTACCGAAATATTAATACTCTTTATTGTGAAATAGAAATGGATAATATTTTATAATTGTGCTGTTCACGAGGTCTAGTATGAGTGCATAAAATAAAAAGTGCAAACGATTGCAACCACAACTAGCACAGAAACTTTTTTTTTTTATTTTACTAGAATAACAAACAAAAAATATTTAATAAATAAGTATTTTATTTTTTTAATTTATTTTTTTTTTTTTTTTTTTTGTAAATCATTAAAATACCACATATGTATATGCTTGTAGGGTCCTACAAATACTTTGTCCAATTAATGTTACCATTTTGTGATTATATTCAAAAGCAAATAGAGAAACAATGCAAATAAATTGCTTACAAGGCGCTAAAAGTCCAAACAAAATCAAATTTAATATGTCAATTGTTTTTATTGTCATCGTTTCTTTTCTGCGCTTTTACATTTTTTTTTTTTTTTTTATGTTAAATTTGCAATTTAAAATATATGAAATATGTATTAATATGAAAACTGCTGACCTTCGTACAGCGGCTGTTGGGTCAGTTAATATGCAAGCTTTTTTGCTTATGTTTTTTTTTATTAACACAACTAGAAAAATTAAATTAATTAATTTTAAATATATTCTTTTGTAAAACCTATAAAAAAAAAATATTTTAAGCAGCAAAAAAAAAAAAAAAGAGCCACAACAACTCAGCAATGACTTCCCACATTTTTGTGCGACTGAGAAAAAGTACAAAAAAAAAAAAGACTCAAAATGAAAGGTCACTCCACTCGCTAAACGATGTCGACAAACGACAACGACGACGATGAATGATCTGATCATCACTGACCAACCTCACCAAGAGCACAAAACGGCAAACAAACGATGAACGAACACACGCAAACATGCGCAAACATATTCACACAGATACACACACACACACATATACACAAAAATATTTGAAGCTACCAAGCGCCAAAAATACAAATGCACGCTCAAATACGTTGTTGAATTTACTTTCGGCAGCTGGGCTGGCAACATTCGTTTTTATTTACGTTTTCTTTCTTGCTTTTATTTTAATTCGAGGATGTTGTGATTTTTTTTTTTTTTATATAAATTTTCAATAAGGCTGTTAGCTGCTGCTACTCATTTACATATGTTATACGTTGTACCATCTCCTCTTAACACTGAGAACTAAGGCTGAGCTAAGTTAGTAACGCGTAAAGTATCTCATAAAAATAATAATCAATTAGCAGCATGCGGCAGTACTTATTCAAAAAAAAAAAAAAAAAAACACAAAAATTAAAATTAAAAGTGCCTTCGAATGACTTTTTCAAATGCAAAAGTTACATTGTATTTGTGTTTGCTTTGGCTGATCTTGCTCTTCTAATGCAAAATCAAAATAAAAAGGCAATGAACGTACAAGTTGCGAATGTGAGAGAGAGAGAGAGAGCGGAGCGGAGCGCATTGAGCTTTTTGCGTTTTCTTCCGATAACGGGTACATATGTGTTTTTGCCGATTTTTTTGTTGTTGTTTTGTTTGTGCTTTTTATTATGTTTTTATTTTGTGTGCTCATTTTTTCAGTTTTTTTCGCATTTTTCGTTCATTTTTCCTCCCATGTCGCATGACCCTGGCCTGCTATTGAAGCTAGACACATTCGGAGGCCAATACACATACACACGTGCCGTGCAAACGTTTATTATGTGTGTTTGTGTAATTGTATCTTTATCTGAGTTGAGTTGAGCGTAGTAGCATGTGTATAAAATATTTCTAATGCCTTTTTTTTTTTTTTTTGTATTTATTCAAGTGATGATTGTAGGCCTTAGGCTTTTCATTAATGCGCTATAATTGTTTTAACGCAACGCAACGGTACGTACGAGTGTAGTTAGGCACGAGATAAAGATTGTGTAGTGCGTAAGAACTATTTTTCTGTGTGTGTGTGTGTGATTTTTTTTCTTTTAGTTTTAATTATTAAACTTGAAATAATTGATTAAAGGGTAAATGCTTCGACTTATTAACACATAAAAATTATATATTTAGATTGTCAAGGTTATGTGAATCATAGATCTAACTAAAGTGCACCAATACGATAAACTATAAAACTTTTAGTGGTGGGTTTTATATGATAATCATATACATATAAAGTTGAATTAACTTAAAATTAAAAAAAAAATAAAACAACAATTATATGGACTTAAGTTATATATATATATATATATGTTACTAACATATGTATGTATGCTCAGTCTTGTATATTACATTTGACTTACTATCCAAAAGCCCCCTAACGGCTCCCTCTCCATTAAACAGATCACGTGATTATTGAACGAACCATGAGAATGAAAAGAATTTCATTGAAATGTACTCATAAAATTGAGTTTAAACTAAATCTAACTCAAAATATAGCTGAAACAATTTGTTTCGGAATTTTACAAAATTGCTTATCACTAATTTTTCTTTACTTTTCTTATTGAAAACTTATTTTTAGCCTGTAATTTCTATAAAAAAAAATAAATCTTGGCTTGCTTTATTTAAAATATTTTATTATAATCAAACCTTGATTATTGGTTCGTTTGATATTGGTACATGCTGCATATAATTCAATTCAAGCAACTTTACAATCTAAAACTCACCTATTTGTATATTATACAACCTTCAAGTTTATATCTCTGTAAGTTATTGGTATCAAAACAGAGCTTAGCGCTATCAGGTCAATGTAACACATCAGTTCAGGTGTATGTTGATATGAATTTCACGCTTTTATTTAACTTACTTCAAAGAAAAACACAAACGACCTCTAAACTAAAGCCAAAGCAATCAAACGTATCGTTAAATCATAAATATTTGCGATTTATGCTCAAGAACAAAGCCAAAGCTGTCATCCAAATCCAAACTAATCCATATGTAAAAACTTATTGGAAAAAAATAAAAATAAATAAATAAAGACAAATAAATTTCAAATTCAATGCTGCATATGACTGTTGTAGAAGAGAACGCGATAAGACAAAAAAAAACACTGTGAAACAATGCGTATACTTGATATCACGCATACGTCGCATTAGTCCGCACCAAAGCAAAAGAGCAGCTAGAGTTATAGTAAATGTTTAAACTGAAGTACAAACAATACTAAAAAATAACAAAATGAATTCTATATTTAAAATATCTATCAAGATCGTAACGCAAAGAATGTGTATACAAAAAATAGTAATAACTTTGAAATAGTTTGGTAGGTGGACCTTGAACAAAGCAACGAATATTTATCTGTTTCTTAAAGATCTAAACACCCAAAAATAAAACAAGTTCTAAAACAGTTTTTTTTTTTTTTTTTTTTAGAAAAAGAATAAAAAAAAACCCTGAATCTCGCTTACAGCATTGTTTAACCTTAAGTCACGTTTGTCTCTTGACAAACAGACTAACTGACTGACTCTGACGGAATGACTAAATATATTATGTGCTATGTATCTGTTTATAGGTCTGCGACCGCTCTTAATTTTTTTCTTTTTGAAATTGAAAACAAAATAAGATCAGACAGAAATTTTTAAAATGATTACCTTAAGCATTTATCAACATCAGCTTTAATAACAAAAGTGTGGGTCGTTGGCTGTTCAAAAAAAAAAATGTGAACGAAAATGTAAAAATAAACCAAAATTATTCAGCAGTTCGTGCTACTACATGTATGCCTCAAGCAAAAGTAGCAAAAAAAAAACTGAAACTAAAAACATATAAAATTTACTTTATAAAAAAAAGCACATACTCATACAACTTATCCAAATTTCATGTTGCGGCAACGACGTCAGACGTTCGCTTTTTTGAGGTTCAGGGTAAAACAAAAATTCGTCAAGGTCTCGGGCAACTGAACGCGTTCGAGAGCATTTTGGCCACTAAACAAATTGTGGTTTTTCTACTTTATTTATATTTAATATATTTATTGTATATACAATTTTTTTTTGGACGCATAATGCTTATTACTATTCGGTTATGATATTAACTCCTCTCAATTTTTATAATTTAGTTATGCGGTTTTTATAATTTAAAAAAAAAAAAATCATTGTTGGCGTTCGATACAAATCATTTGTAGAATTTAATTAATGTTATATTGAGTTATTGAGTATGTATGACGACGACGACGCTGTGTCATTGCTATGAATACTTCATTTTAGGCCTATTATAGACAAAACTATTATATTTGTGTGTATGTGCGTAAGTACATAGGCTACGTGTATATTTGTTCACATTTTAAGACGCTATCGTTGAGACTAGTTGATGAGTATTTTTAAACATTACGACGTGTTTGCTGACACGTGCGTTTTATGCGTTTCATTTAAGGCGTCATGCTGCACATGCGCAATTGTCGTAGTCGGTACGCACGGTATTAACAAGTTCCAATTATGGTTACTTGTTATGTGTACTTAACTCAGCTTTTGTACAGTGGTATAAAGTTGTTGGGCATATTATACATACACACATATTACAAATCTTACAAAAATAATTTCGTACTTATATTATTTAAAATTTTTGGTACCTTGATCTAGAAAATTGCTAATATATCAAAAGAAACCTATTTCAACGTTTACCTTAAATTTTTTAATCAGCTTTACTATTTTCTTTATCAAATAGTCAACTTTGACACTCTGTATCACAAAAACTAGATCAATGCTCATTTTGAATTTTGCAGTATCCCAGTGGCTCGAAAGGTTTACCACTAAGCTTGAGAATTCTCAACACCTTTATGGCAGGGGCATACCTTTCTGGCAGGGGATTAAGAAATTGCATCTCGAAAAGGGCATCCTGTCCCTAGCCGAACAACAGGGATGTTATTCTACCATTATAAACAAGTATAAGCGTGTTATACTAAAAATAAATATTAAACTAATTGTGACTTATATTCAGCATTTCAATGAACGATATGAGAGATTCGAAACTAATCCAAAGAGATTTTGTGTGATATCAATGTATAAGCAACTACATATATAAATATTTATAAAACTGTAAAATTAAATAGTCTATTTAATATGATCAGAGTTCAGTTCATATATAATAAAAAAATTATAAACATTATTCAATATAATTTTTCTAAATAAAATATAATTTTTGCACCACTGTTCAACATTTGTAACTATCGAACCAAATTTATTTTATAAATAAAAATAAAGCTTGATTTTGCCGAAAATATCTTTAAGCTTCTTTCTTGTGGTGTACCCTTCTACTGCGTTCAGGTCTTATGCGCTCTATACATGAGCAAGTCAAGCAGCCGAAAAAATCATGACCTTCCACAATGCCAGCGTTCGCTTTTAAGTTTTATTCAACCCAACAAAAAAAAAAAAAAAAATAAAAGCGAAACAAAACGATTACTTGGCTTCAGGAAAGAAGTCTACGACGAAGCTCTTGTCGCCATCGACGAGTGTGCGATTGTGTGTACTTGTACGAGTATGTTCGTATTTAAAAGAGCAACAGTGCGTATGAGCGAGCAAACAAATGAATAAATTGAAAAAGGAGAGAATAGCAAACTACAAAATGCTTAACTATTATTCGCTTTTCTATAACCGAAAAAAAAACAAAAACAACAACACCACATACTGCTCTGTGTCTTAAAATAAGGCCAAGGTAACTCACCTTGATTAAGACTATCAAAAAAAAAAACAGTAAGCATAAAGAAGAAGTAGAAGAAGGAGAGGCAGAAGCAGAAGCAAACAAAACTTATTTTAGTATGACCTTGCCAAAAAAAAAAGCTTTAACATAATAATTAACAAAACTCAGTTCGGGTTGGCTGCGAATTCGAATAAATGCGAATGATAGTAGAAGCATCGATAAAAAGTGTAGACGAATAAGCATCAGTTGAAGAATACGAAGAAGCGCACGCAAAAAAAAAAAAAAAAAAATACATATAAATATTTAAGTTGCTTGTGCTCAACAAGTGTCTCACTCATCTCGTTTGCAATGTGGTTGTTGTTGTTCTTGTAGTTTTTTGTGATTTTGACTGCTGAAAGAGCAAAGTCATTGCCAAAAATATGTATGAGTGTCTTTATGTACATATTTATGTGGTATGCATAAGAACGATTCAAAAGTTTTCAAATTAAATATATTTACAATTTTAACGATCAACAAATGTACTAAAACTTTTTAATAGATTAGCATATTAAAGAAATAGACGCTACAAGAAGCATGGTAAAAGTATAAATAAAGATGCTGAAGATCAAAAAATTTCAGCTCAAAAACTTGAAAAATGACCAATTGAATTGTGCAGCAGCTAAAAGACAGTTAGCAGTAATGACTATGATCGATACTTCTCGACCAATAATTTTGGCGTTTAGAGCGTTAACTTTGTTAAATGCCCTTGTTCAAAGATTGTTGTAATTTGTAGCATAAGTGATGAGAAGATGATTAATAGTCAAGAACCTAAACCACTTCATTATATTTCAAAACATATACATGCGCTGTGTGTTATCTTATTTCATTTTTAGTTAATTAAAATTTTTTTTTTTTAAAAGCTTAATTTTTAAATAGGACCTTGTGTGTGTGTGTTTTTTTTTTTTTTTTTTAATTTTAATTCGACTGCTATACAGAAAAGGGCTACCTTGATGATGAAGAGAACAGCACGGAGCGAGGCAACGCAACGCAACGCATCGCAACGCTTCAATAAAGCATTGTCCGTTGGCCATGCATGCGCAACAGAGGTCAACGTCAGGATCAGTGTCATTGCTTTTTCATATGCTTGGAAATTTTTTTTTTTAAATATATTTTTAAAATAATTTTTATATTTTTCACAGTACATTCACTTTGAGTGCGGCACTTGATTTTGTTGTTGTTGTTCGTTGCTACTACTTATGTTGTTGTTGTTGTTGCTTTTATTATTTCAGGCTTAATCACTGTTATTCAATGTGAACAAAAATTTTTTTCCTCAAATTGTGTAATAATTAATGTAAGACTGCAAAGTTCTTTTTCTATTATTATTATTACTATTATTATTGTTGTTGTTGCATTGCATTGCATTGTAGTTGTAGTAGAATTGATTATTTGTTGTTGTTGCATCTGTGCCTCAATCATTTTGTTTTGTTTTTTTTTTTTTATTTCGATAGACCTCAGCTATTATTGACGCATATAGCGCAATACAAACAAATGTAGCCTTAGTTGAGGTCTCGTACAACAACAACAATCGTCTAACAAAAAAAAAAACTACTAATGCAATGTGCCTCGAAAAAGACAACAACAACAACAACAGAAACTACAATAAACCAAAACCAAAAAAGCAAATACAATTCAAACACACTCCCGCGCAAAAAATGTAAACAACAAAGTCAATAGCATTTAATATTTGTATTTGTTTTGTTTTTTTTTTTGCATTAAAAAAGAGAGTCTGAGTTTTATTTTTACGCTCAGCACACACTTGTCATACAGCAAAACGCAAACTCACTACAAATAACTCACATGTTTTTATTTTCTTTTTCTTGTATTCATGCCGCAACATTTTACCGCATTACAAGTTCAGTTCACCGCCTACTCTCACTTACTCTCACTTCTTTAACTCATATGCAATTTGTAACGTACATTAACTTTTTTATGCAAGATACAAGATGCAAACGAGAGAGTGAGAGTGTTGCTGAGTAATAAACTGAGTGAATTTATAAATTGAGTTTTGAGTGAGTTAAATAAGTTAGTGCAATGACTATTGATAATAATGACGTTTGCTGTGCTGCTGCTGAGTTGCTGAATTGTTGTTGTTGTTTGCTTGTGTTGTTGTTGTCGCTGCTGCTCTTGGCGATGATGATGATGATGACGATGGTTATCGAAGGTCTTTCACCCGAACTCGGTCATTGGCGTACATTTGGTGTTGCTTTTGTTGTTGCAGTTGTATGTTGTTGTTTTTGTTGCTGTAGCGTGTTTGTTTCTGTGCTGTGTGCTGTGTAGTGTGTGTTGTGTGGTGTGTGTGTGCTCGCAAATCCAGAGCTTTTCAAAGTGTACATGTCGCAATTTCTTAAGAAAGTTCAATTACCCCAAACAATCAGATTTACTGTCTGTTTCTGTTTCTTTTTTTTTTTTCTCTTTTTTTTTTTTTTTTTGCTGTTGCATTGCTTCTTCTTCTTTTTTTCACTCACTTGCATTAAAGCTAAATGAATGAGTGAGTGAATGAATGTTTGATTGTTGCAGTTGTTTTTATTTTGGAGATTTATTTATTATGATTTTGCATTAAAATTTTACTTTTATTTAATTTTTACAAAATATTTTTATTCGTATTTTCTTTTTTTTTGTAATCAAACAAGTTTTTCTTTGATCGTTTGTTGCTTAAACAGGCTGTTGCAAAATTAAATATGTGCATCGATCTTAAGACACATTTATTCTGTAATTAACAAAGCTATAATACTCTTACAGTTTTCATAAAAAAATTGTAAAATTTTAGTTAAAAAAAAAAACAATGTCACATCAACGTTCACGATATGTATGGAGTAGGATTATATGTACGGTAAAGCCCCTACATACTTTTTTTTTGCCCATAGGCATCGCTTAAGGTTTTGACCCAGCTGGGATGAACTAGTGCTTTTTGCGCTTGTCTTTCAAGATATGCTTTGCGTAATGCAGCGACGGTCGTCCTCGCTGGTAAACTGTTTCCCGAAGCTGCCGCCTACGTAGCAAGTGACCAGCCTAATGACAAATAAAATCAACTTATTTTTAAGTTAAATTCTAATGAAGGCAAAATACAATGGAACTACGCTCGAGTTGCATACCGGATAAGAAAAATTTGCATAAATAAATATGAAATTGTAGTTTAACTTATTTACTGATTTGACATGCAGGAACTCACACGATTTGAATAGTACAAAGAAAAGTATTTACATTTTCTTTTAATGTAATTGGCTAAACAAAAAATTTAAAGAAGTACCTTTTTCGTCACCCTGTATTATAAAGAATACAAAAATCAGATGTTTATACCATCTGAGCATTTGCATTTTACTATCGTATACAAGAGTTATTGTAAATATATTTTATTTTTCACATTAACACTGACACATGACAGTCAGGCCATCTGTTTTGTTCCATGATGCCATTATATTAGGTGGCGTATTCTTACTATCTGACCCTTTAAATTATCAACACAGCTGAGAGAATGCTGTGAACGTAGAAACATAAGAGAAACTTTCATGCTGACTGACAACCCAAAGGGCCGAGAGAGAAAATTAGAAAGAGACAGAGTACAAATATACCATCTAACATAATTCTTTTATTTGATTTTTATAAGTTTTTTGTGGAAAAAAAGGTATTTCGACCGGAAAAAATTTGTCAAAGAAAGTTTCAATTCCATTCTCCGATGAACTTCACACATTTTAGGATCTGCTCCTTGTTTCGGTAAACAGATTTTATTGCAACAAACGTTTCATTTGAATTTTTAATAGTTTCTTTTTAAATATACTCGCATCTATTTTCTTTTTTTTTTGGCTTTTGTATTCATTTGTGTGTGTGTGTGTTTTTTTTTTCTATTTTATTTTAAAAATGAATGTTTTTTTTCCTTGTTTGCTGTATCTTTTCGGGTTTTTTATTTGTTGTGCTTCAATGACATTTCAGTTGAGGTAGCACAATACATACTTAAATAATTTGTTATATTTATTATATATTCTTCATAACTCTTTTACTCTGCTACATATACATGCATACATGTACACGTACATTTATATATGTACATATATTTTTTTTGTCTTGTGTTAGAATAAATTTCGCTTTGAAATTTTATTATAAAACCGAAACAATAAAAACTGCAACAATTGCAAATTGCACATAATTTTCTGCATTACAACAACACCAGCAACAACAACAACAACAATAATGGCAATAACAATTACAACTCAACAAATGATATAAATAAAAGTTAAGCTCACAACTAAACTTTATCATCTGCTCGGCAGATGTTGTTGCTGTAAATTAAGTTTGCTTTTTTTTTGTATTTATTTTTTTTTTTTGCATTTTTTGATTTTGCGTGTAATTTTTTTCGGGTGCATTAAACAGAAAATTGTTTCGTGGGATCACAACAAAAAGTGCGTTGATCTCTGTCTCTGTCGTTGCCCCCGCATCGCATCACTGCCACCCGTGTAGTCCATCTCATCGTTGCAATCGTCGTGCAGCGCAAGTGATGAAAAGCAACAACCACAACTACGGCAACAACAACAACAAGAAGCAGAGCAGAGCAGAGCAAAACAACAACAACAACAATATCAGCCTCAATGAATTTTTTTTTTCCATGCGTATTACATGCATATATCTTTCTCGTTCTTGTCTACACAGTTTTACTCCTTCTACATACATCCATGCAAAATATTTATACACGCGTGTATGTGTATGTAAGTGAGTTTGTGTGCGTCTTCGTTGCGCTTTTTTGGCTTTGAAATTAAAAAGTCAGTTAAAGTATTTTTTCTTTGAGTTCGCTGACATTTTTGCATTGCTTTAGCTTTAAGCAGCAATTTTTTTAAATAACCACAATGACTAATTTTTAAGCATTTAATAACTGATAAATTTCGTAATCGAAACAATGTGGGGAATGCTCAATGAAACATTGCTGCTGTTGCTCTCAGTTGGGTTTATTAATTCTACAATACGTACGCTGCTACTCCCACATGCCCCTCGATGCTGCTGAAGGTTGTCTCTTCGGTAATAATAATCATTTCACACACTGATGAAACGTGCCAAAAAAAAAAAAAATTAAATTAAAACAAAAACCAAAAAAACAATACAAATAAATAAAATGAGTAAAACAAAAAATCCAGTAAACAGCCGAACCCAACCGAACTGAACCAGGCAATGTACGCGCTTATGAACTCTGTTTTGGCCATTGCCATTGGTTGTTGACCTTAACGTTTCATTCACTCTTACAAAACTTTTTTTTGTTTTGTTTTGTCTTTTTCTTTTATTGTTAAGGTTTTTTCATTAAGTTTTTAAGAGAGGTTCTATAGTGCAATACGTTTGATTGTAGTTTTTAGAGTTCAATGCTGAGAGAACCTGGGAAACCTGTGTTGCTGTTATCAAACCAAAATGAATTAGTCAAGTAACCAAAATTTCATTATTTTCATTAAATTTTCAAATATCTTTTCAACAATAATTTGTACAATTTCACAATTTCTTATGCTAGTTTTTAATTAGTCAAAAGTTTTGTTGGTAAAAAGTTGCCCACCTAACTCTTTGGTATCCGTTTGGTATCAATTCTAAGTAGTTTGTCTCTTTTAAACCTGCTCTTTCGGTAATTTCTAAAATTAAAAAAAAAATATTTCTGCTTTGTAAAAATTATTTTTAATGCTAATTATTTAAGACCGCAATGACAAAATTTATTTAATATTTTCTCACAACTCAAAGATGTGCCTACATATAAAACTGAATAATTTTTGTATTTTTTTTTTTTTTATAAAAAAAATAAAATTATTTCAAAAATTGATGAAAAGGGCAAAAAAATTATTTTGCGGTATTTGCACTTTATTATTTAAAAAAAGTAATAATAATAAAAAAAAATATCGAGTACAGCATACACATGCACTCAAACTACAAAAAAAAAAAAAAAACTCATGAGAATATTTGAGCAATTTGCCTACTTAATTTCACTCAACTCATGCACGCTACGAGAGCAGATCAATACGTTTTTTATTTTGGCAAATAAAAAGCATTTCGAAATATATTTAATGTTAATATAGCAAAGAAAGCATTTAAAAATATTTGACTAATAGAATTTTTTTTATATTTTATTCGATACTTCTTGACAATACTATGTTTAATTATTTAATTTATAATAACTTTTTAATTTATCCTCGTATAATTGCAAACCAAATGAAACAAAACTGGTTCCAATTTTCGCTCACTCTCACTGATTACTCATACGCTCAGTTTAACGAAAAGTTTACTCTTAAAAAGCTTCTTTTTTATTTTTTTGCAAAGCAAAAAATAAGCAGAGCAGTAAATATGAATCTTTAAGTGTGTGTGTGTGTGTATTTGTGCTTTTGCATTTTATGTTTTTGCATGTGCAATATTGCAATCTGCAAAAGCAATAAAAATCAATTTATTTTGTGTGCTTTACTGTAAAATTAAACAAGCAAAAAAAAAAAAAAAAAAAAAAACAAAAACAAAAAAAGCAAAAACAAAAACAAAAAAAAACTTTTCAATAATAGATACAAAATGCATTTGTGTTTTTTTTTAATATATTTAAAAGCGCGTATACATATACATATATTATATGTGTCTATCTGTGTATGTGTATATGTTTAGCTACTAACGCGCAACTGACGACTGACTAGTTTTGTGTTGTTGCTTTTGTTGCTATTCGCATTCGACTTTTCAATGACTCAATCCTTGAAATGTTGACTTCCTGATACGCATATGACTATTGAACAAGTTTGCTTTGTTAGATTTTTTTGAAGGTTGCGTATAATAAATACATACATACATACAAATAGTATTATACTATAAATTATACATACATATATACATGCAGTTATAAAGATACAAGCAGAGAGGCATATCGTTGACAGATATACAGACAGACGGACAGACGGACAAATAGACATGGCTACATACAGCTTTACTTATTTAGACGAGACGCGTCTCTCATGTCGCTATTTTTCTATTCTCTACATGCATTTGATTATTTTATATTTATTTTTGAATTTACAGTTTCTTTATTTAAATACGCTATACACATATATATGTATGTATGTATGTATGTATGTATGTATGTATGTATGTATTTATTTATATAAAATGGCAACAACAAAACAAAAAAAAAAAGTTTGCAACAAAAACAAGCATAAACGCGTTGACAGTCAAGATTTAATTTTATTATAAATTAATTTATCTATGTGGCGTTTTTTGTTTTTTTCAGCACGTTTTGTCGCCAAAACATTCTTTATATGGCAGTGAATTCATTTTCCATTTTGCGTTTAAGTTATTTATTGTTAATATAGGATATACACATATAAAATGATTATTTAAATGAAGTTAAAAGATTTAATAGGTTTAGTAAGTCAGTTCATCTGTCTTAAATAAAAACAAAGTTGGTCCCGATGCCGAAAAACGAAATCCTATCCGACACTCTTGACCATGATGCAAGATACCAGGCGATATTAAGCACTCTTTCGCTCTCAAATTATTTTGTCTCAAATGCCAGTCTTAAAGACAAAAAAGAAAACAGGGCTAAACAAATCCATTCAAATAAAACCGAACATTCTTCAAACTCATTCACTATCATACGCTTTCATTGCTTTGAAAATGAAAACTTTTCGGGAATTCACAATATTTCCAAACGTAAAGATCTTTATTTGATTTGAAACTACAAAAAATCTTTTTTTTTTTTAATTAAGAGAAATAGGGTGTGTGTTGTTCAATAATTAACAATAACAAATTTTCTTTAACGGTAAAACAGAAAGTTGGAGCCAAGTTTGTATGACGGCTGTAGAGGTCCCATAAATGCTTAATTTGAGTGTTTTTACCCAATTTGGGGTGAGTAGATTCGTAAATAAAAACTTATTTCATACAAAAACTTGAAAATTGAAGTAAGATTTGTATGAAATCTTTATGCCATAGTGATTCGATCTTTTACAAATTGAACCTGAAAACATTGTCAACCCATGTAATAATAATTTTTTCCATATATAAAATAAATAGCTTTAGCAATTAAAGTTTTTTCATATAAAAACTAAAAAATGGGCGATAAGTATGTATGATAGCGTTGGTTCTAACATGTAGCTGACTAGAGCCTAGAAAAGCTTAAGTTTCGAATTTCAGTTCAATATCTTCAAAACTAAGCCAATGAAATTGATAACTGCAGACAGAAATGGCTAGATGTACACGTCTCATCGAGTTGATTAAGAATATAAACGTAAACTTTATAGAGTCTATGATGTCTCCTTGAATGCATTTCAAACTTTCCGAAAAAAAACTGATAATTCCCGTTCACACTATGTGGCCAATTTCTCATGAAAAAAGCTTTTTTCTAATTGCTTTGACTTTTGAAAGCACAAATTGTAAAAAAACAATCCTTATAAAGTTATTTATTTTTATATTATAACTTATTTATCACCTTAAAGTTTTATTATTTTATTTTACTAGCATAGCACTGCAAAACAACTTTTTCCAAAATTAACATATCGACCCACTGAAAAGCACAATGAAAAGTCTGTTAAATATTCTAAAACAAAACACGATTCACAAAAAAAAAAAAAAAAAAAAAACAAAATAGAAAAAAAAAACAACTTGCTATGACCTTCACGAAACGTTTAAACACCCTACAAACAGACTATGCTAATAGCGGTATATGTAAGTAACGCGTTAAGCAAATGATAGACTAGACCTGGCTCAGACAGATAGACGGACGGACAGACGGACAGACGAAAATACATATGGAGGTCACATCTAACGGTAGCTAAGAAACATTGAAGTGAAGAGTGCGGTGCACACAATAGTGTTTGAAGAAGGTTATGCTAATGCTATGTATAACTATATGTATATATATATATATATGTACATATATTATATAATATACCTATTGTGTGCTAATTAGAACCATGTCTCAATTAATTCGTACAATTAATGTGCGTTTATCGAATCTGAATGCGTTTTAAGTTACATGATTAGATTAATTAGTAATAAAGCGCGTAACGAAATGACATTGAAAATATTTTACACGCGTAAAATAAAATCCTTGAACAAAAATTATTTCCTTAGATTTTTTTTTAAAGCGTTTAAAACGCTTGAAAAATGCTTATTGCACTTCATAGTGTAGTGTAAGCAGAACAAACAAACAAACAAATAATCAAATCAATTGGAAAATGTTGTTTATCAAAAAGTATTTTTTTTCTTCTTATGCTTTCAAGAAGCAATAACAAAAACCAAGTTCAGAAATACTAGTTGTGCTTTTTGTATTTTATTTTTAAAATTTATTTTATTTGTTCAAGTTTGTTGAAAAGCAAAAAAAACAACAACAACAATAGCATAAACTTTATCGGAAGTGGCTTGAAAAATGCGTTACTCGTGTTTGTTGTTGTTTTTTTATTTAGTATGCATAAAATTAAAAAAAAAACAAAAAAAAAAAACAAAAAAAAACAACAACAACAAAAAAACGCAAAGCATAGCTAGAAAAAATGCGATCTTGGGAGAACGTAAATAATATTTTGTTCAATGAAATAAAATGTATTTCTTGCTGTTGTTGTTGTTGTTGTTGTTGGTTTTCAAGCACGAGTGTACACACAAACACACACACACACTCATACAAACAGAAAGACAGACAGCAACATTTAAACAAATTATAAAACGAAAGCTTTTTTTTATATGTAGCCATGACAGTGTGAGAAGGTCATGATGCATACAAATGTGCACACTCACACATACAAAAAGAGCGGAGCAGAGCACTATTGCAAACACACAAATAACAAAAAAAAAACAACAAAACTAAAAAAGCAATTGCCGCAGTTCAAAACAAACAAATAACAATAATAATAAAAAAAAAAAGAAAAAAAAATTAGTTTCAATTTTACGCAGTAAATTAGCAAAATAAAATACAATGCAATTGTTTTGATTTTACATGCCGGTTGAGCACAGAAGCTTTTGCTGTGTTTGCTCTCTACCAACACAAAGCCAAGTGCAGCGGCAACGCATGCAACTGAGAGAATGATAGAGTTTGAGTGATCTAGACAATGATGATTAATAGAGAGTTAGAGCGACAGAGAGAGAGAGAGAGAGGTATTATGTGTTGCATAATGTTTACGAGTTTAATCCCTTAAAAAAGCGAAATAGAGAAGAGTTTCAATGCATTTTTCTGCATTTAATTTTTTATGCGTTTTATTGCAATATTTATACGAGAGCAGTTTTAAAACAAACAAATATAATCAATTTAATATGAAATGCACAAATTTTTATTTTATTAAATTATTTAAATAAAATTAGCTAACTATTTAATAAAATAATTTAATAAAATTCTTTTATTATTCTTTTTTTTTTGTTCTTTCAGGCATGCAGTAAATAAACTCAAATGCCATTCTCTTCGTTAATAAATCACCATAAATGCGTTCCAAAAATCAAACAGTGGAAATCCTTCAATTGTCTGCCAATGAAATTATCAATAATAATAATAAAAATCTATATATATATCGTATACGTTGTAAAATAAAAAGAGGCAAGCTTATGCTCGTGCCCTTCGACGTAGAAGAGAAAAGGACAAAAATAATAATATTATCAAAGGACAACGTCGCCGCAGTAGCTTTTACAAAACAAAAGATTTTAATTCTTATTATGTTTATTTACTCGGCGCACAAATTTAGAGACTACCATGTCTAATATAGTCTCCGACATCGTATACCAACAGAAATGTCGTCAACATCATCGAAGCTTTTATAACAAGCAAAAAATAATAATAATAATAAACGAAATAAGAAAAACTTTAATTTTATGAATAAACAAAATTCAAGTGCAAAGTGTATTATATTAAAACGTTTACAACAATCAAAGCAATTTATCTGTAACTCAACACTGCCTTATGGATGATCAATGATCAATCTTAATCTTCTTTACAAAGTAACATTTTTTACATATTGTGTATACATACATATCTAAGCATACATATAGTATATACATACATACAAAACGCTTCCAAAAAAATTGGCAACGCAACGAGTAAACAAAAACAAAAGAGACAATATACACGAAATCGAAATCGTGTCAAATCATTTTATATAGAAGCATATAGAAAGTATAGAACCAAAAGGTAAGCTACATTACAAAGACTTAGATTTTAAGAATTTTATTGAGAAAAAAAAATGGAGTAGGGCAGACAGGGGCGCTATTCTGAACACAGCGATTTGCTATATTTTATATTTATTTACTCGCCTTGATGTTGAGCTAGAAATGTTGAGCCTGAAATTTTATCTAAAGATGGCCAAAAATCAACGTCAAAGGTTACGCGTTATGCAGAGAAAATTTTGATTATCGAAGTTATTTTTAATATTTTTGAATTGAGTTTTTGTACAAGAGTAAAGTCTGAAGTAGAGAAGCGCGACCCGACACGAAATTTTTTGATTTATTACGGTTCCAGAAGTCTTGAAAATTATACAGAAACTCCAAAACGAATACCAAAAAAAAAAACTCCTCCATACTAAGTCTCGAAAGTATGAGGGAAATCATTTTTATTTGAGCTTTTGCTTCCAGTGTTTAGCAACATTTTAAACCATTTTCTTTAAAATAAATCCATACAAAGTCTTCAAAATACTACATACTATGAAGCTCCAAAAATTGATGACCACAGTGATATGTAAGAATATTCTCTTTAATTTATTAAAACAGTAAAAATTTATTTCGAATGAATGAATAGATTTTGAGGAATGATTTAGTAAGCAAACGTTACCTTAAATTTGAAGCTCCTAATTTCAATGATTTAAACTTGTATTACGTATACGCAACATGTGTGCTGCAAATTATTACGCACAACAAAATACCAAAAGATTTATATGTACTCGAGTGTAGTCAACTCCTTTTGAAGACGCTCATACATAGATTGATAATTATGATTAAAGTGTCAACAAAAATAAAAGCAAAAACAACTGCAACAACAACAACAGCAAACATCAACGCCACACGCAGCTTATTGGCGCCATCAATTTGGCTACCAGCCAGAGGGGCGCGCATGCGTAAAAGCAGAGATCCAGAGTCAGGTTATATATACTTACAACATACAACATATAACTTGCTTATGTTATACTCGTCTCGTATTTATTATTGAACAAAGGTTTTACTGATTTTTCTTTTTTTTTTTGTTGTTGTTGTTGCTGCTGTTGCCTCTTCTTCTGCTTCTTCTTGAACATTTGTTGCTTGCACTTGAAACGTATTGAATAATGAAAAACGAGTTTTCCGCCGGCAGCAAAAAACAGCAGCAGCAGCAGAAACTGCCGCATTGAATAGTGCACAGCGTGTTGCAAACGAGCCGAACGAGTGCAATGCCTCAAATTATTATTTTTTTTGTTGTTGTTGTTGTTGCATATTTGTTGGAAAAACCAAAGTTACCGATGCAGCTTGGAAATGATGTCGGGAAGTTGTGGTGTAATGTGTGTGGAGGCGTACAGCAGCGCATGCGCGCATGGTGCAATGTTGTGATGTCAGTATTTGCCTATTTTTTTCTTTTATTTATATATTTTTTTTTACTATATTTTCTTTTACTTGTTCATTCGTTGCATTTTTCTATGCAGTTTTTTTTTTTTTGTTTTGTTTTTTTTTTCTGTATTACGTACTCGGACGTTCGGTTGCTTCATCGTCTTCGGCTTCAGCGTAGTTCAATGTTAACGAACTTTTCAAATGAACGAGTTGTTGTTATTGTTGTATTGTTGTTGCATTTATTGTTGTTGTTGTTGTACTTTCACTTATAATGAATTTGGCGCTCGCTTCGAATAAAATAAAGTTGCTGCAGTTGGATTTCTTGTTATTGTGCATTTGCTATCTCTCTTTCTCGCGCTCGCTCTCTCGCCTTTTTTTCTGTGTGTGTTCGTATGTTTGTTGTTGTTGTATTAATATGCAATTGCAATTGCTGTCGTTATTGTTGCCTCGGCTTCTGCTGCTGCTGCTGCCACTGCTGTGACTGTGGCCGCTGTTGTTTTTATTTTCATAGTTCAATAACATGTTATGTAAAGCATTTTTCCAAAGTTGTTGCTGTTGTTGTTGTTGTTGTTGTAATTGCAACTTTAGCTACTTCTCTTCGTTTTGCGCTTCCCCTCTTTGTTGCTGTACCTACTTTGTATTGAATTTTCTTTTTCGTGCAATTTGTTGTTGTTTTTTTTTTTTTTTTGAATGTTTAATGTATTTTTTTTTTGCGTTTTTCTGCTGCTGTATTTTCTTCTTCTTCTTCGTTTCTGTCAGAGGTTTTTCTTTTTTTCGATTTCATATAATGTTGTCTGAAGTTTTTCTTTTTCACTTTTGTTGCTGTTTTTGTTGTTGTTGTTGTTGCCGCTAACAAAGTTATTGAACTTTAAAGATAACCGGAAGAAAGGAACTATGAAACAATAAGTTTTTTTTTTTTCATTTTATTTTATTTTTTTTTTTTTTTTTTTTTGTGCATTTTCTTTGCAAATTTGTTCATTGTTGTTATTGTTTTTCTTTGTTTTTAATTACAAATTTTCCAATTATAATCTGATTGGATTTGAAATATTTAGAAAGCTTACAAATCTTTCAATTAAATTGAAAGTAATTTGACATAAAGGAGCCTTAAAAACTTTACAGATTTATTCGATAAATTTTAGTTGAGAAAATTAAATTAATTTTTTTTTTCCTTTTTTTTTTTCGTTGCAATTTAATTTATTTTAATGAAAACAAAAAATTAGCTAAAAATCCATTAGAAGTAGTAGAACCATTGTTTTAGACAGACGAATATTGCTTTAATGGGACCCAAAATTAGTCAAAAATGGCACTTATGTTAATCTTAGGTCCCATCAAAAAAATGGCATAATTTTCTGTTGGTATATCTGGGTTGGAAAATGTCATAACTAAAAAGCATATAAAACGCTGAAAGTATTCATGATATAAACCGAAAATACTTTATATAAATTACAATATAACGAACCATTCTGCAGCATTAACTCTCTAAATTCCAAGTTTAACCGTAGAAATACAAGTTAGAAATTCCTGAGTTCTTTTTTACGGTTAACAATTCAAAATTTTTAAATTAGTTGATTTTTTTTAAATTGTCGCTTTAATATGTAAAGAAAGTTATTAAAGTAATGACCTTTCTATTTTTAATAGGGCTGGAAACCAGTTTGAACTGAACTGTGAATTGAAACAGAAAATGTTTTTGTCATAAATTTATTTCGATATGCTGTAAAAATTGATTTGAATAGTTAATTTTAGTAGTTTCAGGGAGGGCATTTTTTTTAATATAAAATTTACTTGAACCCTTAAACCGATCCAGGATGCGAACCGAAATAGTGGCTTGTAGCTTAGATTTTTAATATTGAGATGAAATTTTAGAATTAATTTTGAATTTGAACATTTGTTAAGGCTGCTATTTTATTTAAAATGTAAAAATTTGTTGTGCTGTACTGAAATATATTTTTATTCGCTTTAATAATTGTTTTTTTTTTCAATTTTATCTTTCTTGCAGACTTTTTAAAAGCTGAATACAATTTTAATAATAAAAAAAAAATAAAATAAAAATTAACAAAAAACAAGCCAAATTTACGAATATAAAACTGTATATACGAGTATAAATAAAAAGCAATATCAAATCAAATCAAATATTACTTTAACACAACGTTAAACACAAACCAGAATATGCCTTGAAAACTACACAAGTTCTTGTGCCCCGCCTCAAACAAATTCAACGAAATAAATTTTTAAAAACTTAGGAAACGTCCAAACGAATTTCAAGCAATTTGATAAACGAGAAACAAAGACTTTAAAATTGAATAAAAAGTGAAATTAAAAAAAAAAATTTAAATATTAAAAGAAAACCGTCTGAAAGTAAAAAAAGTGCCTAAATATATTGTTTTGTTTTTTAGACTTTTTACAAAAAAAAAAAAAATAAAAATATAAAAAATTTCCAAAGAAACTGCTTAGAAAAGTTTACTTTGAAGTCACAGCAGCAGCAGGATCAGCTCATTGAAAGTTTGAATAGAATATTTACTTCTCGCACGCGTTTTACAACACTGACACGCTGGCAGTTAACGGTATTTGTAGTGCTGGGTTTGCCCTATCAGCGATGCCATTTATCGATGACGCGCTGCTCTGGTGTCCGGATAATGATGGTCGTCTCGTTGGTGGTCTAGATTTAGCAACATGTTTACAGGTAAATACAAAATTATTTAAATAATGACAATTATATATACTCGTATATGATGAAACTTGTTTTGATTTAACTTAGTTTCCTTACCTTTCACAGGATGAATCCGCTGATAATGCTGAGAGTATCAATGCAACTGTTGCCGCTGCCGTTGCAGCAGCAGCCGCTGTCGGAAATACAGATCAACGTAATTCTCTAATTGGAACAACAACAACACAACAACAAGGCACCAACAATAATGCTGTTGTTGAACCACTCTGTAGCGGTGATTCCTCTGATGAACTTTTTCGTACGCTTTCCGAGAGTAATTTCGAGATTGAAAGTTTTCTTTCTGATCTGGCAACGGTTGAGGTAAAAGTTGAAAATGTAAGTGAAATTCTTTAATGTAGAAATTCTAAAGAAAATATCAAATTTAAACATAATTTCTTTGATTATTACTTGTAGGAGGAGAACAACAACAATGTCGTCTGCAGTGATACAGGAGTTTTGACGGACGGCAACGTCAAGGCAACGGCAACAATGATGATTTTGTTACGATTGGCGATTGTAGCGGCGCAAATGTTGTCGCAAATGCTGTAATTTCAAATGATGATCTTTTGGCCAAAGAAAACGTTACGCTAAATGGCGTAGTCGATGGAACATTGTCCGATGATGCGACAAGTGCAGCTTTGCTAGCATTTAGCAATGTAACTGCAACAGCTGCAGTGGCAGCGGCATTATGTGGTGGTAGCGTCTCTAATGATATTAATTGTAATGGTGGATTGATTGGTAGTGTTGTAAGCAAAGCAACATCGAATCTGTTGAGCAACAACAACAGCAATAATAACAACAACAACAATAGTAGCTGTCATAACAACAATCAACAACAACAGCAGCAGCAGTATAACGCTGGAATCGCGTTATGCCACAAGCGCTGCAGCGAATCCACTTTTGGTGGAGAAATTAATGTCGAAATGCTTGAACATCGAGAAGCGTATGGAAAAGTTGTCGGATTTCAAAGGTAAGTTAAAAACATGCAATTACAGTTAAAATGAAAAATTTTGTTAGTTTGCATTATTTAAAAATCTACCAAAAAAATTAAACAAAAAAAAAACATAAATTTGTAGAGTCTCACAGTGCGTATGCGTAATTTTTATTTACCTCACCATACCTTATTAAAGACACAAACCAATTAACCCTGTACAGTGGAAGGGTGCGAGTATGAGAAAAGCGAAAATTTCGCGTGCGCCATCTAGTGTAAAAAATAAACGTTGCGTTTATCGCCATCTTCCTCAGTCCTATTTTCTGCGTTGCTCGCACGGTCTGCGGTTATATCTTATTAAAGACACGAACCAGTTTAAAATACGCACACGCTAGATGGCGCATAAGTAATATTTGTTGTGTGCGACATCTATGTTTGCAAATTTCGCATGCGCCATCTAGTGTAGAAATTAATTTGACTAGCGCCCAACTGGCTTCAGACAAACTGTAATGTAGCGCCATCTGTCAACTTTTTTCATCGTAGGAGGGCGCTACCTTAAAAAAATGGTTTTCCGTTAAATTTAAACGGCTGCCCATTGCTGAAATTAACACTAATTGAATAAAAAAATTAATATATGCAAAAGTATTGAAAATAATAATCGTTTTAAAATGAGTTAAAGAGTGACAAGTTTTTTAAGCATACCAAAAAATACGAGCCGAAATACATGGCTTGATTTGATTAGAAGTATTTTAAAGTATTTGTATACATAGGAACACTTTTAAGAGTCACATTGACGAGTGATCCGTTAAAAGTTTGGCTTGGTAAGCTGACAACCTAAACTGATTAAACTAATTAAAAAATAGTTGAACTAATCCATATTTTATCTTACAAAAAAAAAGAAAAAAAATGTTTTAAAATGACACAAAAAACATTGATAATGCACATTCGCAAGCATTTTTTTTTAAATATATATTATACATATTACCATGAAAATTTAAAGTTCAACATACACATATATATATTTTTAAGGATTAATAAAGGAGAAAGATTTTCTGTCTCTCTCTATCTCTACTCTCTTTTTCTTTCTCTATGTAACACATCATGTAAGTAAGTCCTTTATACCATAGACAAATAAGCGTCTATTGACATGCAAATTGTAGACAGACTTAAAAAAATATCAAAATCGCAAACCAACATAAAACAGGAATGGAAACAGCAGCAAGGTTGAAGAAAAAACATTATCAACAACAAACAAACATACCTATCCGCACAAACATTTAAATACACCCAAACCATGCATATGCACTTCCTTTCCTTTTAAAGGTCGCTCTTAAAAAAAGTCATACACAGAGAAAATACAAAACATAAAAAACGACAAAAACAACAAAATGCCACAGTAGACAGAGCAGCGGGTTGCGGCAATTGACAGTTTGGTTGGTGGGTTTTCTCTTTGTCAGTGTTTGGCTTCTTTTTTTTAAGGGTATAGATTTTCCATTTTCTACTTTTCTTACATCCTTCTTGCACATTACACCATTTTGAAAAAAAAAACAAAAAAAAAACTTTTCCAGCCATACATTTCCTGCAATAACAAAAATAACAAAATCAAAAAAACAAAGTAAAAAAAATAGATTAGAGCTTAAAAGAAAAATAAAAAAAATATTAAAGAAGACATTGAAAACACACAGAACTGAAAAACAAGAAAATAATAAATTGTATTTTTTTTTATAAGTATGAAAGCCCGACAGGTCAATAAATTTTGCGTGTGGAAATGCTTAGCTCAAGGTCAAAAGGATATTGCCTTGCTGCTTCAGTTGAGAATACGAAACAAAAAAAAATACATATGTAAGTTTGGGTGAGGTTCTTGATGGTAAATATGGCGGCAGACGTTGGTTTTGGGTAGGAAATGTTTTCGCTGCTGCTGCTGCTGTGAAAGTTTTATAGCAACAAAGCACAGCACAGACAGACAGACAGACCGACAGAAAGACGAGAGCAAGCGGTGTGATAGGCTGCAAAATGGCTACTGTCTTGCATGGTAGTCAAACATTTACAATGGCGTCTACCACGGAAAAGAAGAAGGGAATGATGCGTATCTGTGTATGTATGTGTTTGTGTATGTGTAGGCCAGACTGCCGCCATTTTCAATACTGTCTGGGGTTGCACAGTTTCAGACCCAAAACAAAATAAAACCAAACTTTTATATAAATACATACATCCAGACAGACAGACAGACATTGTATATAAAGCGAATACACGCACAAAGTGGGCGGCGGTCTGGCCATAATTTTTTTACAGACGCATTTTTATTCATATATAGAGCAGCACTTCTAACTTTGCCTTTTTATCGTATATTAAGTTCTGCACCACAACCCACCTAACCTACCTACTCCTGGCGGCTCAGCTTTTGAGAATTGCTTTCCGGCAATGAACGCGACGCGTCGCAACCTTGAACTTGAAAATGTTCGCTTAAAACACGCACCGAAAATAACAACAACAACAACTTAACAAATGGTTACAACAACAATAAACAATAAGAATGAATGTTAATAATAAGGACAACAACTGCGTTGACGAGAACGTCGACGAGGATTTTTGCTTTTTTCTTTTTTTTTTTTTGTGTGTTAAGTTTAGCATTTGTTTCGACAGACGCCAGACTGGGTGGCAGGAAATAATTTGGACTGAGACTGAGACTGAAACTTTACTGTGTGGCTGCTATTACAATACATCTTCCACTTTTTTGCTAAACTTTTGAAGTACACATTTTATTTAAGGGTTTTCGAACTGCACAGTGCACTGTGAAAAAAAGGATTGAATAATTAAAGCAATTAATTAATTAGAGAATTAGATGTGGACTGCTTGTACCTAGAAATGGATACAAATTTGAGATAATTATAGTTTATCTTAGTTTTCAAAGTTTACGAAATCCGAAACAATACCTTTCAAAAAATTATAAAATTACCTAAATAAATAGTTAAGGTTACTGTATACTAGGTGGGGTGAAAAGTAATCTCCTTGGGGGGAACATTTTTTTTAATGTTTTTTTTTTATTTTATTCAATGTAGTCCCCTTTTAGCTCGATACACTTACTCCAGCGATTTTCCAGCTTCTTGATCCTGTCCGAAATTTTCCGGCACCCAGCGGCAGGATAACCTTTTTAATATGCAGAATCTCAGTACTAATCTTTGTGGCATCTGCTTGCTCGCGCACATTCACTTTCCGGGCAAGCCTTCCATGTATTTTTTATACATTGTCCTCTGTAACCGCATCAGAGGGCATGCCGCTTTTGCCCTATAATATTTATTCAACTTTGCTTTTGTTTTCTTCGCCGTTTTGTCTCTTAAAAATAATGTTTTATGAGTGAATGAAAATCGGTTTTGACCATATTCAACATGCTGAGAAACACGTCAACAATAATCAGTTGTCAAAACAAAACTAAGGGCGTTATAGCAATGAAATTTGACATGTCTGCCTAAATATGAACGGACTACAAGGCACCATAACCTTTTTTCACTTGGGACATTTGTGTTTTTCGTGCTTTCTAGCGTGGATTAAAAAAAAAAAAAAGGTACTTAATAATATTAATTTTTTAAAATTTGAATTTCAACAAGAATAATTTTTGCACAGTGTAAAATTTTCGGGCATTTTTAGGTTCGTTGGCAGTTCAAACATTGAACTTGAGTTTTTCAAGGATAACTCACGCACTTTTTTAATTCTCGTAGGGATTTCTTAACCTTTTGCACATAGAACACATTGAGTATTGACAATCCTAATGCCCAGTCTCAGTAGTTGTCTTATACATACATATGTATGGCTTAGCCCACTAATCTGAAAGTTGCTTGTGCTGCTTGACTGCTCAACTCCTGCGTCACCTTTCCTCTCTAGCCCAACGAACACAGCGACATCGTTGTCATGGCGTTGACATTGCTCGGTCGTCGGCTTTAGTCTCCGTTCGAATGAGTTCAGCGTAGTCCAAGGTTTCGCACGGCTGTAGACCCGCTGTTTGACGTTACCCCGCTCATTCCCCACGTTTCAGATTTTTCGTTCTTATGAGCATCTAAACATACAGTTCATTCAGCATCAGTTATGCATCAATAGGCGACGCAATGCGACAACAGCAAAACTTCTTTACAAGCCTGTCCCACTGTTTTACTATCTCAACTGACAATATGTGTGGCATGAACAGCGCCGGTTATGTTGTATGTATAATTTTGGAGGGTGCTAGCGACGTCTGTCGGGGGATTTATTAATGTCAAGGGGTTCCACACACAACACGACTGTGCTGTGTGCTGTGCTGTGCTGTAGAGTCTGAGTCTATCGTTTATAAAAGTGCGTTAGTCTGTCATTCATTTACTCGTTCAGTCGCTCACCGATTTATTTTATGCGCTTATTTGTTAACGTTTATTTATTTCTATTATGCATTTTTTTTATGTGATTTTTTTTTTTTTTTTGCCATACAATTATTTATTTTATGTTTTATATTTTTTTCTAACGTTCTATCGCTCACTCATGGCTCATGGCTAAGCAAAGCAAAGCAATTGCGCACGCATTTCTTGGTTGTTGCAATTCGATTTTTTTCGATTTGAATTTCAAATCATGTCTCGCGCATTATAACAAGCTAGATTGGCTTGCAGCAGCACCAACAACAGCAAGCAGCAGCAATGTTTTAGTGTTTAGCCAAATCAGGATTTCTGCGTTAAATGATGTCAGGGGCGTTCGTTTCTGTTGCTGTTGCTGTTTCTATTGCTGCTGTTAAATGCGTGCCTGCCTGCGTCTGTCCGTCTGTCCATTTGTCCATTAACTGCAGCCTATCAACTGCATAATCGCTCGATTGTCCATTATTCGTTAGATACGAATTAATAGATACATACTACATATATGCATTTTGATAGATGACCGTATATATATTTATTTATTTCTAGATATATTTCGGCTCTAGGCCTTAAGTTTTGTTTGCACTTGTTGCCTTTGTAACAACAACGGATGTCATTATACAATGTTTTTTTAATGTATGCCTGCACTTTTGGGTCTTGTGGCATTTTAAGGCGCGTTTTGCAGCGGGGTTGACCTTAAACTCAACGTCATACGTTTGCGTACAAAATAATTTAGTATGCACATTTAACTACTTTTGCTTTCAATTTTACAATTTTTCAATTAGTGCACAGTAAAGTTAAGTAAAGTTATAGTAAGTATTTTAATGTAAAATATGTCTTTTTCTCTTGTTCTTGTTCTAAATTCTGTGGAAAACACATACATACAAATTTGTTTACGCTAGTTGCTATTTATAACTTATCATTTCTGTCAAGTATCTTCGATTCGTAGAATATCAAATAAGATGTCATATATTATATTGCCATATTGAAATTGAGGTTTTTGTTTTGAAAAAAAAAAGTTATTATTTATATTTGGTGCAAGCATAACTCAAGGATAACTGGATACTTGGTTTAATAAGTTTGTTTTATTTAATGTTTTCGTTCCCTTTTTGAATGTTTTAATGTTTTTTACTAAAATACAGACTAACTATTTTAGAGACACAAGTAGACAGCGGATTTATAGACGAAATATTTAATATTTAACATTTAAACTTAAAAGTGGTCACCTACAAACGGTTTGCTCTAGCCCAATTTTAATGGGTACTCTCATGCAAACCTACCAGAAAATTTTGTGTTTCTGCATTAAGACTTTATTTTTGTACCTTGTACCCAAAGGGTAAAAGGGTATATTAAGTTTGTGCGAGTGAATGTAACAGACAAAAGAAGACATGTTAGACCCTATGAAGTATATACATATATTCTTTATCATCATTGATAGGGAAGTCGATCTAGCTATGTTTGTCCGTCTTTCATGCTGTCTGCTGTATGAGAGAGATTATCTCGGAGACTATAAGAAATAGAGCTTCCGCTTCTTATGCTGTCTGGCCTATTTGAAGTTAGACCATATTTGTTTTTCTCTAGCCCCATTCTTAGGGGTACCCCCATACAAATCTACCCCTTACCCTTAGCCATTCCAATTAGATTTTTCGCACATTTTGGTCCGAATTTAATTGGTAATGTTTGCTCAGACAATTTTTTTTAACAAAATCCAAAAGAACACAATTGCCTTCACCTCAGTTAACAATATTTCAGTTTTATTGTTGTTGTTGTTGTTCTAGTTGCTTGTTTGTGCAATTTTCCTAACAGATTTTTGACTATAAATTTTTATTTGCAAAAAAAAAAATTTAAACAAAAGATACATTCATAAATACATACATGTGTATGTACGGACATATTTGCATATACATGTATGTGTATGTACATTTATTTGTACCTACATAATAAAAGATATAGAGTATAAAATATGAAATAGCAGAGAGGAAGCAAAAAGTCAAACATACTGAAAAAAAAAAAAAAAAAAAAAAAATAAACATTTATTTTAGTGTCCCCATTTCCTTTTCACGTATTTTGCCCTTCTCCTGTTCGTCTTTTGTACTCTCCTTTTTGAAGATTTCAACGGAGTAAAGCAAAGCATTGCAACGCCTTTGCACGACTGAAATAAAACAAGTTGATTCTGTTTGCAAACTGCGCTGCTGCTGCTTCTCATGCTGCTGCTTTATTGCATTAGAGAGTATGGAAGTGAGAGCGATAGAAGAAGCAACAAAATGAAAGCAAAATGGTTTACAATACAATACAACCTTCTCAATAATACTCGACGACAACAACAACAACGCCGACGACGACGTCGTCGAGTAGTCGCTCTGCTCTGCTCTTTTCATTTTCATTATGTTTTTGTTGTTGTTGTTGCGCTAAACTTGTGGCTTTGAATGTTTAGCGCTGAACTTGTCTTTCTACACACAAACAAACAGCAACAAAAACAAACACACTAAAGAGATATTTGTACTAATACATTACCAAATCTTATGCGCGCTGTTGCTAAAAATCTACACTCACGCATACAATTGCATTAATTTGCAATGTTGTATCGTATCGTAACGTATCGTATCGTATCTGTGCATTGGATTGGATTGGAGCTTCAGCTGTATTTATTTATTTGTTTGTGTGTGTGTATGTATGCAAGCTAGCGAACGCGCGCGTATAGCGTGTGGTATGCAGCCTTGAATTAGTTCGCTGCACTCGCGACGATACATACCTAACGACATACATAAACTGTATAGACATACAAACTGACGCGGACAGACAAACAGACAGACAGACAGAAAGACGGTGAGCCAAACAGATAGTCGCACATACAACCGTACATATGTACATATGTATGTATATCCGAGCGACTAGCTATTGCTATTTCTTTCTAATCTTTATGTTACGCTCTCACTCTCACCTAACACGTAAGCTTCAAAAGCTTAGAGCGCATCGGAATCGCTGTTGACGTTGTTGTTTTTATGACTTTGTATTGCTATACATATTGTTATTATTATTATTATTTGTTGTTGTTGTTATTGTTGTATATCCATTTTCCGTCTAACAAACATATTTTTTGTTGGCGTTTATTTTTTTTTCGCTTTTTTTTCCGCTCAGCTCATATGCTTGACCTGTAAAACTATTATTTAAACATTTTATTTATTATTACTTTACTGTGTTGCGCTGAGCTGCGCTGCGGCAACGGAATCAAACTTATAAGATAGACGTGCGAACTGCAGCCGACCACATAACGCTCCCCGCACTTCTAAAACTACCAATAACATTTTTTTTTTACATATCTTTGCTTCTTCTAATGCGCATCTGATTGGAATGAAATTATGTAAATTTGCTTAAAAATTTTCCGCTGCTTATCAAACTTGATTATGTTAGATGCAGAACTTCGAGAAAAATCTTTTTACATGTGGTGATACAGGTTTGGTTTAAAAGTTTCTCCTTTTTTTTTTTTTTTTTTTTGAATGGTCTTTAAAGTTTATAAAAGGATGTATTATATTTCTGCAAATGTATGTAACAGGCAAAATAAGACATGTTAGACCCGATTTATTAATGAACTGCATTGAAAGTAGAGTCCATCTAGCTATGTCCGTCTTTCTGTCTGGTCGTCTGTCTTCCCGTCGTGTTGTATTTTCTGAGAGCCTTTAGCAGAACGTTCATCAAATAATCGTTTAATGGTTTTTTTAGTGCCATATAATTTGCCGAGTTTGTTGTGAAAGAAATATAAAATATTTGCAAATTGTTGTTTTTTTTGAGAAATGTATTCAAATAAATCAGCCCTTGCAAATACTTTTTATCTGCTTATTGAACATATTATTGATGCTCCTAATTTGCATCTCCTGTTTCAATATTCAATTATGTACCATATTGCCTAAATAAAGTCTTATTACTTTTGATTTTTTATTGAGGGTAGTAGTGCATCCGTGTACTATATACGAGTATGCAGTTTGCTTTGTTCTTTAGCCGACTTAAGGAACAACCACTTGTTGGTTTATTGTATTGCATTGTATCTTAATTAATTGTTGCGCCTTTTGAAACGGATACATACAGACCAACTGCGCATTTGTCTGTTTTGTTTGTAAATATGTATTTGTATCTTTATATGTCTGAGTTCTGTTTTCGGCATATTAATGATACTAAATTAGTCACTGGCGTTTTTATTTATTGCACAATTAGACAGCGGAACATTTACTTTAACGAAACGGAAGATATTTTTTAAAAAATAAAACCAAAAAACACAAAATATTTATATATAAATTTATTATTTCATTTTTTTATACAAAAAAAATCTGATAAAAAAAATATTGTTGCCTAAATGCAATTGACTATTGTTTTCAAATTATTATTTATTTTTAAATTTGTCAACTTAAAATAAATCAGCACCCAACTGCGCAGTGAAATTATATGAAATGTAGGTGGTTATATCTATATAATTCTATAACATAATGAATAGGACAAATGTAATTCCTTTGATTTAAAAAAATTAAAATGGATAGGATCAAAAATTTAATCTGCATCAAAAGATTTGCTAATTGAAATTCAAAAAAAAAAAGTTTGCTTTGGTCAAAACTAAGCCATAATATCTCATCTCAACCATATTGTGTTATCTAATTAAAATTTATGTGGTTTAAGGATTTTTGTATTTGTTTTCTTTAATTTCTTCAAAATATAAAAAAAATAAAAAAATAAAGTATTTTTAGCATTCGGAAAGTTTTCTTTGGTCAAAATTTCTTCAAAATATCAAACTAAACCAGTGCAAAATTTTTGTAGGGTTATTTTTTTTTTTTTAAATGCAATTTACGTAAATTGCATATCCGTCTGTTTAAAATTAGACAATTGTACAATATACCTACATACATATGTACATATGTATGTACACATGTGTGTGAATTTAAAGATTGTCCTTCAAAATGCGACAACAAAGCGTATGCAATTACATACAGACATATGTACATGTGTATGTAAATACGTATACGCAATGTTAAAAAGCAAATAAATACACAAACACAAATACAAATACATATAAATATATGCTGCATATAAAATTAATCAAATAAATTGATTAAATTTAAATAGATACAACAGATACAACAACATATAACATGGCAAAAAAAAAAAATAAATAAATAAATAAATAAATAAAACAACAATCGATGACTGCATTAAAATTTGCACAAAATTTAATAAAAATAGCACTTAACTTCCTTAGAACAAAAGTAAAAGCATTTAGCAGCATTAATGCAATTAATTAGTGTTTAAAAAAATAAAAAAATCTAATAAAATTCACTACGCACAGCCAAGCGCACACACATAGTTGCATACATGTACATATGTATGTATGTGTCCAAGGCAGTCGCAGTGCAATAAACGCATTCATATGCTCACTAAACATACACACACTCGCTCACTGCACTCGACTGCACTCTTTCCTTGCACACACAAAAATACATACAAACGCACAATTTCCAATAAGAAACAACAAAACTAATTGTAGAAAAATTTACTCATAGTTTTTGTTGTTTGTTTGTTTGCTTGCTTGTTTCAGTGCTCGGCTCGTTTGTAGCGTTCAGTTCAGTTTAGTTTTTTTTTTTCTAATAGATATGTGCATATTTTAGAATGTAATTGTGCATCTGGCCTAGACCTAGAAAAGGAAATTTTGTTGTGTTGCTATTATTATTATAGCACACTGCTCTGCTGTTCTGCTTTGTTGTTGTTGTTGGTCGTTGTTGTTGGCGATTGCAATACTCAAACAACAAACGCTGCAAATAACGTCAAGTCAACGACGATGTCTACGAGTACAACAACAACGACAACGACGACGACGACGACGCGCGACGACGACGCGGACAACGAAGTCGACTACTCATTATTTGTTCTCCTTCCTCGCAAAATATATGCCTAAGCAAATAAAATGCATTGGAAGTGTTTTATGCAAACGCTTAATTTGTAAACAGGGTGCGTCGAACAATTTTAAACAAGTTATCGAAATAGCAAATTTTCTATTGAGTAAAAGCATTTGTTTTTATTTGGTACACCCTTTATACAATATATATAAAAATGTGACAAGATAAAAAAAACGCTAGCAAATAAAATAAATTGCAATTGAAAATTGTATCACCGTACGCTGCACCCTGTCATCGCCTATTCTCCAGTAGTCCGCCCCAACCCTATATTCTATTAACGAGCTCGAATTAGAGATGTGCCAATTTCTAGCGTGAGTTTGTACATTCGATTAAAAAGCTACAGAAGCCATTTTTTTGTGTAGCCGACGTGGTGCACGAACGTCGAAGTTGTTTAATTGAATCAGGGCACGGCAGAGGTTTTGTTGTGTAGCCGACGTGGTGCACGAACGTCGAAGATGTTCAGTTGAATCACGGTCCAGGAGAGGTTTTAAGTTTTTTTCGTATTATTTTTTGTTTACCCTGCGGCCTGTGGATTTAGCCAAACCCTTCCAAACTTTGCGATAATTACCTTGTTAGAGACCATACCATATGAATAGGGTTACGAACTGGGTTGATTAAAGTAAGACACTCGCTAATGTTTAATAATAATTTGTCACTGCTCACGATATTCACAGATAGTTGTTCATATCTATTTAGAATGCACTAACTAACGAGCCAAACGTTGTCTTCGTTATTATTATTTTTCCTCTTTTTGCTGTAGCCGTGCCAAGCAATTGGTTGCTTCTGTTGCTACTGTAACTGTTGTTGTTGTTCTTTTGTTGTTGTTGTTGTTTTTGATTTTGTTGTCACTGTCGGGAGCGGTGTGTGGTAGTTTTATTTTAAGCGGTCGCGGGGAACTATGCACGCATGTTGTCCATGTCCTCATTCGAGTCAAGTGACGTGTTATCTGTCGCCTTCTCTCAGAACTTTGACTCTATCAGTTGAATGTCGTTGCCGCAGTCATCGTCGTCGTCGTAGTCGCTGCAATTGCTGTTGCTGCTACTGTTGTTGTTTTTGTTGTTGTTGCAATTTGACGTGCACTTTTAGTAGTGGTTGTTGTTGCTGTTGTTAGTGCATTAGTTGCCGTTGCGGTTGCATCGATCTCACTAGCCAACCGCTTGCGTCTCTGTTGCCATTGCCACCGCCACCTATGTATGTGTGTGTGTGCATGTGTATGTAGTAGCCAATAGTTCCATGCTTTACTCTCTTACCGCTTGTACCGCCCACGGATAACATTAATAGTTTTTTTTTTTGTAGTTGTATTTGTATTTGAGTTGAGCGTTTGTTCATTGCATGCATGGCTTGACTTCATTTTGGTTTGACTTGGTTCAGTGTCAGTGTGTCTATTATTATTGTGCATTCATTGTTGTTGTTGTTTCTGTTGTTGTTGTTGCTATTATAATGGATGCAATGTTGTACATAGATCAGCAACAGAAGCGAAACAGCAGCAGCAGCAGTAGTTTTCGTTAAATCGTTTGTGGCGCTTTTTCGCTTTTTTTTTTCGCAATTGAAAATGAAAACTCTACTCTGACTACTTAAATATCTGTCGATCCGTCTAACTGTCTGTCTGTATAGTATGTCTGTCCATCTGTCTGTCGGTTACTTGTTTGACGTTTTGTTTGTCGATCAGACGCTTTATCAAGCAAAAAGCACTTTCCCTCTCGTTGCTTTCCATTTTTGTTGCTACATCTAATGTTGTTGCTTCGTAGAAGTTGTTATTGTTGTTGTCGTTGTTGTTGGAAAATTGTTGTTGCACTCACATCATTCGGTTGCAGTAATTATTGCACGAGCAATTTGCCAATGTTGTTGTGTTTTAAGTTGTTGTTGTTCAGTGAAACTTTCTTTAAACATTTTAATAATACACTACAACAAAAAAATGATATTTTTTTATTTTTAAATAGATAAACGGATTTATGTATGAATGCATGTACATATGTACAACTTAATACATATGTACTTAACTTAATATATAAACATACGTACAAATATAAATCATATCTATGTATATTAATATAACTAAGCACATACACACACGTTAGTAGGTGGATTTAAAAGTTATGACATTTTGAATTTAGTTTAAGCTTTTGGTAAACCATGCAGATCTTCTCGGATGGGCATAATGTACAAAAGTATTCCCAACATTCCCGAAAATAAAGGTTAATATAAAGTATAAAACTGGGAGTAAAACAATTGGCAGATTTGAGTAAGATTGGGATATTTCTTTTTGGACTATAAACAATACCGAATTTGTTGTTTCTAAATTTGGGATTCAAAAATGTTTGATGTTAGTTCCCTCCGGTGGGCTCTACATAATCTATGTTTTAAGTTAATAGTCTGTATTTTAAATCTACTCACTTTTGATGCTATTGAAAATAAGGTGTTCTATTTCGCATCTTTCTCTTTCTATTTTTTATATATATTTGGTTGTGAGAATCCCACAAAATATATGTTTATCTCTTTCTGTCGTTCTACAAAGCTACTATGTTAAAATTATATAAGCAAACAGAGGCAAAATACTACACCTGCTTATAAACACTTGAACTTTTCACTTAATTTTTGTGCAGTTTAAAACTCAATGCAAAACAAACTGCCCTCTCTCATATACAAACAAATGTGCATTGGCATTGAAAATGTATTTTTCATTTTTATATTTTTTCTTTATTAAATAGAAAGAAAAAAATGCAGTAAAATAAATGAACGAGAAAAATTTTAGTTAAAGATTTCAATACAAAAAAAAAAAATAAATAAAAAAAAAAAAAAAGTGGAGAGAAAAAATTCATATTCATAAGCATAAAAATTATTGCAAGCCAATTAAATAAGAGTATGCAGCGATATAATTATTATCAACGCCATTGCTGTATATCTTTAGTTTATCTTTTTGAAACGTTTCTTTTTTTTCGGAAATCTTCTGGAAGAATCTAAAATGGAAATGAAAATTGTAGAATGTGAGTCTCATCCTCGTTGTTATGGCGTTCCGTGCCGTGCTGCGCGTAACGCTTTATTTTTTATTTTTTTGTTAGATATTTGTAGGCTTCTATTGTTGTTTTTGTTTTATTTTTTCTATTTAACCAACCAATGTCAAGTTTGTGTTATTCAACTATTGTAATTGGAATTTTGTTTACAATCGTTGAAACGATAGATACTATACATACATACATACACTACATACATTGCTAGCTGCTAGCCAGCCAGCCAGCCAGCCAGTCAGTCAATTGCCAACTTAGAGGGTGCATTGCACTATAAAGGCATTGGATATTTGTACTTGAGCGTCTATTACATTGCATTATTGTTGTTTTTGTTTTTGTTGCAGTTTTTTTTATATATTTTTTTTTTGTCGTTGTCGTAGATTAGTATTTGTTGCTTCTAATAGTTCTAGCATAAAACATTGCTAACCAGCCAGCTAGCTACATTTAAGTTAGTTAGGCATTTGTTAGCTTCTATTTTACTACTGTTTTTTTTTATTTTTTTTTTTTTGTTTTTTTTGTGGCTTATTTTCTCATACTCGGAAAAATTTCTCGAATTGCATATCCGCATAAGTTTGAATTTCGTTCCGAGATGAGTTCAATATTATTGCTGAGGGTCTTGTGGAATACTATAGACGATGTCATTGTTTCTTTCTACTTCAGTGGTTTGCATAGTTTCGAGGTTAACATTTCAACACTGTTCGATATTAAAGTATTTTACATTAGAGTACAAATAGTTAAATTGCTTTTAATTTAATTTTTGTTTTTAGTAATTCAAACTTAAAACTTTTAATTATACTCAATTTGTAATACTCTTCATCATATCAATTCATCTATTGTTATATTGATTCGATTTGATAGTTAAAGCGAAAAATCAGCTTGGTAAATAATAATATTTTTTTTAAAGACAGAGCTAAAAAAGACTGCTAGCCAACATCACCTGAGATAAGATCTAAAAATTATGGGTCTGTCTTCAACCACATTGTGCAGACTCACTCTGAAGATGAATCTAGCCAAAACATTCTGTCCAAGCTAATGGTCGTATTCACTGAAAAATCTGTTTGACGAGGTATATTCTCAGTAATTTCAGGAGTTGTGAGACAATCCTTTATCAAACAATATAATGTGACCTTAAACCGAGCCTAGTTACAATGCAAAGAGTCCATTAGGCTCATAACTGTACATTCTAGGCTAGGGTTTAAGTCGTAGAGGCTTTAAGCCATGGCCTAAGTGCTTGCCTTGCTAGTTAAGTCCAGACACTATGATCGGGTCTTATCAATAATAGCGATAGATTTAGTGTTTTATCGTCCATGTTCTTATAACGGTATTTCTATCACCTCAGTATCATTTGCTATACATATATGAAAAAAACATTTTTTTTGACCATGTTTCGACGTGAAATTTTAAAGATGAAAAATCCTAGTAGGATACTCGAATCAAAAATTAAAAAAATTTGTGTTATTTTTCACAAATCATTTAAAATTATTCCATTTTTTATAAATTTGTACGGAATACTGGTCCAAAAGTTTTTGTATAAAAAACTTTTTTTTTAAAAAACTTTAAAAATAAAAAAAAAAAAAAAAATTTTTTTTTAAAAAAAAATTTTTTTAAAAAAAATCCAGAAGGATCTTTTGTGAGATGGGTAATATAATAAATGAATATTTAACAAGCAGAGTATACGGATTCACACCGCATCAGTATAGAAAGCCTACCCAATATAACCATGTTCGTCTGTGCGCAGTCCCGATGCGCCAATCTCGGATTCTATATAAATTATCTAATAAGTTTAAAACAAATATTTATGTTATTTAAATCATACAAATAAACTAATTATAGTCAAAGGAATTCAATCTAAAAAAAAATTAAATCAAGTTGTTTTGTTTGAGGTGCGTCGAGACGAGACGAGTCGAGCCTTTGCCTTTCGTTTTCTATTTTCTTAACATGGCTCTATATCATTTCGGTTTTTTGTTTTTCGCTAAAAAAAAAAAAATGTTTTTCGTTTTTTTTCTATTGTTTTTCACTTTTATTTGTAATAGAAAGAAGTCAGTCAGTCAGTGTAACTCTGCGACGTCGACAGCTTTAGCGGCAGGGATAGAAAATGGTGTTGGCTATGATGCCAAATGTGAGGCCTACTAAGATACTTTTACTTGTTATAGCTGGCTGCAGCAACGTTTGCCAAGTTGAATGCATGCAACGAATGATTTTAACCAGTTGTTGTTGCTGTTGTTGTTGCTATTGTTGTTGTTGAGACTGGTTTTCTTGCGTCAAGCGCTAAACTAACCATTAGAAATTAGTAACAATAAAAAGAAGAAGAAGAAGAAGGAGAGAAGAAAAATAAATGTCTGCAAGGAAAATCACGCATATGCAACTTAATTGAGAGGAAAGGAAATGCAGCGGTATGAGGTATGGCATAAAATTGCTTTTAATAATGACGATGATGACGATGATGATGATGATGATCATGATTATATTGTATGATGCATAAGTATGCATTGCGTTTTCTAAACTGGCAACACAAATGGTGGCGATGACAACGACAGCGTGAAAAAAAAACAAAATAAAAAAAAAGAAAAAGAAAAAATAAGAGAAAAGATATGCAAAGAAAAACTATGCGAAATTCACTTTCATTATAAAGCGTCGATGCATATAAATATATTTTTGCTGCTTTTGTTGCTGCAATTGCGGCTACTGAAGTCATCCAACCTGGTAAAGTCGGTTAGGAAAAGCATGATTTTCACGTTTCTCTATGTTTTTGTCTATGTCTATGTATGAGTATGTATTTATATTTGTCTATGTATTTAGGGTATTTGAGTTCGAGAGTTTGTTTGTGTGGTTATTTTGCTTTGGTCATTGCAATTATGGCCAAGATTGGCTAATTGGATAGCAACGCAGCTTTTGGTTTTGATCGATGTGGTTGCATATAATACGCTACGTGGAGAGTGATTAAAATTATTGAATTATTTAGAAGCAAGCAGCCATAATGCTTTCATGTTAATTTTGAAAAATTATGAAAATAAATATTGTAATAAGATTTAGATCTAAAAAAATAACTCTTATATATTTATAAAAAACTTGGGTATAGGTTCCACCTCTAACTGAGACTCAGTTTGATCACAACGTACCGCTTCTGGCTTCTGCACCCAGCCTAAAGTACAAAAAAACGTACATATAGATTCTCTTTTTTTTAATAGAGTCTATCTGATGTCTGCTTCCCTTATAACAGTACCAACAGATGTTGTAAGGAAGAGGACACCCCTGAAACGTTAGAACACTTTCTCTGTGTGTGTCCTGCACTTAGATCGAGTAGACTAAGACACTTTGGAAATTGGCAGTTAGAATCGCTTCAAACTAAGGTCCTTCCTTAACTGTACTGGTAGGCGCTGATCCTACAGAGTCTTTAACGTACAAAAGTTTCCCTACCAAGATTTTTATTGGTATCAAAACGACAGTTTTATGCTAATTGTGCGGGGAATATGGGTTTTTCCCCTCAGTCACCTCTATCTGTCTGGTGTCAGAATTAATGGTTGTCACAACATTTTTTGTTTGTTTTTTTTTTTTTGATACTCTCAAGACAATTAACGGTGCACAGGTTCACGATTCCGAAACTGTAAATTGCCAAATAGACGAAAATTTAACTGACGTTGAGTGTCCTACCAAAATCTTTTCACTAATTTATAACAATTGTTTACCTATATGCGACATTATTTTTGACCTAGTTTAAATGCAGTGCACATTCAATGTCGCTAAAGCCTACAGAAATTAAATCACAGTCCGGTTTTCACGGTATTTCTAACTTGCAGATACCAAACATACCTACGTACATATGTATGTATGTATGTATGTACATATTTATTTATATATGTACATATATACTTGTATGTACGTGCATATTTACAATTTTCCCAATTCATGCGCAGCGCATTTCATTTTATTTTTACTGAATTTTTATTTATTTTTTTTTTCACTTTTCGCTTTCATTTTCGCAAAGATTTTCCATGTCGCTATATGCGCCAATGTCTGTCTGTCTGTCAGTCTGACTGCCTGTTTTTATTGTTGTTGTTGCTAATGCTGATTTGGCGCTGCGAGAAAATCGAAAGTTTTTCCAGACCATAATGCAAAAAGAAAGTGCAAGTGCAACAACAGGCCAAAGAAAGGAAAAGCATTCACTTAACAATGACAGCAACGTGCTGCAGCGGAGACGAGACGAGACGACAACGACAACACTGATGACTAAGATGATAATGACGATGATGACGTTGTTGCTCTGTTGTTGTTGTTGATAATGATGAAGTTGATAATGACAGCAGCAACATGCATGCATGCAGCAATAATAAAGGCAACAAGACTAGCGACGCTGCTGCTGCTTGCAACTTGTTTAAACTTGTTTTGGCCAAAAGTAGGATACCACTGCATTGCATTGTTATTGTTATTGTTGTTGTTGTTGCTGTTGCTGCTTTATTGTCTCACTTTTCGTTGTCAAGTGCAAAATGAAAATTGCTGCAAATTAAATAGCAACAACAAAAAACAACAACAAAAACCCGCTCAATCAGCAATTTCCTTTGAATGTTGTTTAGTTTATCGTCTGTTGCCTTCTTTTTCTTCAAAACACAAAAAAAAAAAAATCAAAAAAATAATAAAGCAGCTACTTGAATTGATTTGCCTCTTCCTTTCTTATTCTACTTCGTTTTTCTTTTTGATTACTTTTCTTCTCTCGGTTTAATTGAAACACATAAAAAGTCTGGTTACATTGTGACCATCTCATTCTAGACACCATTTAATCTTTTTCTTTCTCGAGAATATGTATATATGCAATATAACTACATATTTTGGATTGAATAGTAAGTTCCGCCGTTTTCATAATGTTTCTATTTAAAGAAACTCTTTGGTGTTAAACTTCCCTAACTGTATGATCCCATAATTATATCATATCCATCAAATCTTCACGTCTTTGGAAAAAATTTAAACACACAAAGACTCCATTGTTTGATATGACTTTCTACGGGGTTTCCTATCGAAAGAACAAAATTACTTAGCTCTTTCAAAAGATTCTGAGTGTTCTATTTCGCACATTAGATAATCTCCGAATCGTATTTTATGCTACTCGGTTTGGTTTTTGAAGCTGTCCAAAATTATGTATTTTTTTGGTCCTTCTTTGTGATAAAGTAGTAAGATAAGATTTATAATAATTGGGTCGAGCTTCTTAGAGTCGAGCATACTTGATTTCAGCGTTCTTTCTTATTTTTATTTTGAACTTCATTCTTTAATTTTTTTTACATATTACAACTTTGACTATTTTACAAAGTATTTACATACTTATAATTTGCTTTTGCTTTTAACAACTTTTGCCATTGACAGTGAGTGAATCTGCTTACCACAAACACACACACACCTTACCATGTGTGCATATGTAAATATTCACACATGCAAAACTATTCTTAATTTTGTAATTAAATAAATCCGTTGATTATCATTGACATTGGATAAAAAAAAATATATATAAATATAAATAAAAACATTATTTTGCTAACATCAGCCGAATTGTAACTAAATAAATATCTGCAATACAAGAACAACAAACTGCAAACAACAAAAAAAAAAAAATATATGTAGACAAAAACAACGTCACACGTTACTTCTTATGCAAAAATAAAAGAAAAAAAGGAAAAACATTAATTTCGATAGAATCGAAGCGAAAATACCCATCACACATAATTTTTAATAGCTTTCGTATGATCATCAGTGGCGTATTTAGCGTTTTGCAAAATGGGTGAATATGGGTTAATGATTGCACAGAAGTTTAGATACTACATATGTTGAGATTAGAAGTGTTTTACTTAGAGAAACGCATTTAGTACACATTCATTGAGATTAGAAGTGTTTTCACCCATTCGAGGGAATCAAGGCTTTTCTTTTTAAATGTGGCAAAATATTATATACGTATTTTTTATTATATGCAAAGGCTCAAATTTTTAAGGAAAAAATCACCATTGGAACTTTGGGAAGTGGCCTAGAAAAAAATATCCAATACTTTTTCGTGAGTCCGGGTTCCGTAGTGCTTCTTGAAAAATAGAAAAAAACCTTGGTTGATATACAAATAACCTAGGGCCAAGAAAAGCTTAAATTTTGAAATTTTGACACAATATCTTTTTATGTATTAAAATATATGTCTTTACTTTATGGGGTCCACGATGTCTCTTTTAATGCGTTACAAAAATTCGGACAAACTGATTATACCCGTTCCTAGCCGTTCATTGTGACATGCATAAAAAATTAAAAACTGTGAAGAAGTCAAATATGATTATTTACTCATATGAAAAAAAGATATATTAATACATATGAAAGTGTATCTACGTATTAGTATCTTTTTTTATGATTTTTTTAAGAGCGCGCGACGCTTACCTTTGCAATTTGTTGACTGATGTTGTTGTCATTATAATTATTTTTTTTTTTTTTAAATTTGTTGCTTTATTCTTCATTTTTTTTAAAGCTTTTCAATATCAAGCGTAAAATGTCAACATGTAATAACAACAAAAAAAAAAAAACAAAAAAGTCTGTCAAAGTTGATTAGTAATATTAACTACGGTCATGGCGACAATTGCAATGTTGTTCTTTATTTTTTATTTTGTTTATTATTTTCCTGCTTATTTTAGAAATTTTTGTCTCATTAACATGACAGATTAGTCATATGCAGAAATAAATTTGCCATTGCATTATGTAAAATTAGGGAGCAGCGTCAATAAGGGTTATTTTTCAATGTGGGTTAATTTAATTGTATTTTCTAATCATTTTCATTGTTTAATTAATTTTTTTTTTAATAATAACATGGGTTTTTTAAACATAAAAAAACGTTAATGTATAAAAATAAATGACAGCCTTTAGTTTGAATTTAAATTGACAGAGTCATAAACTTTTGCTCTATACTTTCCTGAAAGTTGTTCGTTGAAATAATTTGATTGTTTTTTAAGCAGTATTTTTTTGCATATTCCGTAGTTTAGTCTAAACTCTGCTTAATTTTTCAAATTATAAATATAATTTGACAAGATCAAATCACCAATATTATAAAATAAAATCAAATCTTTAATATTCATGCCATTTTAAAGATACACAATCGAAATTTTTATCTAAAATTTAAAAGTTCATCTGGCCACTTTCACTTTTATATCTTGTATCTTATCATAAAAATTCTATATGTTATACTTAAAATTTTATCATTCGGTAAAATTATCCAGACAATCCCAATCACAGTCTAGAAAAAAATTTGCTTAAGCGTAGGCGGGGTGGCAGTGGTTACTTCCTTCTACAAGCTCATTTGGTTTGCTGCTGCAGCGTCAATTAGAAATCAGTCGTAACAGTTTACAAAGAACAAAGACAAAGAATCAGTACAAAGTGAAATAAAGTTTAGAAGGCCATAGGAGGAGTAGGTGAAGATTGTCAAAATGCGTTTCCATCGTAATCGAGACAAAATTTTTGAACGTCATCCTCTTAAGCAACTTCAGGCAATAAAATGATATGATATGAAATGAAGTGTAGTGGAGGTGTGTGTCTCTATCTCCGACTTTGTTTCGCAGTTTGACAAATATTTTTTTTTTTTGCGTCTGTTTCGTCTCACGGTAGCCAGTGTTTAGCATGGCGCGTGTTAGCGATGACTGCGACGCTGCAGATGATATCAGGTCATTCACTGCAAGCTACTCCAAAATATTGTTGTTGTTCTTGTTGTTGTATCGAATGTGTCTGTGTCTGTAGTGATGATGCATTTAATTTTGTTGTTTTTTTTTTCTTTCTTTATTTGGCCATTCTAAGTTCGTTTCCACCAAACAAACGATATATTTATAAAGAATAAACTCAAGGAAGTGAGAATGGGAAAACAATTTTGCAAGTATTCTCATCTATAGAAGAAAAAAAAATAAATAAATTTTGTCGAGCAACTTCCTTACCCAACATCCTAGTGTCTGCGTTAGCTGTTTTAGCTACTGTTGCCGACAACCTCGAAATCTCGAGAAAGCGTATGCATGTAATTGGGAAAGAGAAGAAGGACGGCCGTCGTCGTCGTCAGTCTGTTCAATGACTTTTGTGAAACATGAATCGACTACACAAACCAAACAGCTAAGCAGTTAACTACGTCGTCCTCAGTTTTTCTAGTGGTATAGGAAATGTAGTTGTAGGGATCCTGTCCTGGCCAAGTCTGACGGGCTTTCAAGCACACAAACACATTAACCTGTGTACTCGAATAGAATGCTTGTTTGTACATACATACATATACATACACACATACATATGTACATATATAAGCCACCTAATACGTTTCCTTTTCTCAGATACTTTGCCAACTGTGTTGTCTACATTCTGCTCTCTGCCCTTCTGTTCACCCGTCAGTCTGTCTGTCTATTTTTCGCCTGTTATATCTCTTATGTATTTTTGTTGCAAGTGCTGACAGCAACTCACCGCGCCTCCAACTGCTTGTTGACTGCATTCTCATACTATTTCTAGCATTCATTGTCGGTACATTGGACTCATTTTGTGGCACACAACACACATACACACATACTATATTTGTAATATAGCTCTCATGTACTCATTCACTTGTGCAAAAGTATGTCTGTGTCGCTTACAAAGTTGTTGTTGCATTTGGCTCATTTAAGCCAGTCGAAACCAAAAGCATTGCGCTTCCTGCCTCACATATTCTAAGCAAAGACAGACACACAGATACACACACACACACACCGACATACATGAAAAGATACAACGAGGCAGTGTCAGTTCTTCCTCTGTTGCCGCTTTCTTTATTTTCATCACACCTTATTACGAACTTTATTTACCATGTAAGAAATTCGCGTACACACACACACACATAAACATAGAATACCACAAATGTGTGTGTGTATGTATGTATGTGTATCTCTGTTTCGGCCCCCCTCTGAACGAATCCAAGCCAAACAAACGGAAAGTGAAAATTTGCTCTACTGTCATCGTTGTTTCTATTTGCATTGGCGCTCGTTGTACATACTCTCTTGTTCGCTCACTCACTTCGGTTCGGCTCCCCAACCAACTGCATTCGCTCACTTCGAACTTGCAGCGTTTGCAATTCGTTAAAACTTCGCTCTTTCGTAAACTCATGCTGCTTCTCTCTGCGCCCGATTTCGCACCTACATACATGTCACCCGCTGTGGGTTAGGAGCGCTAGTGTTCTCCCAAATGATCCTGCTTCTTCAATTCAAGTTTTACTCACGCTATTTAATGTGACCAGATACATTTGATTTTAGAAAAAACAAAATTAATTGAATTTTAATGTTTTGGAAAATAAAAATTTTAAAAATAGTAGCAGAAAAGTTTTCTTTTGAAATGTTTTTTTTTTTATATTTTTATTATTAAAAATTTTGTTTTTAATTTGGCATGATAAATTAATATTTATCACAACTGGTTAAAAGGTTATCTTGTCGTATAAAATTTATAAAAATGTTTATTTTTTTATTTTGTGAGCAAGATCACAGAGTTGATGAAAACTTTTAAGAAAATTTTAATTTAAGGTGTTTAAATATATTTAAGGTATTTTGTTCGAAGACTGAAATTTTATATATGGTAGCTATCCTTTAAAATAATCGTATGTAGATACGGAAATACTGCCAATTCGGAGCCTAAGAGAATATATGATTCGAACCATACGAATATATTTTAAACGGTCACCCTATTTTAATCATACTTCCACTTTAAGTGATTTGTTAAAAAAAACCGCTTCAAACACTCTCGCTCTCGTTCAAAAGCGAATTGAGATAACATTTATCTAAATTATAGTAAATTAAAGAAAAATAATAATTAATAAATCATTTGTTAATTAAGAATATTTAATGCGTTTTGTTTGGTTGCTTTTGTTGCAATTTTTTTAACAAGCATGTGGCGTATTTACAATACAACGACAGACATTGTAGGCGCCCCCAACAAACATAACAACAACAAAAATGCACACAGAAACACACGCATATGTATGTATGTACGTATTGTATACTATATGCAATACGTTACACTCTCACTCTCTTTTGCAATGCACAAATACAAAAGCACACAGATACAAAACAGACAGCAGACAGTCACTCACAGCTGTTGTTACTCGCTCAGTCGTTTGTTTGTTGCCATTTTTTCATTTTTTTTTTTTGCATGCTCCCCACTTTGGATTTTCGCAATGAGCGAATTTATGAACGTCAACGTCTCAGTTACAGAGAACGCAGCGCTACTGTAGTTGCTCATTCATACGCATTCGTATTTGGATTCGCATTCAGTCGCATTTCTTCTTCGGTTTACACCTTACACGGCAGCGACGAGATACTCGTACAAACAGCAACAACAACAAAAGCAGCAGCAGCATATCATCAAAAAAAAAAAAAAAAACGTTGGAGCGCGTAATTTTTCGTTTGTTGTTTGATGTTGTTAGCTGCTTACTGTTGTTGTAAAAACAACGTCGACAGCGAATTTCTGTTTTTTTTTTTTTTTTTGGGTTCGTTTATGTCGTGTCGCTCACTCGAATACCAGCTTCGTTTGTTTGTCGTTTGTCGGGAGATTTTTTTTAACAAACAACTTGAAATGCTTTTTGTGCTGACTTTAGATTTTAGTTTCGCTGATACCGTAAGAGATAAATGACGTGCAAAGCGGCAACAACAGAAAATAAAAGTAAAACGAACAAACAAATAAACAAAAAGACAGACAAATAGAAAAAAAATTATATATATATAGAAGGCAATAAGACGTAGCATGCAACAAACGTCAAACGAAAACTGTTAATAAGAAACCAAAAAAAACAACAATATTAAATGCTGCTGTTGCAATTTTTCTATCATATAAAAATGTGTCGTGATTGACAACGTCTGTTTTGCAAGTGTGTGTGCGTGCGTGAGTCGAGTTCGTGCGTGATTGCGTTATTGTATATTAAAGAAGTTATATATATATTTTTTTTGAAGAATTACAATTAGTTGCAAATAGTACGTTTTAAATCTTTAAAACTTGGCTGCGAAAGCAGCAACGGCGTTGCATAGTTTCAAAAACAAAAAACTGCAAATGCTGCAACAGCCACAACTGCGGTGACTTACAAACAGCGAAATAGATGCACAGCTGCTGCTATTGAAAGTCAAAGTGCAGCAAGCAGTTGCAAAGAACAAGAAATAAAAATAAATAAAATAAAGAAGTGTGCCTAGTGAACTACTTGTGAATATTTTTGCAAGTTCGCAAATACACATTAAAGAGCAAAGTAAAAATAAGTTTTTTTTTAATTGGCAATACGCGTTGTATTCCAATTAGCAAAAAAAAAAATAAAAAAAAAATTAATGCAACAAAAGGTACAACTAACGTCCAAATTAACAAATGTACAAACGGCTTAAAAAAAAAACAAAAATAGTGTTTTTAAATAGTATAAAAATAAATTAAATTAATTTAAAAAAAAAAATTGAAATGTTAATATACCTCAAAAATTAATGCAAATGACAACAATGCTCAGGTACAAATTGAAGTAGCTAAACCTTTCGTGAAACAAACGAAGAAGTTTTAAAAAAATGTGCACCCATTAAATGGAAACTCTAATACTGTCTAGTAAAATTATGTGCAATTATTGTTGTTTTTCTTATTAAAAAAAAGCAACACTTAAAAAAACAAAATGGCGCAAAATTATTTAAAATAAATTAAATTAAAAATTAAATAAAATAATCGTTGCGTATACGTAATAATTTCGAATAAAATTTTATATAAATAGAAAAATCTTAAAAAATGATTATGGTGCAACATTTAGTCGCTGCGACTGCACACAACTTTGGCAGTCAGGCAGCATTAGCGACAGTGTCCTCCACATCGTCCTCCGCATCGACTTTATCACCGTCATCCAGTGTGGCCAGCTCAACGGCGGCATCACCTGTAAACTCCATATGCTCATCAGTTGCAGCACATTCACCAAATTCAAATAGCAGCTCAGCTGCAACAACACCTGCTGCATCACCTGTAGCCGGTTGTATTGCCATGTCCAAATGTCCAATGGTGTCGTCACCAGCTGCAACAGTAAGCACGCCAATAAATTCACCAATACCGGCTGAAACAGCGGAACACGCATCAGAAACGGAGTCAGTGCATAAGGAAATCTCTGTAGTCAATGTAGAGGCAGCAGCAGAAGCAGCAGCAGCGATAACAGAAGAGGCAGGTGCCATATCAACCGTAACAACAAAAGTAGTCAATGAACAGTCAACATTACGGCCTAATACGCCTCCTACGACAGAGTCAACTACAACGACAGAAAGTGGGACGAAAGCCGTTGACGATTGCCGTGAATTTAAAGTGCTTTACAATCATCTGCAGAAATTCAGTGTTACAAGCAATTCCGTTGAAAATAGCTTAGAAACTGCTGCAGCGGCAAAAGCTCGCAGCACACTTGATGATGTCTCCAAAATACTGTGGGAGCACAAGCAGCAATTGCAACGCAGCTCAGTTATAACAAGCAATAATAGCAGCAGTCAACAGTCATTGCCAACGGAGTCACCAACATCACCACCACTAACGGATGCCAATCACAACAATCTAAATGTCAAGACACGCTCAAGTGATATCGATGATGATATAAATGATGATATCGATGATGATGAATTGGAGGATGAACATAATGTGAGAACAGAACTAGATGTCGAATTGGAAGAGAATTTTGAGCAAGAGGAAGCCAATTCGTATAATCATGGCACACCCGTTGCAGAACTTGAACTCGCAGAGGATGAGCTAGACGAAAAATATCACAAGAATCATCACGATGGCTATCACTATCCACTGGATTTATCACTGAGCACTGCAAAATTAAGACGCCGCAGACGCACCTATTCGGGCACTGATGACTCCGATGATTCTACTGGGAGTCGCGCAAACAATACGCATCATCATCATCACATACATCATCATCGACGCCTGTTAAAGTCGGAAGAACGCTCAGCTGCCTACAAAAAAGTCTCATGCAACGCTACTGTAAGTGAAATACTACATATCATATCGTACTCGTACAAACATACTCATACACATTAAATAAGAAACCTATTTGAATTCCCATTACATTTTGCGAAAAACGAACGCAAACGCAAACGAGTGTAGTGTGCAAAGTGGAGGGAATATTGTAGAAAAAAAGTTGTGAAATGTCAATTTGGCAACAACAGCGCGAACGAAAAATTTATAATGCATACAAAAGAAAAAACGAAAAAAACACAAAAAATAAATAAAAAATAAACATTATTTAAAATAGCGCAATTTCCGCAGCACAAAAGTTGACGTTGGCAGCGGGTCTAAGCAATTTGACTCGTTGCCGTTGCCGCTGCTGCTCTTATTGGTTTTGTTGTTGCTGCTTGCTTTTTTTTATTAGTTGTGCTAGTGCTTTTTTCCCCATTTGCTTCGTAACAATTTCCTAACCCACCTCAACAATTTTATTGATTACTTTAGGCGGCATATAGCAACAACAAAAACTACAAGAGCAACGTTGACGAGTAGTAATAATAGAAGCAGAAAAAAAAGTTGCCAATCTGCTCTGCTTAGCTGTAGCTGTGTGGCTACTCGTTGCTGCTTATTGAAGTCTAATAAGCAAAAGCAACAACAACACAACACTACATAAATTCAATTCGCTCATTTAGCCAACATTGAGCGACTCACTCACTCACTCAAATTCATTTCTTAGACTCAACTTGATAGTGGAGAGCGGCTGTAATACTCGTTGGCCTATATGACGTTTACAAACAGTTTGCACTCTGGTTTACAAGCAAATGAAAACTTTTTTTTTGATAAATTAAAATTTGAAATAAATATTAAGTTTTTAATTTTAGTTTTTATGTTTTAAAAAAATTTTTTTGTTGTAGCAAATAATCAATATGATAGTAAATACTAAGAACTTAAGCTTCGATCGTGATTATGTTACAATATATCAAACATTTATTACCATGTTTGTCCAGTACACAGCAACGCCTACTACATATGTACTTATGGATAAGTCAGTTCTTTTTTTCTCTCTCCGGATAACAACTTTTGCCCACAAACTATACATAAAAAGTCTTTTTATTTTTTGCTCTTGGACTATGCACAATTGGCTTACACTCAAATGCATGCTTATTGAGGTGTTCTTTTAAGCTCAATTGTACGTTCGATTGCACTTGCTACTCGTTTCTTTAACTTATGCTCAACTGTGCCCGGAAAGGGAACAGCGGTAAGTCAAATAGTTTCACTTGTGTGTATTAAATGGCGGCAAACGCACTCAGTTCCCAAGCGCATGGAAAACTTTTATTTTACGAAATCGTTTTTATTTTGTTTTGTTTGTATATGTTGCAATCTTTTTTTTTTTTTTTGTATATCTTACTACACAGATATATGTATCTATGTATGTGCATACTTACATACATACATATACTATATGTAAATACATATTTTTTCCTTACATTTTGTTTTCCTCAATTTAGTAATATTACCTTCAACCTTTTGTGGTTGTAAATAATTTAGAAAAGTAACAGAAGCAGTGTACTTCACTATTTGAATACTTCTTAGTTTGTCATGTAAAAAAAAAATAATAATAATAAAAAATAAAAAGAGTGAGTAAAATGTAAAGAGAACTTTGTTTATCGTTACATTTACAATGCTGTAAGTTGCTTTGTCTCTCTCTCTCTCACTCTGTCTCTCTGTGAGTATATGTGTATCTGTGTCTTAGGCCTCTTTACGACACTGCTTTTGTTCTTGTAGTAGTAATACTTGTTGTTGTTTTTTTTTTTCTGTTAAGACACAATTTTTCCTATGGCCTAATGTGAAATATTTTGAGGTAGGTTGGGAATAGATTGGCGCTTAGCACAACTGACAACAATAACAAACGTGTATGAACACACACACACTTACATGCTCTTTTTCCTCACTTACACACACTCAGTATGACATGCTGTAACATGCTTATAATGTGATAGACAGTCAAGTCAGTTGAGTATTTCTTATTAGCTTGGGAAACTAAATTTTTTTCTTAGTTTAGCGTAATTAAAATGCCGATAGACTAATATTAATTGAAAAGAAAATTTATAAGCAGAAATTTCTCATGACGCATAATTTGATTTGTGCAAATCTTACGCATTTTTTACCAGTTTTTTTATTGTAAATTGTAATATATTAAACTGTTTCGACAAGAATTGTGTATGTAAATGGAAATTATGTAATCACTTTGTAAACAAGTGGCATAAAATAAGATTCTGATTAAGATATCTTATCGAGAGATTTGTAAATGTGTAAAGTTGTTTGTTCTACATATGTACATTTAATATGATTATAAGTAATTAAGTCTGAAAATGTCAAATAAGTGGCAGATAATATCATGAGATACATTTATAAACTTCCCAAGAGAGTATAATAACTTTCGTTGAAAAAGCTTATACATATTTCGCTCAAATTTAAAAAAAAAATATCATTACACAAATATGCATGTTTGGCTTATGTAATAAATATTATATAAGTTATGTAGGAATTATACATAGAACAGTTGTTTATGGGGTCTTCAATACACATTTATGTAGTACCCATCCATATTGCATCTTTTGCAATCGTTTGCACTTATTCTTTTATGCACTCATACTAAACCTCGTGAACAGCACATATGTATTATGACTATTAAAAACCTACTTTACAAAATTGTACACTCGGAAATCTTAACTAAATAAAAAGCAAAAATAATCAAATAATTATTATTCAGTTTAGTCATATTACATATTATACATTCTTATGTACATATATTAGCTGACTTACATATATTAATGAATTTATGAAGATTAATAGGTTTAATCATAATTCTATAGGTACATACCTATTTAAAACTGATTACAAATAAAAAAAAAAAAAAAAAAACAAATAAAAAATAATGACAATGTTAATTAATATTTCAAATAAATTTTATTGCATTTAACAAAAAACAAAAATTTAAAACGTCAACAGGCCAATTTTCGATTTCTTTGTGTGCTAAATGAGTGTCAAAAGTAACAGAACAATAAAAAAAAATTAAATGAATAAGAATAAAAAATACGAACAAGTCGTATCATTTCTTAATGCGGAAATATTGAAGAAGAATTCATCGACACAAAAAAAAAATAAAATAAACCAGACACATTTACACAATTACACATACACACTCTGATACTTACAAACCATTTTGTTTCCTTTTTATATTAAAAATAACACAACAACGACAAAGCAAATACCTTTACAAATGTACATATATAGCTTAAATAAACAATTTATATATATATATATAGTAATATATACATAAATATGTGTGAGTGTATATATATATATTGGCTGTGTTGTTATCCGCGAGACCTTGAACTTGAGACTGAATTTCCAAAAAGCTCATGCAAACACAAAAACCAACGAACAACCACACAAATCCATATATACATGCATATATATAGGCAAGGAGAGAGCGCAAAGAAGCCAGCCCAGTCAGAACAACAACGACAATTCTTTTTAAACACAGACACGCACTCACACACACACATACACACACATACAGGGACAGCTGTTGTTGGTTTGATAATAAAAAAAAAGCCGAAATAAGTCAGCAGCAGTATAAATAACAACAACAACAACGGGAATAAAATAAAGTGCGGAAGGCGCCGTGCATCGAAACCGAGAAACAGTACAGGAATCGAATCGAAACGTAACGTAACACGAGCATTTAACGAGAAGAGAGCCTAAATGAAAGCTACGATTGCGTGGGTTACAAGCGGGGGGAACAGAACAGTAATAAATCGCCTACAGCCTAAGTGTATAAGTGTATGAGAGAAACTGTTAAAGAGTATGTGTCAAGAACCGGGAGTAAATTAGGGAATGAGAGTTTATATCCGTGTATTGTTGGGAGCGTAGCAGGGAACGCCATAATAAACACAGAAAAACAAAAATAACAATAAAAAAAGCAAACCAAAACCAAAAGAGAGAAAAAACAAAAACATAACAAAACAAAAAAAAAAAATACATAAATTATAATAATTTAAATATAGAACTTTCGCTTTATTGTTGTACGTGCTTATGTTGTTATTGTTTTGTTGTGTTGTGTTCATTTTTTAACGATCGTTCAGTTAATCGGGGGAATCAACAAATAATTTGCTAAAACCGCCCGCGCGCTCCTTTCTCTAACGAGAGATGCCAGAGATCGATACGAAAAAATAGTGCATTTAAAATACAATTTAAAATAATTCCGGTTTTAAAATGAAATACAAAAATTATTTATTAGATATTTTATTTATTGCGTATTACTGTTTAGAAACGAAGTTAAATAAAATAGGCCAATAACTAGCGCTGCTTTTACTTTGATTATTTAGGCTTGGCCGAATCACACTTTTTGCACGAGCCTTTTCTAGAAACTATACGGAGAAGCTGATGAATCGATTGTGTGACGTCTACGTTAGTCTTAAACTCGTTACACATAAACCTTTATCATACCAACTACAACAACAACAGCACAACACGAAACTATGACTGTGCGTGTTATAAACAAAAAAACAAAACGCCAGACAGACAGACAGACAGTCAAATAAATAAACAAACAATATGTACATTGACCTACTATTTCACATGATGTAACCCTAACAGTCCCCAAAAAATAAAAAGCGAAAAAATAAAAATTGCGATCGCTCATTCGAATGTTCGCACGCCCCCTCTATAGCCCACTAGCTCATGCAATAGTGCGTCAAACGCAACGCAGCATAACAACAAGCCAGTTCAAGTCCAAATTCGGAGAAATAATTCAAAAATTCATTAATTATAAATAAGCAAAACAAAACAAGAAAATTATTTCAAAAAATTTTAACCGAAGTTATTATACTTTTTTGGTTTTTTATGATAATATTTAAATCCTAAAATAGTTTAAGCTTATGGTAAAATGGTCGAAATAAATGGAATAAATCTTAGTAGTAAAAAAAAAGAAAAATTATACACACATATGTACATGTATGTATATGACAACAATTCTCCTATGCCTTCACTACACAAAGACTCGAACGTTAAGTTTGCGCGAATCCATTTATTCTCCAAAAATAGTTTTCTTAAAATTAAATTAAATTTTCTTAGTAAAAGTGAAATTATTTTTTTTTTTTTTTTTTTTGTTACAAACTCTTCGACAAAATTGATATCCTATGCATACACTGTATCAAAGTGAAGTGTAAAAAAAAAAACACCAAAATATATCATAAATTTACCGTTAATTTCTTTTTTGGTAACACACCGTAAACAAAATAAAAAATTAAACAAAACAAAAATAAAAATAAAAAAAAAACAATTCCAAAATAATAGTTAAGTTTGCCAATTTCTGTCCGACTCTTTTGTTCGTTTTTTTTTTCTTTTTGTGTTTCTTTGATTTTTATTTAAAAAAAAGCAACAAAATAAAATAAAAACAGTCAGTTTGAAGGTTAAATACGCATTTCATCGTTGTAATAAACCGTTAAGTATTTTATTATTATGAACCTATAAATGAATACTTACAATTATTGCATTTTAAAGTATTGCAGAAGGTCATAGACCAATCGCAAAACTAACAAAAAATTTGCAATTGAAATTTGATAAGACTTTAACTTTGGCTTTTGAGATATTTCAAGTAAAGATACAACACTCGGTGTCGCAATAATAGAATGATCTACAGTAATGAATTTACAATAGTATAAAATACTCGTATCAGCTTATTGATCATTAAAATTATAGAAATTTTAATAACAAATGCCATCAATATAAATTAAAGGCACAATTATTTATTTAAATACTTTTAATCAAGTTCTTAGAAATATTCCCATCTGCGTATGCGCAATATTTATATTTTTTTATACAAATATTACGTATACGCCTAGATACCAACAATTATTATAAGAATGGAAAAAAAGTTAACTCTTTAAAAAATAAAACATAAAATAAAGTACTCAATATCAGACCACGTGACAACCAATAAACGCAACTTTTAACAGTTAGATGCTTAAAAAAATACATGTACATACATATACAATATGTATATATATGTATACATTTGAACATATGTATGTTTATGTGAAATATAGAAGGCACAAAATGAAAAAAAAAACCTTTTTCCTACAAAAATATTTATAATTTCCGCTCGGCATAAAATTTCAAAGCGCGAAAATTAAAGCAAAAAAATATGCATGTATAAAAAACTTACGAATTCAGTAAATACGACATTTTTTTTTTACGAAAAGTATAAAACTGCATAACAGTATGTGTCATATGTATGAATGTATATATGTACTATATACATATATATAAACCGACAGACAGATATAGGAACATTTATAAATACATATGTACGTACGGTACGGTGTAAATGCGCTGAGACAGATGACAGACTGGCTTTATATGAATAATTTCCGTCCCAAAGAAAACACGACAAAAAGACAGACAACGCTACTTCGCAGATTCGTAAATATACATACATGAATGTATGCATGTATGTATGTAGTATGACCAACCAGATATTTATTTTTTGTGGGTTTGTATGTACAGATGCATGTAAAAATAAACGTGCCATATTTTTTATATTTCTGTTTATTTTTTTTTCTCGCGCTTTTAAATTGTCTTTTTTTTTTTTGCAAAACATTTTATTTTTATTTCAACTGTTTTGTAGTACTTTTTTTATTATGATTTTTTTTTTTCGGTTTAATTCACCCACAACGGCAATCAAAAATCATACAAACGTTTATATATGTACCTAAATGTACGTGTAAAAATAACAACAACAACAACAAAAGAAACTAGCAGCAGCAGCCATTATCGTTGACGCAGTATAAAAAGCAACACGAAATATAATAATAATAATAACAACAACCACAGCAACAGCAACAGCAATAGTAAAGGCATGCAATAATGCAGCCACCAAAGCATAAATTGTGAACACCAACAACAACAACAACAATATTGAGTATGCCGACAAGCCTTGACCTGATTTCTCTTCCTCTCTTACAGCTACTGCTGTTTTTGTGGCTGACAGTTGTATACACACACATTTATATGCATGTACACACATATATGTACATATAAAAGCAAAAGCTCATGTAGATATGCGTGTAACTAAATGCAAGTGAGTGACTGAGTGAGTGATTATGAATGTATGTAATTCTTTATTTGAAGGGAGGCGGGAGGCTCGTCACTCGTCAAAGATGGTTTTTATAATACTGCTACTGCTACGCTACTAGTTCGTTGTTGTTGTTGTTGTTTTTGTGGCTTTTCCTGCATTAAATGCATGCCTAATGATAATAGCATGCGATGTGAGAGTAAACTGTGCTACACAAGTTGAGTAGTTGAGAGTAATGAAGCCTACAATTTATTACAACAACAACAAAATGTATGCAAACTTAAAAGCAACGAGTGCAAATAAAACAACGAATTTAGTTTGTATGCAAGTATGTGTGTACACGTATAGTTGTATTGAGTTGTGCAGCGGTGTAAAGAGCGAAGCTTGACATTCAATGCAATTTGAGTTATTGTTGTTGTTGCCGATGTCGACGTTGACGTTGCTTTTTGCCGCTGTCGCTGTCGTTGCTTATAAAATAAGTGAAAATGCACTTTTACTTTTAAAAGTTTTTTTCTTTAGCATTTTCGTTTTTTTGTTTCGTTGCACTTCAATACGCTTAGTAGCAGCAGCAGTAGCAGCAGCGTAGGACGATATGAGCAGTAGCAACAACAGCAACTTGAATAATTGCAATGGAAAAACAACAACAAAACAGTCAAAAGAAAGTGAGATGATACGCTTTTTTCACACTTTTTTTGTTGTTGTTGTTCTTGTTGTTGTTTTGCTGCTAAAACTATTGCAATTTATGCTTTTGAGTATTTTTGCACATGTGTGCGTGTGTGTACATTTTCTTGCAGCATACGAATTGTGCCTTTAGTAGACTTAGTTTTCTTGCCTCTTTCAGTTTTTCCTTTTTTTTGTGCAACAATATTTGTTGGCTTATTTGTTTTATTTGCTGCTATTGTTTATATTTTTGTTGTTTGCTTGCAAACGTTTTGAGTTCATGGCATCTAAATTGGGGCATTTCAATTGCGAACATAAATACTACATGCATACATACATATGTGCAAAAGTTACATACGAATATCATTTAATGCATATACATATACATAAGTAGGAATCTGTGTTGCACATATGTGCATACAAACATACATATGTATATACATACATATATTTACATACATATATTTGTGTTTATTTGTGCATGACATTCATTGCAAAAAAAAAAAAAAAAAGCAACAAAAAATGTGAATTTTATGCAAAAAACTAAGTGAATTATTTTTATATGATATAATTACTCACTTTCTACCTTTTTCTATTTTTTATTTTTAAAATTTAACTTTAAATTTCGCTTCTTATATGAACCCGAACATAAATACTCGGGTTTAGATCGGACTTTTGCACTCCACTTTTCCCTATTGTGAATCTGCGGTTTTATCGCAGTTCTAGTTTTTTATTCTTCTAATATTAATTTATAATATTTTTTTTAATGTATTTAATTAATTTTTTACAATTATTAAATACATTTTAAAAAGGAAAATGCATATAGTAGTAAGGAACATTGTTATATGAGTATATTGACAGTTAAATTCCCCTAGATTCGTATATCACAACTTAATCGAATTAAAAATTTATTTAAAACTTTTTTTTTTTTTTTTTACAGATACTGAAATTCCTATTGTCAAACAATCGACAAGTCCACCACCAACAACCACAACACCAACAACATTAACAGCACAACAACAACAACAGCAGCAGCAGCAACAACATCTTCAGCAACAACAACAACATCAACACAATGCAACATCATTTATTAGCAATGCAACATTACTCAATATTAAATCAGAACAGACGACACACCAACAGCAGCAACAACAACAACAACAGCAACAACTTGCCAACAGTTTACAACAACATGGTGTTGCAGGAGCAACAACGGGAACAGCGACAGCAGCACATCAACAACAACCGCTTGCAATACCACATCGTCCACTGTTACACAACTTACTTAGCGGCGGTGCAATCTATAATCCACATCACAGAAACTATACAGCAGCGACAACAGGTGAGTATCGCATTGGCAAAAAGCAAAACGCATTGACAAAAACGATAGTGTACATATGAACATGATTCATTTGTAATTATGAATTTCTTCTTTTTTTTCATTTGCAGGTTCATTTCCGCCCAGCCCTGCAGATAGTGGCGTTTCCGACGTGGACAGTTCCAGTTCAGGTGGTCAGCCATGTAGCGATGAGCTAAAGGCGCGTCTTGGTTTACCCACAGCGCACTGTGCACCACCGCCGCCCAGTTCTCATTTGCATGCAGCTGCAGCAGCGGCCGCCGCAACAACGGGCACATTTTTGCATCCAAATCTGTATCAGAACTCTAGTTCATTGCGAAACATTTGGAATCGTGGTGTTGGAAGTGAGTAAAGTTTTATAGCAATTCGAATTAGCACTCGAAATTATATATTTAAACACGATCATTAGCGGCGCCAGAACCGAACGCTTAAAATTTTTCATGCATACAAATATCTCAAACAAATATGTTAGACGGCAGCGAAGAGGTGGGAGTGATATGCGGTAGCAGCGCTGTTGGGGACAGACAACAAATAATGTACATGCATATCATACCTACATATACAGTTAAACATACATACATAACATACATACATAGATACATCCGCGTATAAATATCTGTATGTTTGTATGCACTCTTATACTTACATACATACTCGTACATACTCGTACATTCGCATACATAAAGCAATCAAATGCATAAAGCATGTATTGCACTCGCTGCGATGTCATCGCATTTGTGTGTGTAGCGTATAAAACTGTGGTCATCGACACATTGCCTTTGCGCAAATTGTGAAGGTCACAACGACAAATGTACATTTGCAATTTAGCGTAGCAATGGGGAGCAAAACAGAATGACAGAGAGCAATAGAGCGAGCGAGCGAGAGAGAGAGTTACAGAAAGAGAGCGTCAACCAATATGAGAACATGACAAAATGCACGACATTAAACGAGTAAGCGCCAATTTTTACTCGACTCCACATACAAATATGCATACAGGCACACACACACACATACATAACATACGCAGACACATATACATACATAAAGACAGATTCAATAGATGATGAGAAAATGGAGAGCGATAACTTGTTATTTTGAGTGACAGAGATATGTTATGAAGTGAGCAAGGCAATTGTTTAAATATACAAGGTTGATTTTAAAAGTTCCTTCAATAATTAATATATTTTTAAAAAAGTTTAAGAAAATTGAATTATTTTTGCCTACTACTATTGTTATTATCTTATAATTTTACTTATGTATTTTATTATTATAATTTTTTGAGGTATTAAAATTTATTTAAACATCGAATTACGAATCTTTTAAATCAAGCCTTTGCGTTGTTTTTGTACTAAAAATAACATTTTTATTTTCTTAATTAATGAGCAATTATTACTCAATATTTATATCAAACCCCCTTCCATCCTTTTTCTTACGCTCTTTCACAGTGTCTGATAATTATTACCTGCCGCTAGCTGCAAATGGAACAGCGTCAACCGCTAACGGCGGTACTGGTAGCACAGTTCCCGGGAGTAATGGAAGCAGCACAGGAGCAGCGACGAATGGCGCTAGTAGCTATCTAACATCGGCCTATTTTAATCCAACGGCAGCAGCAGCAGCACGCAGTGTCGCTGGAACAGCTAGTGGAGCGTTTGCAACACATCATTCCCTGCATCATCAACAGCACCATCAACACCAACAGCAGCAACATCAACAACAGCAACACCAGCAACAACAACAACAGCAGCAGCACTTACAGCAGCAACATCAGCAACAACAACAACAAACACACACCGGCCTACAACTGCATGCGCATTCGCATTCTCATACAACACATGCCACAAACGCGCAAACACAGCATTCCACAATAGCTAGCAGTAGCAACAATAATAATAACAACAACACATGGGCAACGGCGCAGTAGTAGCGGAGCAGTGGTGGGCAGCACTACAGCCTCCATGTTCGGCGGATTGTCTGGATTGCATGCACAAAGTGTTATACAGCCAGCCACGTCGAGCGTTAGCTATGATCTCTCCTATATGCTAGAACTTGGTGGCTTTCAACAACGAAAAGTTAAGAAACCGCGTAAAATAAAACTTGAGATGGGCGTAAAACGACGCAGTCGCGAAGGTTCAACAACCTATCTATGGGAATTTCTATTAAAGCTGTTGCAAGATCGTGAATACTGTCCGCGTTTCATCAAATGGACAAATCGAGAGAAGGGCGTCTTTAAACTTGTCGATTCAAAAGCGGTATCCCGTCTCTGGGGCATGCATAAGAATAAACCAGATATGAATTATGAGACAATGGGACGCGCTTTACGATATTATTATCAACGCGGCATACTCGCAAAGGTTGATGGGCAACGTTTAGTCTATCAATTTGTTGATGTACCCAAGGATATAATAGAGATCGATTGTAATAGCGTATGAGTAATCGGAAGCGAATATAGCCTAGAAGGCATGTATATAACTAAGCGAATAGCGCAGTTTTTAATTTAAAATAAAACAATACAAAAAAAAAAAAACGGAACGCGGCAATAGTAGAATTGTAATAGTTGAGTTGAAGTTGAATTTGTAATAGATCAAACGTTTTATATACATTACGAGTACATAGAATATATTGTAGCACAGTAATTTAGTATAATAGTTGTGTGCAAATTGTAATACATAAATACAGATAGAATGAGAGAAAGACAGACAGACATACATATGTAAGTTTATTTACAAATCTATCGATCTATCTAGTAGATACATTACCACAGATACATACATATATATATGGTATAGCTACTGTTCTATTCTAATGAAAATTGTTCAAATTATTTTTTTTTGTTTTTTGGATTTATTTTTGTTTTCCTTTTTAAAGAAGTAAATCTAAATTTGAATGAAACAATTAAGTGTTATACAAAAGTCGTAGTACACATGTTACATACAAAAAAAAAAAAAAAAAGAAAATCAATGATCTATTATATTATTGTATATTTAAAATATCTTAATTGGCGTGTTGTAATATTATTATTATTATTGTTATACTATATATTATTATTATATTATTCAAATTTGAGGAAATTCCGCAAATTGAAAAATTTACGAAAAAAAAAAAAATAATGAAAATGTTTATAAAGTGCATCAGCATTTTATGAGACTAAACAGGTCTCAATGCCGTTACTTTATATACTATTTATAAAATTCAATACATACATAAATAAGTTCTATGTACATATGTTTATGTGTATGTATATATCTACATATATATCTACTTAATATATATATATGTGTATATGTGTGCGTAAATCTGTACAAAATCTTTAGATTTTCTATTCAGTTACATTACGTACGCATATTGTTTTTGTTGCTTATTTTATAAATAATATTTATTTAAGAGGATATCTACGAAGTAAAAATTAGTTAAGTAACGATATAAAAAAATATATTTTAAAATTCTTTGAGTTGAGTTTTTATTTAGTTAAACATTTTTTTTTAGTTTTAAGAAGAGTTTAACGCAAGAAAACAAAACAAACAGACAAAAAAAAAAAAAATAAAACAAAGTAACCCGCTAAAATTGTAATTATTTACTGCTTAAGTTTTATATATTTTTATGTATATGTACCTAAATATTATATTATATAAATAATTGTTTTTTAAAAATTTATTTTTAAGCGACAGCTTACGCAAAACAAAGTCAACAATGCGTCCCTTTCCCCTGAGAAAATTAAACAAAAAAAGAGAAATTATTTCTCCATCCTAAAAAAAAAAAACAAAAAACTATTTGTACCTGTTTCGAAAGACTACTTTTTGGCAATTTATTTAATTTAATTTTTGGCAAAAATTTTTTCAGCTAAAAGCTACTACATATAAATATATCAATATTAATTTGCTAAAATTTTAAGTATGTTTAAATTATAACAGTTTGAATTAAACTTTTCGCAAGCGTTTGATTAATATAAATAATTTGAATTTCATAGTTCGTTTTTTATTTTGAATTTGTATCAAGATGATGCTTAAATTTTATATAATATTTTTTTCCAAAAATTTTTTTCTCTCTAAATTTCAGTATTGCAAAGTTGAAATCATGTTATTCCTTTTAACTGTTATACACACACAAAAATATAATCAAACGCTTAAAAAAAACTATTTTTACTTCTATCTTAATATACATATATTTCGTACCAAAAAAAAAAAAGTTCCTTATCTATGCTGCCTCAAATTTTATGATCCCAAAAATGTATATACCTCTTAGTTATCTTAACTATTGTAACAAACTGTTATAATTTAATTTTATTTAAAATTTAGCATTAGCAAGCAATCGTCAACTGCAAACAGACACATTGTAGTCTTTGTTTTCGTAAACTGTGAAACTAACTAACTAAAATGGCAATAATTTGTAAAGTTTTCTTAAGTAATTTTTAAATATTTTTGTTTCGTTTTAATTATTATTATTTTCTTTTTTAATTTTGGATAAACAAATCTTTGGGAATACTGCTATACATAATGTTTATTTTAACGCCACTGCCACACAGATACTGCAGTTAATTATAAAAATTTTTTTTTTTTTTTTTTAGATTTTTTAATACATATTCTGGTTTACTTTTGAACTTACAGACGACATCTTAAGAACTATTCTCATAAAAAAAAAATAACAAAAAAATTCCTAAACACTGCCCAATGTGCAATCTCTTTCAAAGAATAGAAATAAAAATACAACAAAAACAAAACAAAAAGTATAAAATAGAAATATTAACAACAACAAACACAACATTTAAATGCAAATTATATACATACATACTACATACATAAATAAATAAAACAAAGTCCTAGTTGTCTAAATTTTTAATTATTAATTTAATTATGCATTCTAAGTACCTTTTCGTAATAATAAAAAAATATATAAATAAATAAATAAAAGAAAACAACAAAAAATTGTCATGTTTGATTTATTTTCTTTAATTTAAAATTGTTTAAAAAAAAGATGAAAAAAAAGATATAACAAATAGAGAAAAACTTAAAAAAAGAAAAATATTTGTATGCAAAACTGTTTAATTGTAAACATTTTTGAATTTTTTTTATTATTATTATTTTTATAAATAAAAATTATTATTTAAAATTGTTTATGCGTTTCATTGTTATTATTATTTTTAACATTTTACAGCATTTTTTTTTTTTTTTTTTTTTTTATTTTATAAAAAAAAAGCGTACAAAACCAAGTACCAAGTGAAGAAATTCAAAAGAAACCCGCAACAAAATTTGGAATATAGAATACCTCCCTCAAAACTAGTTAAGTAAATATATATATATTTAAAAAAAAAAACTATTTTAGATAAATTTAATATATGTATAATGTAGCTAATACAAAAAGATTTATAAAAATAATAAATTAATTAATTAAAATTAAATAAAACTTCATGCAATAGGCGCAACTGAAGTCTCAGTTTTGAGGTTTCCCAAAATGAACGAATGAATTAAATATTTTAATAAACAAATATAAAAATTTCAAAAAAAAAATATAAAAAAACATATTAATATAAATAATTCATCTTCTAGTATTTTAAGATACATATTTGCATTTAAGAAACATACAATTTTTCGAAAATTTTCGAACTTAAAACAAAAATAAAAAAAACCATACAAAAATGTAATAAATAAAAATTATAGCAAAAAGTAAAAACCAAAAAAAAAAATAAAAAATGAAAGAAAATCGTACAATACAAAATATGCAAAAAACAATTAAGATAAGTACAACGAATCATCAATAAATGCAGCAAAGCTTTAACTCCGACATTACAATATATGGTATCAATATAGACACACTCACACACACACAGCTCTAGAGAAAATTTAAAGATATAAAATGAATGATTGAATTTATTGAAATAGTTTAATAATTAAAAATTTTGCTTAAAAAAAAACAAGAAACAAAATACAATACAAACGAACCGATCAAACATAATGAAAACATACAAACATATATAAATATATATAAAAGAGTTATAAATCCAAAATATATCGTATCTTTATGCTTTTGAAGCAACTTTTTCGAAAATATGTCAAATACATTGGAACGAGTCGAGTATCAAGCATAATTTTAAGCTTAGCTCATTTTATTTAAATATATTTAGCTAATACATATTAATAAAATTATATAAATGTTTATGTATATAAGCAACTACTGGACCTCATGTTTAACGTAAATGGTAAATACAAATATTAAAAATAAAATAAATAAATAATATCAAGTTCGGTAACATCGAAACTTGTGTTAATACTCTTTACACAGAACTTAAGAATAATTTGCCATGGTTTTCGAAACTCCAGATCAGACATAATATTTCTAATTTTTAATAACTCCAAAGTATTCCAATTTTTCTATATAAAATACGGACAATTTTTTACAGATTTCATTAGGCGCTATAATTTAAAAATAGTCTGATATTAAACAAATTTTAGCGCCATAAAACCCGCCCTTATAAAATTTGGTACTAGGGATTTTAGAAAATAATTTTGAAAAACTTGAAAAAAATATTTGTCCATTTCTGAATTACTTGAAAGTGATTTTAAATTTTAACGCCAACAAAATCGAATTTCAGTTTTAATAAATTTAGTCTTCCTAAGAAAAGTAGTAGACTCGTTTTTTATACAAAAACTCTTAAAATTGAATCATATAATAGTAATATAATTTATGGTATCTTTGATATCTATTATTTAAATCTATTAATAATAATTTTCTGACTAAGTTAAATGTAAATAAAGAGTATTAAAAAAAAAAGTAAAATAATAAAAAATGAATATTCAAAGAAATTCAAATGCTGGTTAAGACCAAAACAAATTCGTTATAAGCTATAAAAACTTTTGAAAAAAAGTAATTTTATTATATGTAAAATTTTCGATATAAACTAATTAAATAGTCTTAATTTTATATTTAAAAAAATGTAAATGACATGAGCAACAAAAGTCCAGCCTAAAGTTGTCAAAATGCATACATACTACGAGTATATGTATGTCTATATTACATGGCCCCCCTAGGTAGCTTAACTTTAGAATAAAACGCGAACGAAATTCTTTAAAAAGAAGATTGCAGATTGAAAAATCAAATAAAATTATTCAACAATTTTCTTTAACATAAAAGAGAAGCAGAAAGAAAGTAAAAAAAGAAAGATCTATGATTTAAATGTGCAAAGATTTAAAAAATTTAAATTTAATATGATTATTATTATTATTAACTGTTATAATGGCGTATAATTCATATATATAAATATATACATACATATATAGTATATATATATTTTTAGGTATAAGGATTTTAGCTAAATTTTGTATATTTTAACTTGAAAAAAAAAGAAGAAAATAACAATAAAAAAAATATATTATCTGTTTTATATATAACATGCAACAGTTTAACTTTCATGAGTTTTGATGGGTTTTCGACAAAGTTCCTTTTAATTGCTCAAAATTTCATTGTGCAAAGAGGAAAAGAGCATACCAGAATTCCGCGAAAATTCGCTAATCTGCGGGCTCCGCGCCGCTTGCTTCGCGCAGTGATTAGTGACTTTGAACAGGTAGGCAGACAGCCAGGAAGGCGCCTTGCCTAAATGTCTATATTAAACGCAGGACTACAGGACACGTTTAGTTATTAGTTTACCTTCAAGTGGTATGCATCAAATGTAATTTTTGCTAACAATTGATTTTTTTTTTTTTTTTTTTTTGTATTTTTTAAATAATAAAATTGGTGGTAAGTAAAAACGAATTGAAATTAAATTTAAATACTTTATTGTTTTATTATTGCGTTGAAAGAATATATTGATTATGTTTGAATATAATGTATTTGAAATGTATGTATGTAGAATAGAACACGTAGATTTAGACATTAAAAATGCTAAATATTCTGCGGCTTAAAGCATACCGTGGTGAAGTTGAAATTGCAAATGTTATAAAACTTAAATCTCGGTCGGTACCAGCGATGAGTCACCCTGTAGCGCCAAATACATGATACTGTCAGATTTATACAGCCACGTAGGAGTGAGTAGTTAAATTGGAATAAAACAGAGATAGATATATGGTATCGTATCTATATCGCCAGCAGTGCTGCCAACTTTTGTTTGAAAAAAAACTGGGAGGAACGATGCAAAAAAAGCTGAAAAAGCTAGTTTAGTGACTGTATTTCTGTATCACAAAATCATTTGTTAGAAGGAAACTGAACAATTTAAGCAGCAACTGCTCTGTTATTCATAAGATGTCAATAATTTTATCAATGTGGTCTTCATTTCCCTAATTTTCATTATCATATGGTAATCCCGTTCCTATCATCCGTAAGAATTTACTCTTTTGGCATTATTATTTTAAGATCACTCGAATTGACTCAAATAAACACACTTCGCAGTTGCTAATGACAGAGACGCAATTATAAAAATTGGCTTATCGATGTTTTTTGAAATTGTTTCACAGCACTAGCAATCGAAATGTATTAAATAATAAAAAAATAATACATGCTGGGGTCGGTAAAATTGCCTAATTTTTGCATTAAATTCAAATTAAATTAATTTCATTAATTAATTTCATTAAAATATAATAATTTATGAATATTCCTGTACACCTACCAAATTGCTTTCCAAAAAAGCAAGATTTAACGGGAAAAAGCGATGGATTCGCTAGAGAAACTGGCAACATTCTGTGTCTCGTTCGCACTACTGTACGTACACCATCAAAAGTACAGTTTCAACTAACTATAAGTGCGAGCAGTGCAGCAATAAAATAATACAACTCTGTATAATACAACGCTGCTTCGCTGTCCGACGAAGACGAAATAAAGTGTAATATTTGTGTTAAATTTGTGCATTTTCTGCCAAATATAGCGTCATGCCTTTGTGCAATTGACAATCAATCAAATATCAACTATGAATTGAGTGACAGTTGCGTAACTTTTTGGCGTTTGGACGTCGACGCAGCGTCCGTGTCCGTTTTCCAGATACTCAATGGAACAAAGTGAAAAAAAAGAAAAACTCGTGGTCAAAAGTTTTATGCTCAGCATTTTACGCTTTGCAAAACTAAGTCTTCAATGTTAGATACACTTAAAAACGACCTCATTTTAAGCTAAATGCATTACCTGGTGTTTAATCCGTGGTTTTCCCCAATTTTCGTACAGTTCCTACACCTACACCAAGCAAAAAAAAGAAATCGACATTCGCTTCGATTTTCGTTTGACGCAGCAGCAGCAGCACAGCCGAAGCCACAGCAAGCAGCGGCAGCGGTGAGCAAGCAAAAAGCGAAAGAAGCAGCAGCATCGTAAGGCATACGGAGACAACGACGATATACAAGCGTAAAAAAGCCAGGCGGAAAGTGCAAGAAGAAACGTATTTACGCAGACGAACAATTCGAAAATAAAATAAAAACAACGCATTTGCTTTTTTTTTTGTTTTTTCTATGAAGTTTTAAAAGCAAAAAAAAAAAAAAACTTTTAAAATGAGTTCGATCAGCGGTTCTACTAGTGCTAGCAGCAACAATAACAACAACAACAATAGTAGCAGCAGCACTTCTAGCAACATCGGCGTAAGCAACAACAACAACAACACAAATAGTAGCAGTGGCAACAACAGTCAAAACAATGTAATTGAGAAGGATAAAATGTGGTACTTCTCCTCAGACCAGCTTAAAAATTCACCGAGCCGTCGCTGTGGAGTTAAATTTGATCAAGAATTATCGTACAGACAACTGACGGCATACCTTATACAAGAGATGGGTCAACGTCTGCAAGTGTCACAATTATGCATTAACACGGCTATTGTTTACATGCATCGATTTTATGCCTTTCATTCGTTTACGCATTTTCATCGCAATAGTATAGCTGCTGCAACGCTTTTTCTGGCAGCCAAAGTGGAGGAGCAGCCACGAAAATTAGAGCATGTAATAAAAGCCGCCAACAAGTGCCTGCCGCCGACATCAGAGGTTAATTATGCGGATCAGGCACAGGATCTTGTTTTCAACGAAAATGTTTTGCTACAGACGCTCGGCTTTGATGTGGCCATCGATCATCCTCACACTCATGTCGTAAAGACCTGTCATTTGGTTAAAGGTAAGTAGTCGTTTGTGTGTAGCGTTATTGCGCACTGCTAAACTCGACACCAGTTATGAAATATCAATATGTTTATTTTAGCGTGCAAGGATCTCGCTCAAACATCGTATTTCCTCGCCTCGAACAGGTAATGAACGGGCAAATGGAATCTTTTGCGCGATAACCAATGCCGCCTTCCATCGCAGTTTTTGCCACAAATCCTTTGCTTATTTTCATGTTGCTTTTTTCGTTTATTTTTACAGCCTTCATCTGACCTCAATGTGTCTGCAGTATCGACCTACAGTGGTGGCATGCTTTTGCATTTATTTAGCATGTAAGTGGTCGCGATGGGAGATACCGCAGTCAACGGAGGGCAAACACTGGTTTTATTATGTGGACAAGACGGTAACGTTAGATTTGTTGAAACAATTGACCGAAGAGTTTATTGCTATCTACGAAAAAAGTCCAACACGTCTTCAGTCCAAGCTAAATTCAATCAAAGCAATCGCACAGGGAGCTAGCAACAGAGGCATGAAGGATAAATCAAAGGAAGATTTCAAGATGGCTGACATAATGAAAGGGTATCACTCGTCTATTAATACGTCGGATAGTAACAGTAATGGATCATTTTCGGATGTCGCAGTTCAGCAACCGTCGCAAAATCAAGCACCAGCTTTATTACCGCCACCTTCGCAACCCCCTCCTGCATTGCGTAAATCCGATATACATTCTAGTCAGCATCGCGCACATCATAGCACTGCGTCAGCTGCACATCATAGTAAATCAACGTATAATGTCACAGGAGATGCTATATCAGGTAAATATGGCGATATTTTAATATTTTCAGTTGTACGGATTCAATAGCATTCGAATTACAGATCACAAATTAAAACAGTCAAGTTATGGTAGCAATGTTGTAAATCGTCCTCCGCCAAATCTTCAAACTATGCCTTCAAGTTCACAGCGGCCGAACATGCCATCTGGCAGTAGTCGCCCATCATCATCAAACAATCTGGCATCTCAAAGACCTCCACCACCGCAGATGCACCCAGTGGATTACCATAAATCATCAACATCATCATCGCGAGAAATACGAAATGGTTTGCCTGGCACTCATGGCGTTCCACCGCACCAACAACCTCACAAGATGCAATCAAAACCGCAACCAGACTTGAGCGGCAGCGTTCGAAGCTCGTCAAAAGACCCTTTGGGTCGAATGCCTGACTTGACTATCAAGCAATCCAACAACAAGTTGTATCCAGGAGGTCCGCCTCCATATGGTAGCACTAGTCAGTTACCGCCACTTATTCCGTCGAACAAAATAGAAGATCCGACACGCAATATACTTCAAAACCAACGATACATGCCGAGCGGCAGTAGTAGCAACCCTGGTGGACAACCTTCTTCTGGAAGTTATCATCATCATCGTACCGGTGGTAATACTGGAAGTTCGGTTAACTCGAGTAGTAACACAAGTAAATCATCCGTCCTTGGTTCGTTCGAACCGATACAGCCTTTGTACGGCAATCAAACACATCAACAGAATATAAACAGCAACTATGCTGGATTACGTGGATCCTCTTCTGAAATGCAAATTGATGATTACACATCCGGATCTTCACACAATCATGCATCCATTCATCAAATCATAACACAACCAACACAATCAAAGGCTCCTTCCGCCACATCATCGCTTTTCAGTCCTGATTGTAAAGATAAACCACAACAACAACACCACAATGGTCCTGTCGGTCCGGCACACCATGATGGGCTTGTCTATAAATTTCCAGGCACCAGTCGTGACAAGAATAGTCCTAAAAAAGAGCGATCCTCTTCATCTTCGAGTGGTACGCCAACTAAAAAAGATAAAAATCGAATGTCGTCAACGTCTATTAGCTCTGTTTCGACGTCAAACGTTAGTGGTTTGGCTAGTTTGCGTCACGAACCACATAATCAATTGCTGAAATCTAGTGGACCACCACCGCCACGAAAATCCGAAGCGGCGCCTGGTGTCCCAGCAGCTCAAAACGAACTTGCTGGCTCCAGTCAGGTCGTTAGTGGTGTTGCTGGCATGAAGCGTTCAAATGAGTTGACTGGTTACACAAAATACGACGATGACAATTTGCAGCGCGATAAAATGCGCAAAGTGGACAACACAACGCAAGGTACGATGGGTCTCTCTTCATTTCAATTTCCTGGTAGCAACAAGAGCACCGATAAGCATCCCATTGCAATCAGCAACGGTATAGAGACAACGCCCGACTTAGTGCGCACCCTACTAAAGGAAAGTTACACACTCCCTCTACTTAAAACAGAACCTTTGACAAATCCAGGTTTAAAACCACCAGCTGAGCTACTCGATCCGTGTGCTGGCCTAGCCACAACCTCTTTTCATAATAGCAGTAACAGTAATAGCAATCATATAGAAACACCAATGGACGCACAAAGCCAAGTTGAGCAAACATCCACCAGCGCCGATGATAAACTTGATGGCAGTAAGGACAAAAAGAAAAAGAAGGAAAAGCACAAACACAAAGAAAAGGATAAGGACAAGTCAAAAGATCGTGAAGAACGTAAAAAACATAAAAAAGACAAAGATAAGCATAAAGATCGCGATCGTGACAACGATAAATTGGAGCCTGTGAAAGTTGTTATACCGAAGATAAAGATTGCAACACAACACTACAACAAGCCAACGGATAGTAACTCTACTGGACAGTTGCAAACAGCATCATCCGGGCTAAAGATTACAATCTCCAAAGATGTTTTGCAAAACTACAATGCGGGCGCAGCTTATGCAGGTTCTTCGAGCAACAGTAGCCAAGCAACATTACACAATAATCTAACGCAGAATCAAATGAATTTGGGCATGACACACGCCAGTGGTATTGGAGTCGTATCCAATTCAAATGTATTGCCTAATAACATTGCCTACGGGGCCATTAATATGGGCGGAACTAATACAAGCGCAGGCAACATTATAAACACCAGCAACAGCACCACAAGTAGCAGCAGCAGTAGCAGCAGTAAGAAAAAGGACCGCGATCGAGATCGTGACAAGGAAAAGAAACGTAGCAGCAATGAATTTTCAAAATATAATGGAAATGGCAATGCACAAAATTTTATTACTGGTCTTGGTGGCAACCTGATACCAACATCATCTGCACCAATGATGCATATGCCGCCAAATACGTTGATGACAACCGTAAATACGAGCAATAATTCTTCGTCGGCGTCGGGCTATGCAAAAAAATGAATTTTTAATTAGATGCTTGATTGGTAAGTTCATTTTTTAATTGGATTATTAAAGTCGTCGTGTATGTGTACAACTGCAACCAACTGTTGACTGATCATCACACATGTTGTCTGTCTATATCCCTTTTTTTGTAGGCGATGTAGGAGAATGTTTTCCAATTTCAACAATCGAAAGATCGTGTCGTGATCATTTTGTTATCCAATGGAATATAATTATAAAAAAAAAAAAAAAAAAATTATTATTATTACTAAACGTGTTTTATTATTACGGAATCGAAGTTTAACGAAGTAAGAGTAAGAGAGTTAGAAGCAAGAGGTGTTAAAGCCTATTTTTAGTTTTTAAAAGGACTCAAGTGTACAGAAATTATGCTAATTATGTATTTAAAGAATGTATTTAATTATGTATTTAATTAAAAGCACCAAAAGTGGTTAAACAAAACAAAAAAAAAAAAAAAAACAACTTTTGCACCAAAGTGCGCAGTGGTGAATTCTTATTATTTAACTAGTTTTTTTTTTTTTATAATAAATTTTAGCATGTAAGCATTAATCAAAAACAAAATAAAATTAATAAAAATATGGTACCAACACTTAAAAAAACACATTTTTAGTTTAAGTTAGCAAAATTACATTACAACTACATACATAACTACAATGTATATAATATACACGAACACATACATACAAGTGCTTCAAATACCAGCAACAAATAGATACAACAACAACAAAACAACCAAACCTTCCGCTTCGGCAGAAAAAACTTTAGCAAAAATAGTAAAAAAAAATAAAACAACAAAAAAATAAATAAAACAGAAACAAAATAACGAATTAATTTATTAAACAAAAAAATATTAAAGATAAAAAAATTCAACAAAAAAAAAAAATAAATAAATAATTTGTCTTTAATTATAAATTAAAGCGCAAAATAAAGAAATGAAAACTAATAAAAAAATATATATCTCAAATTAGGGTTTAATAAAATCGTATAATTTCTTTTCATTGTTTCCCCATTTTTTTTTTTTTTTTTTTTTTTGCAAGAATGATAGTTTGATTACTTTAGAAATTGATCTTGGTTAAATTGTTTGCAATATATTCTTTTTCCAAAATCTTAAAACGAATTAAAATTGTTGTGCAAATGTTAAATTTTAATGAAAGTAGATAATCGAAAATGTAAGAAACGAATAAATGAAAAAAAATTCAAGTAAAAAAAAAAAAAAAAACGTTAGAATTAATTTGCGTTAATAAATATGAGGAAAGATACAAATCGGTTTGAAATTTAATACTTTCTTAAATTTAAGATTAGTTTTAAAATATGTTTAATAAAAATTAAAACCATTTTTAAATTTTAGTTATATTATGTTTCTTACTTACTGTATATATATATATATATATATAATTCAATTAAATCAAAACAAACAAAAAACCAATAAAAAAAACCCAAAAAACTTCAAAGTTAAAGCTGTAATTTTTTAAACTCAGTTCGGAATAAAAAAATACTTTCGTAATATTAAAAGCCATTTCGATATAGCAATCTGTTTTCGAAGAAGGCATGACAGACAGTATCATCTACAAATAAAAGGCAAAAATATTATGTTTTCCAAAATAGTTTATTTATTACAATTAGGGATTAACAACTCCAGAAATCTTTTCAATCCAGTCCAGGTAGCTGGTGACACGAGTAAAAACAGCTGGATGACCCTTTTCACAGCCCAGCGCCAAACCAAATGAAGTTGCTCCGATCAAATAGTTAATATCACCGTCTTTGACCACGAGTGGGCCTCCAGAATCTCCATTGCAAGTGGAACGTCCGTTCTTAGTACTCATACAGATCATCTTGTCTGTAATCATGCCCAACCAGAATGTGTTACATGTTTTTTGTGACATAATTGGCATTTCAACGTAGCGCAAAAGAGGCGAAACACCTTTAGAAGCATCACTATCGCGACCCCAACCTGAAGCAAAAGCATTCTCTCCGGCATAGGTTTCGTATTTATCCGAAATTTTTGGCAATAGTGCTGGACGAACGCGATCTACATAAAAAAAAAAAAAATAATTTCAAATAAACTTCGGTTTTATCTATTTAAATATACGGCAAAAAACTTACCATTGAATTCCATCTTCATGGGAAGCTTGATTAGCGAAATGTCATTGGTGAGTGAAGAAGGATCCCAGAGCTCGTGCACAATGATATTCTTCTTACCAACATGAATGCGATGCTGGCCCTTCTCCTCCTCACGAATTTTTAAAGCACCCACGTAAACAATAGCACCATCCGCACCATCGGTACAATGAGCTGCGGTAACAATCCATTGATCCGAAATCAAAGTGCCACCACACCAGGCGCCCGAATCTCCAAAAATAAGACTAAGACCAACTTGGTAGGGGAATTGACCTTCTCTAGCCACATCACCATTGGTAATACGTCCATCCAGCTCAGCTGATGGACTAAGCGGCACAAGTGGACCCGCCAAAACGGATGCCAGGCACAAAGCAAGCGCAACGAAGATTTTCATTTCTTAAACAGGTTGTATTACGTACACTGTTCCGGAAGACATTGCACGTTGCGATATTTATACAAAAAAGTGAAGACGTGACTTAACGTAAAAAAAAAACGGATTATCTTATCAAAAATAAGATTGGTCAATTCCAGCCAAAAATACTAGATAGTGATTGTGCTTCAAAGACTGCTTAAAGACAATCTCAACGCCCTCGAAATTCAACAAGCTTGCTAAAGTGTCGCCTTATGAAGTGTGACGTGTGTGAATTTAGTAGATAAATAAAATTTCCGAATTTAAAACAAGGAAAAACGTTAACTTCGGTGGAACCGAGCTGAAATACCCGTTACATGGGCGTGTCGTCTTGGTTTTGAACCTGGATGACCAAAAATGTTTTTACCCAATTGGGAGCGAGTACATTCATAAATAATTACTATTTAAAAAAAAATCGAAAAAATCGATAAGTTTGTATGGGGGCTATACCTAAAAATGGGCGTGGCACTCTAATTTTCGAACTTAACCTAGTCGTTGCCGAGAAAAGCTTAAGTTTAAAATTTCAGCGCAATATCTTTATATCTTCATCGAAAAGATCGCATAGCAACAAACAGACGGACAGACGGACAGACAGACGGACATGGCTAGATCGATTCGTCTCATCGAGCTGATCAAGAATATATATACTTTATGGGGTCTCCGATGCCTCCTTCAATGCGTTACAAACTTTTTGACAAACTGAATATACCCGTTTACACTATGTGTAACGGGTATAATAAGGAAAAAAAATGCGATCAAAACAAATAATAAAATTTAAAAATAATGCAAAAAAAAAAAAACTTTATCAATGAAAAATAAAACCAAGCTAAATTAATTGGATAGCTATTTCGTTAACACTCTTTTTCAACTTGATTAAACAAAAGGTCAAGTGTGAGACAGGTCAGATGAAAACGTTTAAGAATCGTCGAATTTTACCCCAGTACCTCAAATTTATCTATGTTATGTTCGAGTATAATCTATAAAACGAATCAAGTAGCTATTTCAAGCGATTCACTTTTGAGCTTCTATTAAACAGGAAATAGAAAATTGAAATACATACACATGTTGTAGTACACTAAAAGGGGAATCGATTTTATTTTATTTACGAAGCATTTCGCAGAAAGAAAGATAGAAGGTTTTGTTTAAAAGCTGTGCCATTTGAAATTGAAAAATACTTTTGGGACACCTTGTATAATTATGAATGTTAATTTTTGTGAAACGCGTTTGAAAACAAGTTCTATATTGACAACAATTGCAATAATCTATACAATCTAATCTATCGATCGACACTGTCAATATCTGAGGATGCACTTCAATTATGGCTATAAAAACGCTAGAAACTTCTAAACAGTTTCCATTTACTTCGCAGGAATAGCAGCCACACCGAGAACATAAAGAATGCAGTTTATAATTTTTCTTGCTAGCACCATAGCTGCTGCAGGCGCTTTTCCCTCAGCGCCAAAGCTGACTCTGCGAAATGTTGCAATGCCTGTCATGGATATTGAAGGTCGCATTACAAATGGAAAGCCTGCTGCTAGCGGTCAGTTTCCCTATCAGGTAGGACTCTCACTTAAAGTCAGCGCACTCTCCTCTGCGTGGTGTGGCGGCTCATTGATTAGCAATGAATGGGTTTTAACGGCTGCTCATTGTACGGATGGGTAAATAATTCTCTATATGAGATTCATTTAAATTTTTTTTTTATAATAATGTTTTTTCTTACTTTAGTGTTCAATCCGTGACTGTCTATTTAGGCGCTACAATGCGTACATCTGCCGAAGTTACACAAACCGTTAGCAGTGATAACATTATTATACACTCCGACTGGAATTCAAAAAATCTAAATAATGATATTTCTCTAATTAAAATCAATTATGTTTCATATACGAGTAAAATTCAGGCTGTTCGACTACCATCGAGCGCAAGTTCTGCTACTACTTATGCTGGTGAACGTGTTATAGCTTCCGGCTGGGGTCGCCAATCCGATTCAACGAAGGGCGTTGTCGACGATCTACAATATGCAGTGTTGCATGTCATTTCCAATACTGTTTGTGCTTTCACCTATGGTTCTAACACAATTATCAGCTCGGTTGTTTGCTGTTCGACTCCTGACAGCGTCTCTACATGTAAAGGTGATTCCGGTGGTCCACTGGTGCTCGAGACGAACAGAGTACAAATTGGTCTGTCATCTTTTGGTGCTTCTTCAGGTTGCGAGAAAGGCTTTCCGGTTGCCTTTACTCGTATTAGCAGCTACTTAAACTGGATAAAGTCAAACACTGGGGTATCTTACTAAAATATTACACATTCAAAAATAGATTATTAAATGAAATTTAATTTTTTAAACCGAGTTACTTCTTACCCAGAATTATCTCACAATCTGATAATGCTGCGAATAATATTTTTTGTGATATTTTGCGTTGTAACGCTACAAACTAGAGTTGGGCGTTGGGTTGGTTATACCGTGGGTCCCGATTACTTTCAGTTCTGAAAACCCAAAAGCGACGCCCATCTCTATAAATTATTTAAACTCAAGCAATAAAAATTTCAAAGATTAAATTTAACATGAAGGTTTTCTATTTCGTATAATATCAGGAAGTTTACTGGTTTAATGAACTTTTCGTGTGTCTACACAAAAGATTCTATCTTCGGAATATGTTGTTGGGTGTCCACTTAAGATACAAATACCTACTATCCTACAGCACAAGATGTATAACTTGATAAGATAATTTGAACTAGGCGTTGATTTACTTTTTTTATAACTTATTTCCAAAAATATCTTTCAATTCTTTACAAACTTTCTTTTTACAATCAGAAAAGAATTAAAAATGATGCACTGAATTGAAAAATTAAATAAAAAAAGTTTTAAAGTAGAAACAATTTCGAGATATTCCATTTCTGCATTAAAAAAAAAAAATTTTAAATTTTTAAAAATATTTTGCAACATTTTTTTTATCAGATTACTGATTTTGGCTGTTTTTATAATTTTTTGAACACTTTTTATTAAAGAAATTTATTTAAAAAAATGGTTTCTTTTTGCGCATTCAGGCTACCCATTTTATATTAGAAAACACTATCAGCACATTGAAAAAAATGACATTTAATTGTTTAAACATGTTAATCAAAACATGGAATGTACTTAGGTTGACGCCACAAACGTCATATGATAATCCTCTACACTTAAGTTGTTCAGAAATAAAGAACCACTTGGCTCTGTTTTGTTTTTTTTTTTTTTTTTGTGACAATATCTACATTGAATAGATGGAATATTTACTCGAATCGCATAAAGACATTTTGAACACAAATTAGTTGTTTAGTACACGATTGTTTGCAATCGAATAATGATTATGTTTGGCAGATTGAAATTTTCTTCGGTTCTTATTGGTTCCGTTGCTTTATTTTGTCTAATACCAAATAGCGCTAATGGCTTTGATTTAAATCATTTGGACGCAAGAATATCAAATGGAGATATTGCGCATGAGAATCAGTTTCCCTATCAAGTGGGTCTGAGCATCGAGACATCTCCTGGTGTCTTTAACTGGTGTGGTGGTAGTTTAATTTCAAACCGTTGCATACTAACTGCAGCGCACTGTTTTGATAAGTAAGTAATTTTGGGAATGTAAAATAATTGGAAAATCTTAAAAAAAAATCGTTTTTTTTATAGTATCATTTCCGTAAGTGTTTATTTGGGTTCCGTACAACGCTTACAGCCGATTCAAATAGTCAAGCCGCAACTAAAAGACATAAAAATCCATCCAGATTTCAATACGCGTACGCTGGACAATGACATAGCACTAATCCAGCTAGCTACATCGGTTGAATTTAGTGAGTCCATTAACCGTATACGTTTACCCAGAATGACTGAAAACTATGCAAGTTACGCTTATGTACAAGCAACATGCAGCGGTTGGGGTCGTATAAGCGATGGTAAGTCCTCTCGTAACTAGATAAACTCGAGAATATTAAACTCAAAGTTAACTTACAGTTTCGTCAACTATTTCGAATGAGCTGCGCTACATAATTAATTTCGTCGATTCGAATGAGGAATGCAGATACGTTTATGATAATACAATCAAAGCAAGTCACATTTGTATGGACACCACTGGTGGCAAGTCCACGTGCAAGGGTGACTCTGGTGGACCACTTGTTACTTATGATTATGCATCTAATCAGAATGTGCTTATCGGTGTTAATTCTTTTGGCAAAGCATCAGGTTGCACCAAAGGGTTTCCGGCAGTTTTTACGCGCGTTACTTCCTATCTACGATGGATACGAGATGTTTCCGGCGTAGTTTATTACTAATTGCTGCATAATTTCTAAAACGTTGCCATTAAGTGCTGGACACTTTTAATTTAGAAAATATATAGTATACTCTCATTAATATAAATATTTACATAGTAAATCTGTAACATTTACACATAATATATAAAAATTAAATTAAAAAACTTTAAGACAATAATTTTTCAAGTGGTTTATTTAAAATATGATATGAAGAAATTACTCTTCATTATCCTGGAATTCTCATAGAAAAGTGCAGAGCATATAAAATATGCTTTAGGGTCATTATTTCATTGTCCAGTCAAGCACTAACTGGCAATTATTCCATACATTTATTTAACTTTTAGTTAGTTCTTAAAACTACATTGATAAAACGGACGGACGGACCATTTTAGTTAAAAAGAAAATTTTCATTCATATTGTGTTGTTGTTGCTGTTTTCCGAAGTTAGCTTAAATCATTCACCATTTTGAAACGTTTTTTAAATGAATTTGCAGATATTGTCAGTCACGCGTGTAGATAAGATTATGTCGCATTATTTTCGGACACATCGGATAAGCAATGTTGAAAAGCCACGAACTTCTTTCTTTTTTTTTATTTTTAATTGAATACTTGAAGTAATCTTGGGAAAAATCAGTGACAACAAAAATATCCACACAAAGAAGAGCACTTCATGATCTGTAAAATAGCTTTGTATGGTGTCATGGATTTAATAAAAACGATTTTCTAGCCAATAACCAATTGTTTCTCAGACAATTCAAATTTCTTTACACATACCATACATTTTAAGATCAACTAGATATGATAAAAACAACCGTTTATGCTTACGTAATTGGCTAACTGTGATAACGAGTCTATTCTGTTTGTCGAATTATGAAGAAAAGATTTACGGTGTTATCTATTAATTGACTTTCAATACGGCCGAGCAGACAAAAATCGCAATCTATCTTGGCGAATCTTTGTACGGAAATTAATTTGTCGAGCTATAAAAGCGCGGCCAAGCACAATTATTCTTCACTAGTGTAATAACCGGTAAACAATGAAAGTAATCATTATCTTTGCTTTGGCTCTGGCCACCGTCAACGCGTTTGATTTGCGCAGCAATGTGCTGACACCGCGTGAAATCCTGATGCCCGTTATGGAGCAGCCCGATGGACGTATTACAAACGGCCATGATGCGCATGCCGATCAGTTCCCATATCAGGTTGGGCTTTCACTGCGCGTTGGAGCTGGTTCTGCTTGGTGCGGTGGTTCACTCATTGGACATGAATGGGTTTTGACTGCTGCTCACTGCACTGATGGGTAACTAATATTTTTTTTTTTTTTTGGCTTATTAGTTTCAGTTTTTAATGGTTTAATTCCCTTTTTTTTATTTCCTTAGTGTTTCATCCGTTACCGTACAGCTTGGAGGTACTGTTCGCTCTAGCCCCCATATTAAACATACCGTGTCCAAGGACAAGATTATTATTCACAAAGACTGGAATAGCAAAACTCTGAAGAACGATATTTCCCTCATTAGGATTCCATCGGTTAGCTACACCAGCTCTATTCAGCCTGTTCGTTTGCCAAAACGTGCCGATCATTACGAAACATACACCGGTGACGAAGTTATCGCCTCCGGCTGGGGCCGTACGTCAGATTCTTCAAACGCTGTGGCTTCCAAACTTCAATACGCCTACAATAAAGTCATTTCCAACACATCTTGCATGCGCTATTTCGGACCTCTTATCACCTCCTCAAGTATCTGTATTTCTACTCCCGGCGGTGTTTCCGTCTGCAATGGTGACTCTGGCGGCCCATTGGTCTTGGCTAGCGACAAGGTTCAGATTGGTTTGACTTCGTTCGGTTCTGGTGATGGCTGTACAAAGGAATATCCAGCTGTTTTCACTCGTGTCACCAGCTACTTAACCTGGATTGAGGAGATGACCGGCCTTGAATTTTAAAATTTTTTTTTATAATTTTTATGTTGGTAAATAAATTTTATACGGTTTAAAAAACTTGAAAAATATGCATTTACATAAAAACGCAGTTGTATGATATTCGAAAAACAAACGGAAATGTTAGATGGTCCATGCCTCTAAAGTATGAAGAAGCCAATTTTATGCACATTGTTCTTCCGTTGCGTTTTTTGTGCTATAATTAAGAATCAGAAATATACGAAATGATCTTCCACGATGTTACTCAAACATTGGATAGAGTATGGCACGAAGGGATCATATATAAAATTAATATACTGTTTCCCCAAAATACGCTTACGATTCTTGAATCTTATTTCAGGATTTATACTGTATGTTTTGTACACATCAGACATGTGCCGATCATTAGTAAGTACAAAATTAAATCGTTCAAAGCACAATTACATGTATAAACTCATCTCTCACCCAAACTCTTCTGGAAAATTACACAGCCAGCAATGTAACAATGCATTAGTTTGACTATCATTAGAAATATTATTTTTAATCATATTTTTCTCACAAGTTTTTTTTTTTTTTATTTATTATAATTTTTTTTTTTTACTTTAATATAATTTTATTTAATTATTTTTTTTTTTTTGCTTATCAGAAAACATTTGGAATGCATATTTTATAACATTTAGATTTGATTCATGTTTTTTTTATTGTTGTGGTTTTTTTGTTAAAATTGTTGTGATTTAATTATAAATTTATATTTTTTCTGTGTCAAATGTTTCACAGTTTTTTAGTTTCTGCTTAATCAATTTCATTATGTCTCCAGTATTAAATATTAATAGTAAAGTATTAAGATTTAATATACATACTATATGTAAATAATTTAAAAAAGTTTTAGAAATGTTTTTCATCTGTTTTTCTTTTTTTTTTTTTTTTTGTTTCTTTTTATATGCTTGCTATATAGTTTTGTAAATAGATTAGAGCATAAAATAACAACTATAGTATATATTTATATAATAATAATAATATTTTATGTATACATATATTTATCAATTAGCTCAACAGTTTAGGCTTTAGTTTATAAATTTTAGCAAATTGTTTAAAACATTTCTTCACAATTGTCACTTGTCTTTTGAATAATAAAAAAAAAAAACAATTATTTTAGTATAAAAATATTAGGAGCAGGAAAAACACTTGATAGCGCGAATCAGTTTAGAAATACACAAACTTTTTATCATTTTATTTTTTAACTATTAAATGGATCGAAATAAATACATATTTTTTTATTTGTTTTTGTTTTGGCAAATGCGTTTTTGACATACTTTGAAGCGCGCTCTGAATATGCTACAAATTAATAAATTTTTTATCTTATTCTTTTAATTTATAATACAAAAGCAGGCAAACAAATAAGTACACGTGTTGGTAGTGGTGCAGTAATAGTTCATTATTATTATTACTATTATTTTTATCTAGATTACCTTATGTAGTTTTTTTTTTTTTTTTCGTTCGGCCAACTACCGCTTACAATGCCCAAAACAATGCTGTGATGTTTAGATTATTTGATGTTCTTGCTGCTGTTTGGGACGACGAAGGGGTCCTCTGCTGTTGTGTCGTTGTAACGCTGTGCTCAGAGCAATGCAAGCCAGTTGTTAAACCGGCCAGCTCATGCTATTAATCGACACCAGCAAAACCTTGACTACCCTCAATAGCCTTAATGAGTTTATCCTTTAGCTGGAGATACCCTTCATATGGTGGTAGATCCAAACGATTGAAGCTATTATAATGTAAAATAATAACAAATTATTACTTTTTCTTTTAAATAAATACGTCATTACAAGACAATGTGGGACATACCAGGTGTGCGCACGTGGAAAGTTATTCGGCGTGCCCCATTTTTCGATAGTAAACATTTGCGGTCCATTTGAGCCATACAACTCCTTGAAACCGTTCATAGGTACACGCGATGTACCAGTGACGAACTGCAACAAACGTGAGCGCATTTCATTTGAAAAAGAAAGCACTGCACGCCAGAACCATTGTATAATAATATGATTCATATGATAATCGCCTTTGTAAAGCGTATTTTCACGCCAATCTTTAACATCAATATTTTGTATGCCGCACATTAGTAACTCCAATTCATGTTCATCAAATATTTTAATTATATTTAGCTGTATTATTGAGCCAAATCCATCAAGGAAAGAAGACATTTGTTCCTTTACACGCGCCACAAATCTCCATTCTATGACAAGTCTGAAAAAAAATAAAAATAAATAAATTAAGTTTATTACTCTACTCAATGATATTGGTATTTTGATGCTTACTTTATATACTCGTCTTTGTTCTCATTAGTTACTTCAATATTGGCACCGCCCGGTTTTAATTCATGTTGACTTTTTTGTCCTAAAATGTCCTCATCTAGACAGAATGTTAATTCAAGAATACGCGGATCATTTTCCTTAATCCACATTAATGAGTTATAGTATTCAGTATCGACAGATTCCATATCCTTAAGATCAATTGGCTTCTGCAACATCATCTTGTAGAAGGGCCGTATGAAAAATGCATCTAGCAATTTGCCATGATACACTGCCATACCGGCAATACGTCCAATAAACCTGTAGCGTCAGAATAAAATTAACAATTTACAATATTCAATAACGGAATAAATACTCACTTAAAATAACTCAAATGCTCTTCGTTGCACAGACCGCTGCCATTATTTATTTGTAAAGTATAGTTGTCCATGGCAGAGTACTCGAACAGTCCATAATATGGATTGAACATTTCTTTGGATAGTAAATAGAACCATTCTCTAGCAAGGCCACCATAATCTGCAAATGTTGAGAAAAAAATATTGTATTATTTAAAGTTTAACGTAGCATTTATAGCTTAAATTTAACAGCTCATAAACAAAAAAAAAACTAGTAAATTAAATATTTATTTATTTGCTTTACGCACCTAAACCAGTCTCTCCCTCAAATTCTACCCACATCTTAGTCTTAAGTAAATCTGTTTTGGTTACAGAGCTTATAATTCTAAACGAATCCTCCAGTATGGATGTACGTCGTATGCGTATTTCAAATTTATTTGGTACATTTGTCTAAAAACAAACAAAAAAAAATAGAAAGTTAAAAAGGAGATGTAAATAAAAAAGGCGCTATTATTTCAACTTACAGGTTTTCTAAGATGACTCTTGAAATATTCATATTTCTGCTTATAATCTCTGGAATAGGGTACAGCTTGACCAGCAATATTTGGATTCGAGAGGCGTGGATCCTCCCATTGTGTGGTGCGAGTGTCTAAAAAAAAGGAAAAAATATATATTAGTTATGCATAAATTTTAAAAATTAAATGTTTCTTACTGTGATCAATATAAAAGACACGTCCATCAGTATGTACACGCTCCTCCCAACCTTCTGGTAATGGACCAAGATCATCCTCTACGCGTCTTGTTTGATTTGGCATAGGACTGGCACGTCCATTACGTGGATCAATCCAAGTCGTACGTCGTGAAGCATGATCAATAAAGAAAGTGCGTCCATTAGGTGCGACCTGCATAGACCAGCGTGGTGGTAGCGCTTCTTCTTCAACATTAGCGTTATTCTGTAAAAAGAATAATTATAATATACAAATTATTTCCATCAAGAGATTTTTTGAATGAGCTAAACAAATAGAATAACTACAAAAAAAAAAAAACATGCTTAAGATAAAAAATAATTGTTTTCTGTTAAAAATTACTTGATCCGGTACAGCTGCATTATCCTCCACTGAATTACGTCTGGTCGATGGCGTTGAGATCTCTGAACGATTGCCGCTGTCTGTATGATCTGTATCTTCACTCTATGTGAACAATGGATCAATGACATAATTGTAACGCGATATGAAAAAATTAAAACAAAAATAAAATCAATAAATTAAAAAATAATATTTAAAAAAAAAAAACATAAATGATTAATACAAACAGAGCACAATGTAGCGTACATACATATACAACAACAAACAATAAAGGAAATTTTAACACAAAAGATGAAGCAAAAAAATAATTACAACCAATTATAAGCGTTACAACAATAAATTTAAAACCATAAACCAAAAAACATAATTAAAACAAGATACAATATTTATTTAAAATAATATAAAAAAAAGATAAAAACGTAAAGAGTATTCGCAATCTTGTAGTATCGTCGCATTCAAGATACTTTCAAAAGCTACTAAATAAATACAATTCCATAGTTAAAATGGTTAATATTAAGTTTACTGAATCAGCTTCAGACAATTTTAAGACACGACGATACAAAAGATTGCGAATACACCAAGAATAAATTTAAAAAAAAAAAGAAAGAAAGAAGCTGTATGTCAATCAAATGTAAATTTAAAGAGTTTGGCTTACGAAATATCCGAAAGCAACGCGATCTTTCATTTACGAACTTCACCGAGGAAGAGTGAAAAACTATTTTTTTTTTTTTTTTGAAATTTCTGAGATTTTCAAAATCTACCAAACTTTTTAACTTTGAAACAGTAAACTTACGTCAACAATGAACAATTTATGAAATTAAAGCCATCCTCGCCGAGATCTTTTTGGAAAATGCACTAGCAACATATTAAGCGAATGTGAAAGTGTACAAACTAGCGATTAAACAATTAACAGATGATTTTTGAAAACTACAGCAACTATGTACTTAATGCCATGACATATGTTAAATCAGATGAAGAAGATCTATTATATGTTAAGTGAATTGTTTTGTTGTTGTATCATCGTTTATTGGTTTATTTGTTTGTGATATGAATAGCATATTTTTTAAACGTAAAGTTTCTAACCAATTCTCGCCGTTGCCGGTAGGTCCGACGCTGTTGTCTAATAAATCCATTCTGCTGATCTTCCCGTCGATTATTACGATTACGTAAATTATTTGTTGCACGGCGTGAAACTACTGGACGCAAATCGGTCTGCAAACTGGTCGCTGAGATATCTGGCTTATTTCCGACACGATGTCGAAGTGAATTGTAAACATAACTATATGTTAAAAAAAAAAAAAACAGTATAATATGTGAAAAGGGACATTCAAAATGATACGCTATTTATGTTGTCTACTATACATTTGGAGATTCTTTGACTTGTTATTAGTCGAAAAGGAAATCGCATTGTACGGACAATAAAAAAGACAGTTACGTAAGAAAACTTCTCGTTTTTTTGTGTGTTTTTTTTTTTTTTTTTATAATAACCTGGCATTTTCCGTAGTCGAATTTAAATTAATGTTGTCATCATCTCTGTCATTTGACTCTTGGCTATTATTAATATTATTATCGTTTAGATCAAGTTGGTGTTGGTCTGCATTATTATTATCAGTACTATTTAGATTGTTCGTTGTTGCTAACGATGTTAGTGATTGTGTACGTGAGATTGTATTATTGTCCTCTAGGCTAAATTGACTGATGGCATCCTAAATGTAAGAGGCGAGATGAAGTTGCATTAGAATAAAAAGATATTAAAAAAATAAAACAAAACAAAAAAAATAAAGAAATTAATAAAGAAAAAGCCGAAATAGAGTTTACAATTTAAAAAAAAAAAAAAAATAAGAAATTCATATAGATAGCCAACTTATTTCAACAATTGCCTAGCACAACGAATTTTCTTTTAGGTTTTCAGAAAATTTATAAAAAAAATCTTTACAAAAATACGCCTCAAGTACAAATTGCTATCGAGTATATCACAGCAGTCCGGAGGCTCCGTTAAAGCTTCTGCAGCGAAAATTGCTTCGTCAACATCATTACTATTGTCATTATCAACGTTTCGAGCATGTACATCGCCACAGTGTAAACAGCTGCTTCGTCGTTTGTTCATTAACGCATCGACAGCAGCTACGGCATCTTCGGCCGCAACAGGTTCATCTTCGTTGTCTTCTGCATCACTAGTGGTTTCGTCAGAGGATTTACAACTACTATCATCATCATCGTCTTCATCAGCCTCTGAAGCAACATTCATATCACCGTTTGTGTTACGCGTTGATACCTTGTAGCGCTGTATTTTTTGTTTTGTTTTTATTTTTTTTCAAATGTTTAACAGTGACAACAAAAAAAAAAAATAAAAAAAATAGGAATCACAGTGGAAGTGGAGTATGTAACATTGAAAACATTAACAGCAGCGCATTGTCAATTATGTGTGCGTTGTTTGTTTTGGTATTTATGTTTGCATACAAAGGAGTTTTATGTGTATTGTATTTGTGTGTAATATTAAGTGTAAATCATGCAAATTAACGCAATTATTATATAGAAATCACATGCAGCATTATCAGAAATTATAACATTAAATAATATAAATTATTATAAAAATATTTTTTTCGTCTTTTACATAAAAATGCCTCCACCACTTGAATAAATATATAGTTGTTTTAGAGGCTAAACTTACCGTGGCACGACCCGTCTCGGATTCATCCACGCTTATGTGGAAACGTCTTTGGAAATCTGAAGATAGCGCAGTCATACTAGGATCGCCATTATTAGTCGTCAGGCTGCAATTGAGATTTTCACAATTTAATATGCTTAACTAAACAACACTAATATCAGATCAACTCACTTGGGTCGTTCCCATTGTGTCGTTCGCGCTGTGTGATTTACATAGTATGTACGCCCATTGGCATCTTGACGCTCTTCCCAATCTGGTGGCAATGCATCATGACCGCTACTTGGAAAGGGATTCTGTAAATTAAACAAATTCCAAATAATTTCATGACATTTTTCTGTTTAACATAATTTGGCATTAAAATACATACAGCTTGTGTGGTTGATACATTTGTTGCCGACTCAATGTGCTCCCATTCGCCGTCAGAGTTGCCTGTTGGCGTAGTGGACTCTGTTTGTTCGCGTGTTTCATGTACAAATGCATGATAGATCTCCAGTGTACCTTTGATTCGTGATTTGGCGCTATTTAAAGTAAAATTTATAAAAGCACAATTACTAAAAACTAAAAACGTAATCAGTGTTCTAAAAAAATAACATGAAATAAATACACACACACACATACACACTCTCATTTTACTTAATAACACTAGCTATAAAAAGACTAATAATGACTCACAAAACACAAATAATAATAAAAACAAAATCTAAATGAAAATGAAAATTATAAAAAAAAAAAAAAACATAAAACTATGAAAGACAAGAAATTAAAATTAGTGTAAACAAATAATGGGTACATTTGTACTTGAAAGCAAAAATAATAATAAAGACAATTTTAATTTAAAACTTAAAATATATTTATAGAGACATCTACAATAAATTGTGCTATATTAATTTTGATATTATTGTTAGCTATAATATCGCTTTTAATATAATTGTAGATAGAAAATTTGATTGTTTTTGTTGTCATCAAAAACAATATGCATCATGTACATCATTCTGTATTCCTGCATAGTGCGCATAAAAAAAATTTGCGCAAATTATGCAAATTCTGCTCACTCATCATCTCATCACTCATCACAAAGTAAGAGATTAGAGTTGAAGTTGAAAGTAAAACTCAACTGAAATTAAACGAAAAGAAAACTCTCTCGTAGCAGTCAATATCGACCTACCCTACTGACCTTCGCGGTCGCAGTGAGTAGCTCTGCGAACCGATAGTGCGTCCTTCTTGCTCTGTGGGTAAATTAACCAACGTTAATTCGACCATGCCGAGAAAGTCATCACGTGTCAAACGATTCTCGTCAAATACTTGGAATACCAATTTATGCTCAGACGGCTTAACCTAAAAAAACAAAAACCAAAATATTATTTTAAAATTTTTTTTAAATTTTTAATATGAAAACAATATAGAAAAACAATATGAGAAGTAAATTAAAGTAAAAAATGAGGCTCTAGTAGCGTAGTAATGATTTGCCTTGTTCTCAGAACAAAGATGGAACTTTGAGGACTTTAGTGTCTAGAGAACCGGGTGCTACGACTTGAAGTTACTTTTTTGTTACTTGAATAAATTCGTTATTCATTTTAAATTTGAAAATTTTAACATCAGATTCGATCATCAAATTTTTATTGATGGTTCTACTCTGTATTAGCTCAGATATTTCGAAATGCTTATATTTGTGTATGTACTTACTCTAAATATGAATTCTTCGTTCCAGGATGGATTCAGTGTCTTCTTTTTGGTTTTAGTTAAAACCGAGTCAATATTAATATCACCATTTATTGTATTTAAATCGATTCTGACATATGGATCACTAAAAGATTTTTTTTTTTTTTTTTTGATTAGTTAATTAAATCATAATGATCAACTAAAAATAATAAACAAACCTTGCGCCGAAAATATCTTTCTTGGCCAAAGATTTGCCGCTTATCACAACAATACGCAGATGACGTGAGTCGCCAGTGTCGTTCTGTAAAAAAAAAAATAAGGAAAAATTTAAACAAGTGAAATTAGCAACAATTAGCATTTGAAAAAAAAAAAACAAAAAGAAAATCGAAAGAAAGTATTTGAATGTGTAAAAGGCTTAATGCCGACGCAACGTTGACGGTAGTGGCATCATCATCGTCATCATTATAAACTGTTCTCGCATCAACAACTACAAACAAGTATTTAACTTGTACGCAGCAAATATGGCAAGTTACAAGAGAAGCTCTTGGACACGTACATTCATAAAAAGTTGAACACATCAACCGAAAAAACAAAGCAATTCAAAAAAGAAAAAAAAGAGGAAAAGCAAAGCAAACACAAATCCCAGCACAATGTTTTTTTTTAATAACTTTTTATGGTAAACTTACAAAAGCCGAAAAAAATATAAGAAATCAAGAACTAGGTGTCGGTTTAAAAATTTTAACTAAATAAGCCATAAAAAAAGGGGTTGACCATGCGAACATAATCACACAAAGCATTCGGTGGCGTATACGTAATATATTTAAAAGTTACTCATACGCACTGTTTGCAAGTTTAGTTATTTCTTTTACTTGAAATGGTTTGGGGTCGCGTGTCTAACTTTTACATCATGGAATCACTGTTCTCCGTTCCTCATTCTGCGTCTCTTAACTCTAAAAACCTTTACACGTGCATAGAATTTTAAATTGTATTATAAAAAAAAAAAAATTTTTTGCAACGATTTAGTTTTATATGAAATGGGTTATTTGGTTGGTTTAGCTTAAAAACGAGAAAAAAAAAATGTATCGTGTCAACCGTATTTTTTTTTAACGTGAATTAAGCGAAAAATAAATTAAATAATGCAGAGAAAAATGTTGAAAATTTGACAAAATCAAATTCATTTTATTATGTAAATTATATATAGTATATATATAAATTAAACGAACCATATTAATTGTATTAACAAAAGTTCACTCATGCAGATAAAGAGATTTTATCTTGTAATAAGAGAATTAGAAAGACAAAAATTTAATTAATGTTAATCCATTTCCAGGCTTATATATATATATAGACTTCGATTTGAATAGCATAGCAGCAACAAAAGGATGCACGCTTTGATTTCTATAGTAAAGAGGTTAAAATATACTCAACTTATGTAATATATGTAATACATGTAGTCTTTGAAATTATTTATTGTCAAAGAATATTTTCAAAGACTTAAACATGGGTGTAACAATTTTGGTATAAATGGGGATATAGTTCCCACCGTTGAGGCATAATTATTACGTACAATGTTGTTTTTGAAGAGGTAAATGACTAACTTTATGAAAATATCGACTTTAAATCGAATCGGCTTTTAAAGCGTACTGCTGTACTTTGATCCAAATCGAATTTTCTAATAGAAAGTATTTTTAAACCGGAAACCGAATATTTTAAGCCATAAAAGTGATCCAGTTCACGATTACTTTTTTTGTAAAAGAATTTAATTTAAAAAATTGTAACATTATCGAGCAAATTTCTTTAAAAAAAAAGTTTACTATCGTTTTCATGACAAGATTGCATAGAAGCCTACAATAATAATGTCTAAAACACACGAGGATTGCTCAAACAGTTTTAAGACGTTCTGTGCCACATTTTGACTTTAGTTCCTGAAAGTGCTTATCAAAAGAAGTCAAACCACAATTGGGTTTCTCTAGCTCGTATTCGCGTGTTATCGTATCATATGCATTTCGAGTGCTTTTTGAAAATTTATATCTATAACTCGTGAACCGATAGGAATATCTTTGTTGTCTGCAGCATAATCTAATGCTTCAAGTCATGTGACCAATTCGACTTTCACACAAATTGCTAGAAAACTGTTATTGGAGTTTGCCTTTTATCGGGAACCAATGAACCGAACAGTAGACAATTTTTTGGTGGCTTGCAGTTCTGGAAAATATGACTGTAAAACAACAAACTTTCATGTACAGTGTTCATGGTTAGCTAGCCGATAAGCATTGATCAACGATTTAAATTATTTTCCAGCACCGACACAATCTTGGTGTCCAAGCAACAGCTTGTTTTTTTTCGGCAAAATGTTCACGTACTTTTGAAAACCAAAATGAATGATACCATGCGCGATAACGCATAGAGATTTAGATTAATAAAAATGTATATACAGCTGATTGATTAGCCTTTACTAAACACCGTGAAAAATACAAATGTATTGAAATGAAATAAAAGATTTGTATATTTTGGACTTCAGCAAACAAAAAACTTTTTTACAATTTTTGTAAATTGTAGAAAAATATAAATGACAATTCAAAATCTTTAAAGTTACAACTTGTTTTACGAAAAAAAGCATTAAATTGAATGACTCTATTAAAAACCCAACTGGGATAACAACAATGTTGAAAATTTTACCATAATTAAAACTAACAAACGTCAAACAGAAAAAATATATATACAGGGTTCTCAGGTGAGTTAGAAGCGAAAATTGTGACAGCATGAAAGACAGCAATAGTTTGAAAAGGGAAAAGTGAAATTCAAATATTGCGCATAAAAAAAGTACGAGAAAATGCATTTCGTACGAAAATGCAGCACAACAAAAAAATCAATAAAATAACACTACACGTGTATACATAGTAATCCCCCGTGTATCGAGCACGTTGACTGCTATAATAAAATGTTTAAATATCGGAAAATGAGCCATCAAATGCAAATTTGTTGATTGTTGGAATAACTTCAACGATAAATCTTAAAGGCAAACTACTAAACCATGCAAAAAACCGCAAACAAATTGACAATCGTACATCAGGCAAAAGAGAGCACCCAAGTGACCTAGAACTATGCAAGCAGGCAAGCAAGCAACAATAGGAAGCAAGTGTAGTGCAGTGCAGTGAGCTGACTCAATTGGCAATAGACTGAACTGATTGTTGTGTTGTTGTGTGATGTTATGTGCGAGCGAACCGGAAGCGAAGGTCGTGCGCGTCCTTGCGCTTCGATTTTTTGGTGTTATACAAAGTATGTACTCTATACATATTTCAGTTCTGTAAATGTATGGGTAAAACTAGGTTAAGCCGTAGTAGAATTTAATATAACGTTACAGGTCGTCTGTCTTTAATAGTGACAGCTCATGGTCAACGAAAGCAAAGGCATGCCATGCCGCCAGGAGGCAACAAATTTTTATACGAATACAAAAAGTTTTGCGTGTAACAGTTCTTATTGCTTAACTTGAAACTTTTAGCAGAAAAACGTGTTTAAATTTAATTCGCACTGTTTTGTGTTGTCAATTTAAGTTAATGATTCATGAGTACTACGAACAAACGTAATTCATAACAACGTAACAGACAGGTTGTTGGTTGTGCCATTATTTATGATTAGAAAAAAAAACCTGACGGTATTTTCCCACAAAGTTGCCTGAATTAACTCGGCATAGCACTTAATTATTTGTAACTTTGCAAAAAAAAATATACAATTTTTAAAGTAAATATTTTATACATTTTATTAATGTTAGCAGCAGAAGAGTATGGAAACGTATGCGATTTTAAAAATAAAAACATCTATTTTTGGATTTTAATTAAGAATTCTTATATCGTAGCTACATTTATAGATTTTAAATTTTAGTTGACTAAACATTTTTATTAAAATCAGTAAAATTAATCAAGTGTGGCGCTAAGGCTCTAGACTTTGAATTATGATTATGGTATCAGAGATGTTAAATATTACACCGATTTACCTATTTCAAGAACAATTCAATGGGGCCTTTTTGATTATTATTTACAACATTTTTAGTACATTCATGTATTCACGTCATATCCAATACATAAACTTGTATAAAAATGAGAGTAAAACAACTGCTAATTACTGAGTACATAATCATTATAATTGTCTGCTTATTTATGTTTAAATATTTACAATATTTGTAATAACTAAATAATTTTGATAAGCAGAATATACATAGTAAGTACATTAACGGAAAGTAGGCTGCAATGTTTTCAACCGTAATATTTAATATTTTGTTTAGTTATAATTAAGAATATTGGAAAATAATTATAAAACAACAACAAAAAAAAAAGACCCGATGACATTTTAAGCTTTGATATCAAAGTGACATCACATTAATCGCCCAGTTATTTGCGTATTTTCATTTGTCACTTTTACGTCAGTTTTTCCTTTTCCGATTGACAATCGTCAGTCCCCAGCTATGTAAACCAATAGTCCGGCTATTGCTGCAACATTAAGTAAACCATTAACCTAATTGATTGGTTCACTTGTCTCATTTGCACAACATAGTACTAAGACAAACATATACAATATTTTGGAAAATTCATTATATAAATTGATACAAACAGAAATTATTCCACATTGATTTTGTGATTGTAGCATACATATGTATGTATTAAGGGTATTTTTAGTGCTCTTGGAGAAAGTTATAGATTTTATTCAAATTAATCGTTCATATTTGAAATGCATTACAAAATATTTTTATTGAAACATGGTGTGTCATGATATATAATCCTGGCACATTTTTGTTTTTCAAGTGTCATGAAAATATATTTCCACTTATTTTTTTTCAATTCAAATTAGAATTTAGGAGAAATCGAAGTCCCTATAAAGTAAATAAGTTACATATTGGTTTCAAAGTTTTTCTAGTTTATAACTTTTATCTCTGTTTTCTGTTTAAAGAAAATTTTCTGCTTTAAAACTTCTTTGAGAGATAAAATATGTACTTCAATGTCTTTATGTAGGGTACATTAGTCAAAACTTATATGGCCACCTTCATCAATCCATCGCGAACCTGAACTGGGATCCATAGTTTGAATTATAATTCAATACAAATCATTATTTGTTGAGTATTTAAACTTCGGTTCTGTTAAATTAAACGCTTTAAATTATATACTTTAGCCTTATTACGTATGTATTTATGTACGTTACAAGTGTTGCAAATGGCTGATAAAATTTGTTTTAAATGAAAAAAGTTAAACAGGTAACAGATAATGAGCAAGGGTCAAACCATTAATATTTATTAACCAAACAAAATTTTAGTTTTGATTGCACTAATTTTCAAATTCGACATTGTAGAGATAGTGATTATCGATATATGTATCTGATTACGAGAAACAAAAGAACAATTATAATCATATCTAATTTTCATTTGTGTATATCTGTTATCGATAAATAGATAAATAAATATAGTAAGACAATGAATAAAAAATAGAGCTGAAAATATCAAACTGAACGAAAAACAAAATAAAAATAAGAGGATCACTTAAACAAGTGTCATGCATATAACGAAGAGCTTCCAAAAATACACGCTCATCAACTTGGGCGTTTTATACTAACAATGTGCCTGTGGTGCAAAAGAGAGATTTGAAAACAATAACAAAAGAAAGAGAGTACTACCACTCGCGCTCTTTGCGTGCCTAATATTTACTTACATCACTATAGCCGTGGATTTGGCCATCTTCTGTGGTCGTCGTCATCGTTGCTGAATCGGCCATCTTTATTATGGTTGCTCTATATTATTTGTTATTTGTTTCGTTTGTTATTTACATGTATTGCTGGTGAGATTTTTTTTTTTTTATACTAATTGATTTCTAAGTCAGTTAATAATTTTTTTTGTTGACCATTTATCTATCTGGTATTAACTGCAAATTTCCAGCTTTTTTTTTTTTTGTTATTATTACTTTTGCAGCTATTAATATATTAACGAATTCAAGTGTCTAAAAGAAAGAAAGACAGAAAGAGAGCACAAAAAAGCGCACATTTCACAAATTCTTTTCAATTTGGTATTTTTCTCTTCTTAATTCTTTTTGTGCTTCGTCTTTATTGCAATTTTTTTTTTTTTTTTTTTTTTTGTTATTCAAAAACTGGTTCCACAACTATTTAAGTATTTTTATTTATTTATTTTTTAACCTATCGTACAAAAAATAGATTTAAAAAACATTAGTTCTTTTGTGTTGTTTTGATTTTATTTTATTTGTTTTTCTTTTCTATTTTTCATCATCAATTGGATTTTCCGCACAATTTTCCGACCGCGCCTTTGGGTGTCGCTGAATTAAATTCAGTTTGATTGCGGCAGGCGTGACTAATACAATTTATAATACACTTCACTTATTTTTTTTATTATTATTAAACGACGATAACCATCTTATGAGCTAGCACATCGCAATGATTTTCAACTTTTTTTTATTTTTTTTACAATCTTACACCACTTTTAATTCGAAAAATATTTCATATTTTTATATATTGTGATTTTATTTAGCACATTTTACGTTTAACTAAAATATTCGAACGCAAATATTTTAAATTCGTGCATAATTCAATTATTTATTTATCATTTATTAACGCACATATACATACGTACATATATATAAATAGATATATACATAGTACATTAACACATATATGAAGAAATTCTGCAGCTACGCGGTACAACAAAAAAAAAGCTACTACCTCTACTACAAGAGCAAAAACAACAACAAGAAAGGCGGCGATGGTACTACGAAGTACAATTAAAAAAAAAAAAAAAAAAAAACACAAGCTCACAGCCACAAAATCGAAAACAGAAACAGCTAAAACGCGCCTATATGCGAACGGAACGCAACGACCCAACACAGCGCCTCCGCAAAATAACCTCAAACGACTCGAAACGGTCCGTTCACGCCGTTCCGTCCGTAGCGTTACGTTTGTCTCACAATCCAAACTTGACTAACCTGACGCGCAGAAAGTTGCTATAGCTTTTCACCATTTCGTGTTGAGTTTTTCATATAACCGTTTTAAATTTGTCTAAAAACGGTCTTGATACAAATTCTTTTTTTTAGTTCTTTATTTTTAAATTTAAAAAAAGTTTAATTTAAAAGAATTACTTCTAGAAATGCATAATAATACATAAGAGTGAATTTACTAGCTGTCGCAAGTTACCACAGATTACTTGCCATATTACCGGTAATGCATTTAATTAATGAATGTGACATGCCGGTAATAATTTGTGTACTAGTTGCATTGTCATTGGTTGCTTTGAAATTTATATTCGAAAATTTTTATTTGAACTTTTACATTTCTTGTAGCACTTATAACAACACTTAAATAAAGCTTTTTATGCAGCGAAAGCTTTATGAACGCAACTAGTAGAATTTAACTCGCTTCTACATCACCGAAACATATGACGAATAACTGTATAAAGTAAACAAAACAATAAACAGCTGTTTATTTGAACATAGATGAAAAAAAAAATAAACAATAGTACAAGTATAAATTGTATACACACATATATATATATATATATATATATATATATAATGAAGTAAAATTGCAAAAAAAAAAAAAAAAAAATTTAAAAAAATTTTATTTTTTTAAAAAAAACTTTTTAAAAAAAAAAAATAAATATATATATATATATATTATATATATATATATATATATATATATATATATATATAAAATAATTTCATTTCTATTTATAGCAACAATTCAAAAATTTTGAATTTCTATTCAGCATCAGATAAAATAATAATAATTCTAAGCGCTAAGAATCAAAAAGTTTCAAAAGTTTACAAAACAAATTGCAAAAAAAAAACAAAAAAACAATTTAAGTAAATTTCATAGCTTTGAAAGACTTAACCACTATTTATCCAATAAATAAGTCGTTAACCTACAACAACTACGTTAAATCAGAAAATGTTTGCCAAACTTGCTAATGAATATAATTTGAATAACTTTATTAGAACTTTGATCAACACTTACATTTACTATAATAACAAAAGCGAAAACGATTAACAATAATTTACTAAGTGAATACACTCACTTAAAGAATGACTGACAGACAGACAGACAGACAGACAGACTCAAGTGTTTGTGTGTGGTAGTGTTCACAAAAGAGCATCAACCAGTTTGACGCAATGCAACAGTTTGAGTAAACCGCTTAATAATATTTAATAAGCAATGCAAATAAAAGCAGACGCCAACAATAAAAACAACAAATACAGCGACGAAAGCAACGACAGCGAAGAGCAGCTTCTGTAAAGAGTACTCGTAGCATTGACTTGTCTGTTTAGCTAGCTTCAATTACGCGTGTTCTATATTAAATTGAATTATCAATTGTGCCACCACACCTTCAACAATAATGTACATATAACTATAATAAAAAATACAATAACAACAACAACAATGACTAAAGCCTAAATGGTGTATGTATTGGTAAATTATGTGTGGTGAATTTTACACCAATGCAGATTATTGTACTATAAGCTTTTTACATCTGTGGTTATCTCGACATGAAAGTTGGTAAAAAAAAAAAATATAAAATAATTATCAATGAAAATAACTACATGAGGATGTATGCATTACAAATTATTGACTTAAAATAATAATGTAAACTCAAAAATGGAGAATAAAACCAATATTAATCTTTATGCCATTCGACAATTTCTGATATAACAAAAAGTCCGTGGTTCTTCGCGATATCTTCAAAACGAATAAATCCTTATTAAATAAAATTTAATAAATTAAATATTTCTATATTTCTATTCACAAAGTCAATACAAAATTAATTGATTTTGATGAAGTTGTTTGTACAAACATTTTATTGACAAATCAATATGCTGATACAAGGTTCACCAAAATTTTATTAAATTGCTTTAATATTTCTCAATAAATATTGTGAATAAATTTGTAATGCAGTTATGAATGAGTTGTAGCAGTACACACAATATAAAGAACATACCTATATAAAGTGAATACTTTAATTATAGAAATAAAAAAAATTTTTTTCTGTTGAAACAAAGCTAAAAATGTAAAAAGATTTCTTGGCAAAATCTTAAAAATTAGCCTAATTTTATTCAAATCTATTGTGAATACATGAGAAAACATAAAAATGATTTTTATAAAACATAGAGTGATGACATCCTTAAATAAAATGTTTGTATAAAAACTGTAAAAAGAGGCATATGTACCTTAATAGGGTTTACGTTGCCTCATTTTATACGTTACAAACTTTCAGACAAACTGAGAATGCCCATTCAACACTATGTTTGAAGGGTATTAAACAGCTGCTATAGAAGAAAATAGTTCAAGATAAAGTAGTTTAATCGAATAATAAATCATTTGAACTTGAAATATACAATATTTGCATACGAAATTGAAATTACATTTGCTAAATGATAAATTGACATTCTGCTTTCTTTTATGATTTCTATGTTCAATAAACAATTTCGCTTTCGATGTTTTTCGCTCTCTTTTTACACATTTTAACGTGTATATACCTAATTAGAATACATGTTAACTCACGTCAACTTAGCTAAAAGCAACTCTTCAACCACTAATAAAGCGTTTTGTTTTTGTTTTTCTTTTTTTTTTTTTTTTATTGCAGGCGCAACAAGTTGTTTAAATAAAAATAAACATACGAAACTGTAGAGAGCTACTCGGCGTAAGACACGAGATTAGATTATTGGGGGAACAGAGTATACACATGTACAACTATACATATTATAGAACTGAAAAAAAATGGCCTAAACTGCGGTAAGATAAGAAAAAAGGAGGAAAGAAATCACAATATATACTAAAAAAAGTATATAAATTCACAAGATTTAAAAAAAAAAAGATAAAAAGTGCAGCAAAAAATATTTCACAATTAAAAATGATAAGCCAGACATACTATCTACATGTTTTGAATATACATATATTAAGACGTTTGTAGCAGAAAAAAATCAAAATGTGTTTTTTTCTACAGGTTCCGGTAATGACACGAAGTTATCAAAATATGAACATCCAGATAAATTACCGCTTTTGATGGACCAAGGGGCAACTAAATAACATAAATATTATTTTTACACTTACCACAGTAGCTAATGATCGACGCGGCGTGTGTCCGTTTCCGTAATCCTGGCTGCTTGTCGACGAATGCCTACGCTGCTGTTGTCCGGCAACAGAGGCGGCACGACGACGTGGAGGCGGACGTGGTGCATCCACTCCAGAACTAGGCAAACAAACGACACCAACGCTTGTAGCAGCGCCAGAAGAGCGTGCTGACATGTTGTTAGATGGAATGAACGGCAAATACGACGTGCAGAGTATGGGTTTTGAATATACTATAAAAAAATCAAGATAAAAGAGAATAAGTAAAAAATATAGTACATACTATATTTTGTGGAAAGCGTTATAAATAAATGCGTCAATTTTTTTAAAAGCCGGAAGTGGCGAATATTTCTTTAACTATAAAGCATAAAGAACAACAACAACAAAAATACTAACAGAGAGCACAGAGCGAAGAGGAAGGCCAGCCAGACAACAAAAGAAATATGCGAAAGTGTAGAAGTACCATGTATAAAACACTTAACGAAATAAAAAAAATAGCAAACTTAAATATGTTTTTTAATTTAATTTTATACATAATCTTATTTTGAAGAAATGTAATTGAATTCAATGTTAACCAAGTATTAATCAATATTAATTTTAATTAACAACATTGCTATATGTTATATGCTTTATGTTTTCCGTACAGAAATGACCACGTTTGAGGTAGGTTGTCATAATACCAAAGCCTTTAAATAGCGTTTAGAAAATCCGGTGCATGTTTATAATAATCTAAAACTGCAATTGAACAATTGCTGGCGTCAGATTTTAAAATCTGCGAATATATAAAGCAAAACTGACGGAACTTCAGACAACGTTAATTCATTGGACTTATTATTATTTCATGAGAGTGTACACATAAAAACGTGTGTGCGTGTGTATGTTGACGCCCTAACAAGACATGTAGGGACAATATGCACTGGCAAAAAGAAATTGCAAAACCAGCAACAGCAAAAACAAAAGGGCAAGTGTATCACATACAAACAAATGATTTTTGTTGATAAAAGCTACAAGGAGAACGTCGCGTCGGCAGCGATGGCGGTATTTCTTGTTTTTGTTGTTGTTTTATTTTGTATTCTTTATGCGCTGTAAAATGTAATTGGCCAAGCGTAAAGTCTCAATCTACTCGACATCAGGTAAAGTTCAACCGGCATTTCAATATTTATTCTCTTTTTAAATAGAACAATTACACATTTCGAAAATAATTTACCAAAAAAAATCCACTTACATTTTTAATTTCTATGATAAAAAAAAATAATAAGAAAAAAATCACTCAATCACTGAAGCAGAAATATGTATAAACATACAATATATGTATACTTTTATGTACACGTTTTTGAGAATATAAAATATTAAATTTTTTTTTTATTTTATTTTGCACATACACACATATACACAAATATACATATAAATACAAAGATCTTTGTTTATTTTCCGTTTGCTTTGCTATTCGTTAAAATTTAATTAATTTTCAAAACCGTTTTAACTTTTATTTTAATCTTTTTTTTTTACATTTTTATATTATTTGACACGGCATATTTATTAATGCATTGAATCAATTTTATAGTAATTTGTAACCCGTCCAAATGCACATATATATTAACGAAAAATGTATCTCGTAGCGAACAGCCAGCCGAACTTCTCGAAATACTGCACTGCACTGCAGCCCGAAGCAACCAATGATTTATTCGGTTTGTGTGGTGAAAATGGCACCAGTGCTGCGAGGTGGTAGACTATCTAATAAGCACACTGTTGTCCCTTTCACGCAGAACTCAAGAATATCACAGATTATGCGTCGACAATTTGAATTTAAAGGTAGCCGCTGTACGGTTCCTTGGCAGTGATTCTTCGAAAAAAGCGAAAAAAGATTGCTGCTTTATGCTTGCGATACGCGTAAATTCTTATATCTTAGGATTCAACTAACTGCTAGAGTAAAACATAAAACTGGTCATCTGTAGTCATCTCAGTTCAGTAGCCCAATTTCAAAAAATAACTGATCCAAATGAATCATGATTAAACAAATAAAACAAATTTAAAGTTTTTTTTTTCCATGAGAAGGCTTCTTAAATGTTTTCTTTTATTGCGGTTCGTTCTTGTTGTTTTTCTTTTTTTGGTTGTTTGTTAACTTTTGTTTGCGGCTTTTCTAAATTTTTTTTTTTTTTTTTTTTCTTATAAAATTTTCTTCAATTACACAATTTTTTTACCAGAGAGTACATAGTTTTTTTAGTTTTTGTTGTATACAGTTTAAAAATAATTTAGTTCTTATTACAAAAGTTGTTTCTTTTAAGAGCTCAAAAGATGAAATTATTTATTTTTGCTGCTATTGTTTTTAGTTATTGCCTAAGAAAACCTTCTCAACTTCTACACACTTTCTTCTCTCCCATTTTGCTACAGTTTTTATCTTATTTTTTCTTTTTTTTTTTATAAACTCAACTCTTTCTGCTAAAACACTCAACTTACAAGTTCTATTATTTTTTCATGGTTTCTTTGTTTACATTATTTTGTTATATTATTAATAGATTTTAAGTTTAATCACATTCAATTAACAAATTTTGTCTCAAAATTTCATTTAAAAGTAGAATTTTTCTTTCCTTAGGGGATTGATTATTATTTTCTTAATTCTTGATTTTTTTTCGCTATATAACAATTTTTTACAATTATTTATTTATTGTTTGTATTTATATTATTGTAAATGAATTATATTAAACACTAAACCACATTAATAAATCATGCTTTTAATTTTTTGCTTTGCAAGGTTATCTCATACCAAAATATAGTACGAATAAAAGTGGTACATCAGTGGCACTCAAACGTAAAAATGAGTTAATTTGTATGAATGATTTTCATTCGATTCATTTTGAAATATGTGTGAATTGAATGAATGTGTTTGTACAATGTATGAGTATTGAGTTCGACACTAGTGTACACACTGTGCAGCTAATATAAATTTCTTTGTTAATTATTATTGCGGTTTTTAAGTGTTAATTACATCGACAATTATGGTTATCTTTATTATTATTATAAAAATGTCTTCTTTTTTATATATAGTATCTTTATCTCATTTAGTTTAGTATTCGATGGGTAAAAAATTAGGTTTTTAAGAATTAAAATTACACTTTCCAACATTCTTCATCAAAACTGCTCCCTATTTTTGTTTTTGCATTAATTTTACTTAATAGCATCTTAAAACTATACTTAACGCATAATTATTTAGTTTTTACTTAAATATATTTGCATGATGATTTTGGCATTTATTGCGCATTTATATGTTTATATATTTTACTTTACTTAATAATTTTTGTTTTGTTTCTTTAATTACTAATTAACTGATTTTATATATATATATATTTATATGATAATTTGTTTACAATTATTTCATTTCACGTTTGCCACAAATAATTTATGAAACTATTTACAATTATTGTGGTAAGTTGGAAAGATTTTATATTTGGAACTGAGGAAATACAGTTGCACCTTGTTCTTTTGAATTTCGTTAAGTTAAAGCTAAATTTATTGGATTTTTCTTAAAGGGTATGGAGTATCTATGGCTACCACATTTGGAATATTATTGTATAGGTTTATAGTGTTCATTATCATAGAATTTTTTTCTTCTTTTTTGGTGTCTTTGAGCATTTAAGTATAGTGTAGCATTTGTAGAAACCAGACAGATTGTATATATATAAATTCAAACGATTTTTTTACGAATTGTTATGAAATTTGTTAAATAACCTGAACTATCTTAAAATTCTTAATAGTGAATTGGGCAGCGTTTTTTCTTTTAAACTTATTTGCAATATTACTAAATAAAAATTATAAAAAATAACTTTTTCAGAGATGACATTAAAATTATTGAGTTATAGGACCGAATAACTAAAACTAGATTCACAGAAAAGTGGACTACTCTTTGCATGATGAACATCACATATCGAAGAAATGCGAAGAAAGTGTAAATTTTCAGTGTGTTTTTGTGTTGATTGATGTATTTGTTTTTGTGTATGTGTGTAAATGTTTGATTTTGCATTAAAATTGAGTTTTTGTTGGTGTTCGGTTTTTGTTTTTGTTTTTATCGTTGTTTCAGTCCTTTGAGTGAATCGGTATCACATATTTATGCCCATAGGGACTTTTGTACTTAATTCCACAATCACGAAAAAATTTATCCGGTATACCTAAATTACATAAATACAATTTTCCAATGTTCAATGATATGCCATTTAATGGTAGAATTGGTAAGATTGAATATTTGACAGCAACATCGCGTATACCAGAAGGAGGCGGATCAATCGCTAATATCGGAGCGCTATAGAAAACAAAAATTTTGGGAGTCAAGTTGAACTATGGAACAAAATCAACATTTGGAAATATTTACCGATTATTTCCATTTAACCATTTCTTAACATGCTTTGACAAGATGGTGGTATCTGTCGACAATATCACAAGATCTGAATTTGGTAGTGCTACAATAAAGAGAGAAATTTTGTTTTTCACATTTGAAAAATCTAAACAATGCAAAACTTACCATCAATAGAGTGTACAATTGTGTTGTCAGTTGCCTTGAATAGCGAAATCTCAATGCTTTGTTCTGCATCTAAGGGTTTTTCCATATACAGTAGCACAGTCAGTCCATGTGAAGCTAATTGGCGACCGGTAGCAGCACCAATATTAATCGATCTGTGTCAAAAATAGATTAATTTATATATAAAGGAAAACAAAATTTCTCAATTAAATACCTTATCCCCATTGTTTCTTGTCCATCGCATATAATGACAATCTTTGGCCATTGATGCGAATTATTCGGAGTCATACGTCGTGCTCCGCCTAATAGAGAGATTGCTAAATCGCAAGTACCACGTGCTAATATATCAACCTGTCGTTGCAACGATAGTCCAGCCTCCTTAGCAGTTGCTTCAATTTTAGAGCGCACGAATGGCGGTATGGTGGGTATTATTAGGCCTTCATCGGTTACATAGTCGATTGCACCATCGAAATTGGTTGTGATTTGACGCAATTGCAGCGGTGCACTCTCGAGCACATTCTCATCATGACGATATTTTTGTTGCTTTTGTTGTGCACGCATATTATGACGTGCCACGTCAGGATGCTGTCCTGTCGACTCGATGTCATTCCAAATGGCACGCTTATCAAACAATGCCAGATTGCCTTCAAAATCAAAATCTTCATGTAATTGAGGATCATCCACTGATGTTCCAAAAGTTTGTTGATGTTTAATACTATTTTCGCGGCGCACTTTATTTCGCTGCTGATGCTGTATTCCTTGTTTCTTGTTGCTGTTGCCATTTCCGTTGTTTATATTGCTGATGTTATTGACGTTACTATAACCATTTCCATATCCATTATTGCTACCATTTCCATTGCGACGTCCTCCTCCTCCTCCTCCTCCATTGGCGTTGTTAAAAGAGCCATGGTGTTGTTGGTATTGATTGAATGATTCATCATTATTGTTTACAATGTCAATTGGTCTACTACCGTTGCTACGTTCATTATTGCCGTTGCCATTACCATTACCATTAACATTATTCAATCCATTATTATAATGATAACCATTCATTTCTGCAGCATCAGCAGCAGACGAACTTGCCGAATTGGCTACACAGCTACTAAATGCAGCACCCATTTTCACTTCTACCTTGGGTGGTATCATGCCACCAAAAAACATTGCCACACTGTTTGTATTACCGGAATTTGTGGTGCTGTTACTTCTTACCGGTGGCGAAATTTTACTACCGGAGGCAATTGGCTGCTGCTGTACGCTTGAGGCACGAGAGTTGTTCGGTGTACTACAGTTTAGATGGATATAAAAATTAAATAAATATCGGAACCCAACTAAAATGTCTCTAAACAAATATTTCTTACCTTCTTAGTCCGTTCGAGTTTATAGTCATATTCTGCATTTTAGCGCTTAACGTTGATTTGGTATTGGCAGACTCTCCATTATTATTGCCAACTCCCACGTAGCCCCCACCACCTCCATTACTACTTCCACGTGGCGTACCAAATCTTTGTTGCTGTTGTCGTGGCTTTTGTTGCTCTCCAAAAAATTGCATCAACGCCGGCGTTCGATGCTGATGTTGTTGTTGTTGCTGCTGCTGCCGTTCTTGTTGTTGCTGCCGTTCTTGTTGTTGTTTCGCACCAAGAATATTTGAAAAGTTTGGCATTTTAACCGGCGTCGGCTTATTAACGACAACAGGCGTAACGGTAATACTCTCACCATTAACTTCCGGTATTAGATCAATTTTGACTATATCGCTGCTTTTAAGTACAACTTCAGCGTTTTGTTTACGCAGCGGTACGCCATTTCTAAATGCTCGTACTATCGTTATCTCATCGGCACTGATGTCCTTGATCATGCCCTGAAATACGCCCAGGTTATCGTCGCATACGATCGACACCGCACGACCAATCCAATCGAGTTCCATTGCACTACTTACAACAACACCTGTTTAACACTTGTACTCGCGTACACACACACACTCACACTCACACAAACACACACACAGTCACAAACTTTACACAAAATAAAGCACACTCACACACAAATAATTTTTATAAATGTTATACGACGACTCTCGAGTACTTTTTCAAATGCAGCTTTGCCACGCAAAAAAAAATATATAAATTGGTCTCGTTTTGCGTATGCAATTTTTCCTATCCTTTAACTAGTACAAATTTTATATGATTGTATTTTGTATTGTTTTTTCTTTTAAGCTTTCTGGAGTTTTTTTTTATATTTTAATTTTATTTTCCTTCGTTGCTACTAAAGATTTGCTTTAGTCTACCGTTTGTCTTTTATTGTTGTTGTTGTTTTTGTATTAATACGCAATTTCTTTCCAGTTAATGCCCTCCTTTACCCGCACAATACTTAACCAACAAACACATTTACCGCTGTGCACACTTTTTTGCACGCCTCTTAACCAAAAATGCAAAGCCACGCAAAAGCAATTTTTTGTGCAATATTATATGTATTTTTATTTTTTTTTATTGTGTTTTATTGTATTGAACGTTGTAAAAAGCTATTCAACTTTGGTTTTCCTTTACGCAATTCTTTATTTAATTATATATAATTATTTTTTTTTTTGATTCGTCGTTCATGGATGGCCGCAAAAATATTTGGTTTTTCATTAAATGCACTTTGATTTCTTCGATTTCCAAGTCCGTGGCTAAACTTGATAACTTTTGATTTGATTTGGTTTTTATTTATTTATTTAGTTTTTTTCTATACCTATATGTAGTTCGTTTACTTTTACACTTCACGAGAGTCGTCCTCAACACACAATGCAATGTAATCAAATGTGAAATGCTTCAAAAAGTCAAAGCTTAAAGTATTAAATTTGACCAAAAGCTTTCAAGTTTTTAAGTGCATGTAAAATACTAAATTTGACCAAAAGCTTAATATTAGTAAATTGAATTTTTACTGAACGAACCACGCCGAACATAGAAAACAAAGCTTTTTATTTTAAACCCTTCGAAATTTAAAATTTTTGAAAATATATATAGCAATGTCTGTCACGTAAACCATAGTCGCCCAGACAAATGTTTGGACTATCTGTCCATTAATCCACCAATATTCTCTAACTGCTTCTTTTATCGTGGCATCAAAACATAAGCACCTTACATTCCGAATCCTTGTACTTCATATTGCACAAATGCACTGGAACGCATATTTGTATCGGAAATATATTTTGCATAGAAAATATATTTTGTTTATATCGATCAACTCTAAAGGACACCTGCTGTAGCAAAAGCGTGACGTTTTAAACTTCTTCCCAACCTACGAAACTATCCGTACTAGGAAAGGAGAATGTGGTGGTATTACACTGCAGATCTGTAGTGAGTTCAAATAAACACTCATCTCGATCGTTTATTTCGCTGCAAGCCCATATGGCTAGTAATATCGCAACGTTATATCTCATATTGCAAAACAACTGAAGTGTTCAAATTTGTATAGCTGAAACTAGAAATTTCTTAAAACAAAAAAGTCAATTTTATTTATATTTTCACAAATAGTTTGTCAAGTATAATTTGCCAGATCAAAAGTGAATTTTACAATGATTCATGCTTAATTAATGACTTAGAACTAAATCGTTATAAAAAAATCATCTATAGGCCAAAATATATATATATATATATATATATGTTTAGTTGTATATTTATATGCATTTATACAATCAACAAAGTTGAAATTCTTACTCACTTAAATGCAAACTGCCCGAACGAACAGATTATATAGTTGTTATATCCGTTGTACCCACCCACGTACAATACTCACGTTTGGTGCCCTCTAGCAATCAAATCACTTTCTTTATATTGAGTTCTCTCTTCGGGCCTAGAACAGCTCGATAATGAGGTTAACACAACCAATAAACGCCTTAGTTACAAAAAAAAAAAAAAAATGTAAATAAAATAAGCTACTTTTTTTGGAAGGGATAGATGATATAAAAATTATTGCAGTTATACAAATATAGTATTTAAGGAGACTTCCAATACGTACATGGACAATCGTTGCACTGCTAAGAGCGTCTAACAAAAGAACATAAATATGTAGTATTCTTATCTTATCAATAAGCAATACATATGTATTTATATATACATATATATTGATGTTTAGGATACGTACGGACAATTGTTCTGTGGTGTACAATATTGTAATCCAGCATTTCTACAATTAGTAATCGTGCTTAAATGAGGCTGAAAGCACAACAGCATTTAAGTTAAAGTGTGCAAGTGTTTACATTGAAACGTCGAAAATTAGATACGTACATAAGTACATATAGACTACAAATCTATACTATTTCATTTAAGTTTTATTTATATATTTTTTTTTTTGTTAAATATCTTTCACATAAAATCTTTAATTGAAGAATGATTTTAAATTAAATATTAAATAGCTCTGCCTATTGTCGGAATATTGGTGAACTACAAAACTAAAATACAAAGTAAATGTTACGAAATTAAATAATTTGACAAGCTATACGATAATCGGAATAGTTCTGAAAGTCAATTAATCATAAAATATAATTTACGGTCATGGCACAATCCAAATTTAAAATCTACAAAATATTAGAAAATAAGGAGAAACTGTCCAATATTTTTCTTCATTCCAAATAAAATTGACTTAGAACGACTGTAAATAGGTCAGAGCATATAAATTAATAAACTGTGAACAATATTTAACCTTCGATTTTACCGAAGTTTAAGCTTTCCTTTTTTTTGTTGTATTTTCTTCCATTGCATCAATAGTTTATCTAAAAAATGTTTTGAATACGTACCAAGCTATGGGGCGCAAATGGAATACGTACCCAAAACTCTTAGCAGCCCCGGGCGCTTATCATTGCGTTAAAATCTTTTCAAAATACGTACCGAAGCTTTTAACAAACTTCCCTTTTTCTCTTTCATATCATTTATGTCTCTTATTAGTATTTAATAATAGTAGTAGTAGTAATAGTACAGGATAATTAGGAGGAGAAAACTTGCTCCTTCTTTTTTTAGGTGGGATAGAGAAATAAATTAGAGTTTGCTTTGTGCATACGTACCCCCAGCGTAGATTGGAAATTGAAGACAACACGCAGGCTTGTTGATTTCGTGCACTGTAAGGAATACTTAGTAGCATATTGAGAAACAACAGTTCAATTGAATTTTTTTTTTTATTTTGTTTTGTGTGTTTTTGCATTATCGCTTACCCCGGCCATGGAGAAGGAGAGTTGTTTAGTTGGACCACAGAAGATTAAAGCGGTCAAATTTTTGTTTAATTAATTGGTTTTTTGTTTTATTTTTACTACATACCAAAAAGTGGATCTGAGCTTGGTCAGCTAGAAGTGTAGCAGCAGTTTGAGTACGACGCTATTAAGTAATCACTATAGATTATTAGTTTTATCTGTCTTTTTTTTCAAAAATTTTGCTAGTTTTGTTTGTCGTTTTGTTTTTTTTTTTTTTTTTTTTGCTGTTGATAAGCGCAACTTGCTTTATTCAGGAGAAAATGTCGAAGAAAAAATATTAAAAATATAGTAGTTAGAGTGCACATGGCGGAGTTGTCTCGTCTCGTTGTCGAGAGGAGTTACAAAACTGTTGTGAGTTATGTTAGTTTGTGTGTGCATATGTAATAAAGAGATTTAATTAAATAACATTAAAGAATTATCATTAGGTAGCATTGAATTAAACGTATTACATTAGATACTACATACGTGTAACGCAACGCTCGCATCGAGTTTTATTCTTTATCGTAGAATAAGGACATCGTTAGTTGCTCTCGTTACTGTTGCGTTGTTGATGCCCTCCTTAGCTGCTGCTGCTGCTGACGTCTTTATTTGGTGTTGCTGCAGCGTGCTTTAACGGCGATAACGATCTCTTTCACGGGAATGCGAGCGACGTCTGGAGTTATAGTTGTTACGTGGTCGAGAACGTGATCTGGAACGTCGCCGATTGTATGAACCACCGCCTCCACCAAAGCGCCTATCTCCACGATCACGATCTCTTCGATCTCTATCGTTGCCCCGATCCCTCTCTCTATCCCTATCACGCCCATTATCACGGCTGCTACCTTCTCTGCGCCCGCTTTCACGGCCACTATCACGTGATGGTTCGGTGCGTTGTTCACTGTTTCGTGACTGCTGCTGTTGTCGCTCACGCGATCTTGAACGATGCACACGGGATCGCCTGTCCAGCTCACGCCCACCTACAAAGTATCGATTTCTTTGGCGGTCTTCCTCACGTTCTATTATCTTACCCGAGCGCTTAAGATCTGCCTTGCGCGGCGCTGCTGTCTTCTCTAGTTCAATGAGTTTCTCACGTATTGTTAGAAAGCCCAAATGCAACTTACCACCAAAGTGGTCCGCCAAACGTATGTCGTTGTCATGTATACCCAAATAGGCGGAGCATACTTCACAAACGCGCAGTTTTTGCTGTTGATACGTCGACGCAGGCATTGAAGTGCGATATTCGTGTTCGGCCTTGATTTTCTTTGTGCGTAGTTCTTCGATTTCCTTCATTAGCTCTACACTTTCCTCTACCTCGCCAGCTTCACCAAGCGATTCGGCCTTGGCCAATTTTTTGCCGATTTCTTCGGCAAGAGCATGCACAGCGTTTGCTTTTTCTGCCACTTCTGCAGTGAGTTCTTCTTGCGTCTCTTTGAGTCGTTGTTTCGCTGCGTCGGTACGACGATCACAGTCAGCAATGAAGGCCTGCAGGTGTTCCATTGCTTCGATGTCGTAAAAATAGTCGCGAGATTTTGCTGCACTCTCATAATCAGCTCGAAAGGCTAGATCGTGTACTTTGGGACACTCACCCAGATCCATACGCGTTGAGGCGAGTATATCGTGTGGACAGCAATCAAGTAAAAAAGGATTTACAAACGCGTGCATCCGAAAATTTTAGTCCACGTCCGTCATCGCCATTGCGTGCAGTTCCCATAAGCTGGTCCAGCATTGCCCGCATCTGGTCAGTTGCGGACATTTTATTATTTGCCGCACTAATCTTGAGGCTGTTTAATTTACAACTTTTTTTGAAGGAAAACTTTTCTTGTCGTCGTGAATGTCGACGTATCTAACCTTGTTGTATGTATATGTGAAAAACACTAACAGATCAGTGTTACCTACCTCAATTTATTTTAAATTTAGTTTCTTTTGGTTTTGTACGCCCCTCTGGTATTTTTTAGTACATGTATTATACCGGCATGTATACAGTCGTCGCGAAAACGTTTTTATAATATTCGCGTCTGAATTTTTGTTTTGGTTATTTTTGGCCGCCTTTTTAGTTTAGAAATTCGATTTTTCTTAGCAAATAATGTCTGATGATGACGATGTGCAGTATGTAAAACGGCAGCGTACTTTACACTATGGCTCACTTGAGGAGACGGAGCGGAAACGTCAGGCGGGAAATGCACCGTCGAGTACGACAACGCCAGCAACTGGTGGGGCAAATGCCGGGCAACTGGAGGATATTCAGTCTTCCGATGAGGATTTTGAAGAACCAACTAACAAAAAGGTTGCATCGAGTGGAGGTGCAAAGCCGCCGTTACCACCTCCAACTGCTGCTACGTTAGCCAATAAAATTGATGCTTCCTATTTTGATTTGGAAACTGAGATTGAAAAGGATAAAGTTGCGCTGCTTGAAGAGTTTGAGCGTAAACGACGTGCACGACAAATAAACGTATCTACAGATGATGCAGAAATAAAACGTAACCTACGACAACTAAATGAACCGATTTGCTATTTTGGTGAAGGTCCGGCAGAGCGACGACGACGTTTAAAAGAGTTACTTGCTAATCTCGGAGAGAATGCTATAAAGCAAAAACAGAGCGAAGAGGAGGAACGAAAGCAACAGCAAAAGGAGCAGGAAACGACATGGTATCACGAAGGGCCGGAATCATTGCGCGTATCTCGCCTCTGGCTTGCGGATTATTCATTGCCACGTGCAAGAGAACGTCTAAAACGCGCTAGCGAAATACTTGAGGTGCCAAGTGCAACGCGAGCTGGCCGCATGGTAGAACTGCAAAAACGTCTTCAGTCAATGGCGCCACTTTGCAGTCAGGTAGGCGACTCACGACCTGTTAGCAGTGCAGCATTTAGCGAAGACTCATCACTGTTGCTTACCTCTTCATGGTCCGGTCTGTGTAAGTTATGGTCTGTACCCGATTGTGAACTAAAACAAACGCTGCGCGGTCATGCCAGCTATGTAGGTGGCGTTGCTTTTCGGACAGGCATCAGTTTGGACGAGGAAAACGTTGTCGCCATGGCAAGTGGAGGTCATGATGGCGCTGTTAAACTTTGGGGTTTCAATTCCGAGGAATCCATTGCAGATATTACCGGACACATGCCACATCGCGTTTCCAAATTAGCATTCCATCCATCAGGTCGCTTTTTAGCCACTGCATGCTACGACGCATCATGGCGTTTGTGGGATTTAGAACAAAAAACAGAAGTTCTGCATCAAGAGGGTCATGCCAAAGCGGTACATTGCCTTAGCTTTCAAATTGATGGTAGCGTTATTTGCACCGGTGGATTGGATGCATTCGGACGCGTTTGGGATTTACGTACTGGTCGCTGTATCATGTTTCTTGAGGGTCATTTAGGTTCCATATTTGGTGTTGATTTCTCTCCGAACGGTTTTCACATTGCCACTGGCTCACAAGACAACACTTGTAAGATCTGGGATTTACGGCGACGTCAACCTGTCTACACAATACCCGCACACACAAATCTAATCTCGGATGTTAAATACCAAAGTGACGGCGGTAGTTTTCTTGTCACCTGCTCATATGATTGCACCACAAAGATTTGGTCGAACAAAACATGGCAACCGCTTAAGACACTACAGGGACATGATGGCAAAGTGGTAGCTGTCGATATATCGCCTAATTCACAGTATATAGCAACAACTTCTTTCGATCGCACTTTCAAACTCTGGTCACCCGATAGTTGATGGCTGATGGAGCAAACGGACTGAAGTATACCACTAAGCGAATGACATTGGCCTTAGTTTTTGTTTTAGTTTTCGATTTATATTTAAATCTCTATTTTTGTTCCCCTCTTTTTGCTATTAACTATTTACAATTGTTTATTTAATTTAACTTAAATGTTTCTTTTTTTCTTCAGTTATTTGTTAACAAACACAACATTTTTTTTGTTATGCAACGACTCATCGAAAATAGTTGAAACTGTTGAAGACAATAGCCCAAAAACATTTTATAGAACTTTAGTTAGACGAAATAAAGACCCAAATTATTGAAAAATAAAAGAAATTATAATGTACTGAATCATTCATTGGTACATTTACATTTAAGTGTGTATTTCTTAGAAATTGTTAATAAAATCGTATTTGGTAAACAAACTAAGCTCGAAATGTGTAAATTAATTATTTTAGTTCTACATGCATAGAAAATTAACTCAAATTCAGAAACTTGTTGTATCCTTTCCAATAAAAAAGCGTTTCATTGAAACAGGATAATATTTGGAGCGTATTTGTATAGAAGCCATACTTATAAATTATTTGATCAGAACCAATTTCAGATAATGAGAACTTTTTATCATTGGAAGTGGTTTGTTATAATAGAAAAAATACAAACGAAAAACCTGGTTTACTCGAAAACTCGCATATTTTTGATCATAGAAACTGTTCGAGACACAATATTTAAAAAGATGTATCCTTCAGATAGTTTAAACTGATTTTTTTTTATAAATAAAACAAAACTGCTAACAATATGACAACTTAAATCAATATATACATTTATATATATTTTATTTATTTATATTTGAATTTTAACTAAAATTTAACTACCACAGATAGGTTGCAATTATATATACATACATATAGAAACGTACCGTACATATAACGCGTATTATATAATTATTTTCAACATACATATATATATATACATATATGTATATATATTTATGTAATATAAAGACATTCTACATATACATATGCATGTATTTTTATAAATTTAGATGATAATAGTATATATTGTTATTTTTCAGTTTCTTGCCTAGCTTAAAAGGCTTTTAACTTTACTTTTACGTTTGTTATACTTCTTAAACTAATTATACATCATCAGCATAATATAATATAATTGAATTTTAGCGAATATATGAATATACTCATTTATTAAAATTTTCTTTAAAACAATTTGTTTTTTTCTTCTAATTTTTAATCTATGATAACGCTGAGATTTTATATATTTTTCTTTATATATACTAAATACAAATTATTATAGTTCAGTTAATTGAGGTTGCACTGTTCGCGTTAAATAGTTTCACATACGTTTGAATAATTTCGTTTTTTTTTTTTTGTAATTTATGAAAATTTGTAAAAAAAAAAAAAATAATAATTGTAATTTATTTTGTAAATGTAAATTAGATCCACTAAACTAAATAACTTTGCGCTAAACTAAACAACTAGATAGAAAATAACTATTAACAATTAAGGATAAACAATATATATACGGTTTGTAGTTGGAAATTTTCTGAAAGGTGTTTTTTTCTTTTCGTTGCAATCGAAAAAAAAAATTGAATTGGATTCGTATTTTTTTAAACGGTAGTATCCGGCGCCGGCTGCGTTGGCACATTCATTGCCTCTCTGCATTCAGGTGATTCGTTGATGCGATTATGTATATTTTGATTATCCTCTGGTGCTATATCAATACGGTGTGCCTTACTCCAGACAACTAGATCCATAATAAAGGCAAGAAACATGATTCCAGCAGTAATGCCTAAAAACAAAGAAAAAATTAACAATAAATTAATAAAATTATATTTTAAAGAATTTAAATTCAAATTACCCAAAAAGTAATGCCGAAATGTATCAGCATCGTAGAGTGAGCAAGCACCATGTTTGCCACATACTGACTTCCAGATGAGGCAAGCCGAATCGACAACAGCGCCATAAATTATCGGACAGGGCACATTACCAAAGAGTCCGATGGCCGATTGTATGACACCCATGGCCATGGCTTTATCTGTTTTATAAAACAAAAAAATAATAACAAAAATAGTTAATACAAAATTTTCCAAGAAATGCTTTCCTTAGTTCTAAGAACTTACCCTTTGGATGTGTGCAACGCATAACAAGCAGCATGCTGCCCACCTCAGAGGTGGAGTGCATAAATACGCAAATAGCAAAGATCAATATGAAATAAATGAAATTCTTGCAGTTTGTATCACAGTAACCATTGACAGCAGCGAATGTAGCTGAGTTTAGCGAATCCTCCGAACCAATGGATGATAGCGTAGCTGAAACTGTTTGTAAAATAAAAATGAATTTCAACAATAATAATGATAAGATAAATGCAAAACGTTTTGAGTATTTACCATCTGGAATGCATGCACAGTTTAGGTAAGCTGTACGATTATCCCTGGCACGTAACTCGGAACTTGTGCAGCCGGCATTACAGGCGGATATATAAATTTTGCCATCAACGCCGCAAATGGGTGCAAAATTCTCTCTATCACAGCTGCAATCCAATGCTGCGCTACAGGCAGGCTCAATGAGTGCCGGACTTAAATGAAAGTACAAATCTTAGCTTAAGATTTACACTTAACTGAATTGTAAGAAATATTTTACCTGTGCGTAGTGCTTGCTTTGTAGCCGGCAAAGTCATTCATGCTACAGCCAATGAACATGAGCACAACCATGCCGGCAGAGTAGACAAGCGCTGTAAATGCAATCCATGCAGCTACCGATTTAGCAGAGGGCTTTAGCTTTAGTATAACCAAACCAGAAATGACAATACCAATGCCCATAACAAGTATACCACAAAAGGCGGCTATCATATTGGCATCGTACGTAGCTAAACGAAATTGCGTTTCTAGATATTTTGGTAAAAACGTGTAGAGACCCGCAATGGGTAGCAAATGGAAAACGCATGAAGCGGTACGGAACATGAGTATATCATTGCTCAGCTGGCGGCGTACAGTCTTCGGAAAGTCTGTAATTAATTATAAAATTTGTAAATTGTACTAAAGAAAATTAAATGAAATTATGCACACACAAACCTTTTAGTTTAGGCTTCTCCTCTGGCTCCACATTAGCTGTCACTGCAGCCTGTGCTGCGCTGGTATTACGCTTGCCACGTAACTCCTTGGGAAATGAGAACATTGCAATTGATGCCAGCAACATAAGGCTGCCAATGACAACCGGTCCCAGCCACCAGGCGCCAATCCAACGCGGATCGCTGGCATCGAAACCAGGATTGGAGAAATTCACATACCAACGTGTGCAAAAGGAACCGACAATGAAACCCGAAGCAGGTCCCAAAATGCGCATGCCAATTGTTATTGCCATATACATTGGCGACTGTTTACTTGCGACGTTATCGTCAATATATGGAATGCCTAAAGTAGCCACTGCCGTCTGTCCAATGCCCGAGCTGAGTAAACTGGCGAAAAAGATGCACAGCACAATGACGGTAATCTTTGAGTGTGAAGCCTGCTCCAATTTGCGCTCTTCATCACATTCGCCTGCAGCTTGACTGCTGTTTGCACCTAAAACGCAGAGATTCGGTTCAAGTTGAAACTGTGCGGCTGTTGCCAGAGGCGCTGTGTACAGCTGCTCACCGGAGGAGCTGTTCAAGAAATGCGGCAACTTTGCATTCGATTCAAGCGTTGTATGCACCACAGCGGAATTCTTTAAGAAAACACTCGACTGCATCAGTTGCTCACCAAAAATGAAATGCGGTAGCGCACAAGAGAATGCAGCTATAGAGAAGAGCACCATGCCACAAGCAATCCAACGTGGACGATGTCCTCGGCCCGCGAAATAGGTCAATAACATCGCGGTACTGATCTGACCCATCTCACTGGCGCTTAGCAGTAATCCGGTTGTCTTCGATTTTATTTGAAAGAGTTTCTCAATTGTTGTAATCACTGAGACAAAATAGGTCATATACATGCCCTGCAATATGTACGCCATTAAAAAGACGACCATGAAGACATGTGTCGATGCAAAACGACGCGCCCAACGTGGACGACAGCCAAATAGACCGCATGCAGGTGACTTAGAATCGCCTGCAGTGTGCAAATCTGAATCGAAATCTGATTCTTCCGATTCGCTGGCACGTAATTGTTGCTGTGTATAATGATGATGGCGTCGTCCGGTAAGCGGATCTTCTTCATGATTACCATTTGTACCCCCTTTATTATTGTTGCTGCCATTGTGCAGATGCGGATGCAGATGCTGAAGACCGTTTTTTAGATTATTTACACACTCGGCTGCCTTCCATTCATTGTTGTTGTTGCTGCGCGGTGTACTCTCATATAAAACGGTGGAGCTAATATCGAGCGGTAGCGCATCCACTGCATCGCGTGGTGGTTTTTCATTAGTTGTGTTGGCAAGTAGCGGTGTAAAAGCCTGTGTTGAATCGCGACGTCCATTGCTGGCACCATTTTGATTTTGATAGCCACCATTTGTCGTCGTCGTTGTTGTGGTTGTTGGTGTACCTCCTCCTCCATTCATATTCCCATTTGTATGGTGTCCATTACTTGGTGTTCCATTATTGCTGTTGCCATTCTGTATTGCTGTTGCCTTATGTCCATTTACAGAGGCTGTCGGTGAATTGGATGAACGAATGCTTGCATGCTGATTCGTCGTGTCCACATCACTGACACTTTTTGGTTGCATTTTGTTAAAGTTTCCCCTTTTAACAAAATAGCTCCAAGAGTTACGTTTTCGTTGAATTATTGGCAGTTAATTCGATGTTAATTCTTTTAGACTTAAGATATTTTTTTTTTAGATTATATAATCATCGTTCTGTAGCAATTTTGTTCCATTTTTTTTCTTCTTCGGGTTTTATTTTATTTATTTGCTTGCTTTATTTTGGTTTGATCTGTTTTTGAACTTATGGCCTTGGTTGCTTCTTTTTTATTTCGCGTAAATTTTTTTATTTTTACCTGATTTATTGTCTAATATAGAGCAACAGTTGTAGTAGTTCTTTTTTTTTTTTTTTTTTGTAGAGGTAGTAGTTTGTTTTAAGTGCGTTTTTTTAATTTGATATTTTATATGGCAGTATCTGGAAATAGAGAACGAAGGAATTGGTTCATTAAAAATTCTAAAAAAGCATTACAAGCTTATATGTTATGTTTCTCGGCATATTTTTTGATTATATTAATCTGAATAAATTTGTTTGATTTGTGTATCTATTTTCTAAAGGACGGAAGTACGGACAACCATGGCTAAAAAAAATAAATTCAATTAAAAACAAGGAAAAACGTTTTCTTCGGTATCTTGATTCTGATATATTTACAAAGTGCCTAGGACCAAAAAAAGCTTAAGCTCAATATCGTAAACACATTCACAGTAAAACGCATCACAGCAGACAGACACACAAACGGACATGGTTTAGTCGATTCGTCTCATCGAGCTGATCACGAGAATATATACATTATGGGGTCTCCGATGCCTCCTTTAAAGCGTTACACTATGTGTTAAAAATTTTGGAGTTAGACCGATGACGTAATTAAAAAATAAATTCGTTTTTTTTTTTTTTTTTTTTTGTTTGGGTTATCTCTTTTGCAAATTTCTTGCTTTAAAATTAATTCAAATCACTTGCTTATTGAATAATAAATTAAAATTTTATTTGCGTTTTTAAATTTTTATTCAGCGAATTTACGCATCCACAACTACGAAGCGCTAAAGTCGAACTAAAACATCAGAAAAAATTAAACTGAAACGCAGACTGCAAAAAGCGCAACACAAAATCAAATCGCTGCGCTTATCAAAAAAAAAAAAAAAAAAATTAAGTTGCCAAAAAAAAAAAAAAGAATTAATAAATAAATATACATACACATAAAAAAATGCAATAAAAAAACACGCAAAACGCAGCATTGAAATAAAAAATGAAGTAAGATAATATTTTTATATAAATTTGGTAATATTTATTTTTTCGCAATTATTTTCCTATGGTAAATAATGAAACAGTTTGCAACAAATTTTAAAGAACAGACATTGTTTATGTATAATAAAGTGATAAGATACATAGATACAAAAGTATCTAGATACTTATTCAATGTCTTCAATTCGACAACTTAAACTTAAGTTTGCAAAAAAAAAAAAAACGAAAACATGCTACTAAAATTAAAACAAAAAACTAAAATTTGCAAAAAACAAAAAAAAAAAAATTAAATAAAAAAAAAAAATTTTTAAATTTCAATGTCATACAATTTGTTGTTGTTTTTTTTATTTATTTATATTTTGTTTTTTAGCGCGTATTTCCTGAGCGTATTTTTTTTTCGAATAAAGAATTTATGTTTTATTTTATTTTTTTTGTGAATGAATTTGCGATAATTTTGAGTGATTTGCTTACGAAAATATTTATAGCAGAATATACCGGAATATATAAGAATATTTTTGATTTTTTTACCATTTAACTACATAAAGCAATAATTTATATATCATGTCTAAATTTAGACATACCAAATTGTTACCAACGAACAATTGCTTTCAAATTGATCAAACTTCATTCAAAATGTTTCTAATTGAATGAAAATTACTGTAGCGTATATACATGCACACACATACATACATATTTAGGTATCTGCAATACAAACACCCGCTGTGCTGTGCAATTGCAAGTAAATAACGCCATTGATAATGCGTCGCTCTCGCGTCGACCTCGTTGATAACGAAACAAAAAGTGAAATTTGTTAGATACAGATACGGAGCGCATACAAATGCATGACCGGATTGCTTTGCGAATACACACACACACACACATACACAACTAGCATGACGAGCACCAAATTTTAGCCTTGAGATTGAGTTTTGCGCATTAAATAATACTCATTTTTTTTTCAAGCTTTCCAAATTAAAAATTATAATAATAATAATAAAAGAAAAACAACGCTTTGTAGTGCAATAAGCAAATTATTCTGCATTTACCAAAAAAATAATTTTCTAAATAATTAGTAGATTGACGATGAATCGATAGATATAATTCATAGAAATATTTTGTTTTGTTTATCAAATAAATTCTTTGCTTTTTATAGAATCATTTAAATTAAAGTTATTGAGTATCCATATTTCAATGTTCCACATAGTACAGAAGGCATACAGATTTATTTAAATCCAAAAAAGTCTAAATACCTTTATTTTCAGGAACATATCTTTAAGATATTAGCAGGAATAATGGAATAGTAAACCCTTTAAAAAGATTAAAAAAAAGTCGGCTTTTATAAAAACAAGAAAAATGTTAACTTCGTCTTGAAAAAAAAAATTAGAAATGGGGGTTATGTGTTATAGTTATAGTGGGATGATAAATCTGATATTTATATTAGTTTCAATTTATGGAAGATAGTTTTAAAAAATAATGCTCTTCTGTTCCCACGCAAATGTTTTACATGAAGAAATAAAATAATTACGGACTATGGAGCCAAATCGTTATATGTACTATGTGTAGGTATATAAATAACTATTTATAATATATTTTAATAAATATAATTGCTGTTAATTCAATGTCACGACTGCGATTAAATTCAATTTGTGGGGTTGCTAAGCATATACATATGTATGCGTATCTATGTACATATATACATATGTACAAGTTTATAAATAAATAAATAAATAAGTACTTATGCACGAATAAAGTTAAAAATTAAAAAAATAATAATCAATCGATGAATTGCTATGATTAATTTTTGAATTAAAAAGAAATGTTTTCAAGGTCAGTTTTTATGTTTGTGTTAGAATTTTTTTTTTTCGATAAGCAAAAATAGTAAACTGCAAAAAAAGAATTTTCTTTAAAATTTGCACAAATAAAGTTTTGAGCAAGTTGTTGAGATCACAAAGCAGGTTTAGGTTAGGCAACAAGAACAAAGGTAAGGTAAGGCCAGAGTTCCTTGACACGTTGAAGTTCACAGCACTTATTCTGCCTGTTTGTCCGACCGACCGACCGACCGAACGTCTGTCAGTTTCGTGAAAAGATGCTGTCGCATCGTGTGGTATGCAAAAACAAAAAAAAACAAAAAAAAAAAAAAAAAAAGGTTTTATCGTCTGTGGTCAAGTTGCAGCGATACAAATGACAAAGCAAGAAATATTTCAGTTGAAATGGTAAATATAACACGGAAGAGGGAGATAGTGACAGAAGGCATCATCTAACTTGATTTTTTTTTTTTTTGTGCGAGTTAAGTTAGTGACTAAGACATTGTCCTCTTCAACACCTCTCATCATCCTCATTGTCCTCTCTTTCGCTTTATTCATATCAAGTATTACAAACATTTAAACAAAGAGATACCATTACGTTGCCCGCAGAAATTTAAAAAAAGAATTTTCAAAATTAGAGATTTCAAGAACAAATGAATAAGTGATTCTCTCGATATTACGAATAATTTTGGCAGCTTTAAAAAGGGGTTTCTGATATTTGTGCTGTTCACGAGGTCTAGCATGAGTTCACAAAAGAATAAGTGCAAACAATTGCAACAAAAACTAACACAGAAACTTTTTTTTTTATGTTAGTTGTTGTTGCAATCATTTGCACTTATACTTTTATACACTCATGCTAGACCTCGTGAATGGCACAATTTTTTACAAATTACATATAGCTTTGATTGAGACCATATAATCCTTGCAAACGTACTTTATATTATTTTTGTATATAAAATAAGACATATATCTATCTCTCTCACACTACGCTTTGTTCTATGTTGACATGCGTGACAGACAGATCTTCAGCAGCAAAGAGCAGCATGTGTGTAGAAAAAGGAGCAAAAACTGTTCAAGTGTTTTAGTTTGCAACTACAGGTAAAGCACATTGAACTCCACTCCACACTCGACTCACAGCTTAAAGGAAATGCCGTATGCACGTTTAATGGTTTTTTTTTCATTTATTTATTTATTTATTATTTGCACAGGTAGAGTAGTTACGAATACAAAAATATTGCATAATCGAAAAATCTTTCTTTCTTTTGCAAATTTGCTATGATAATTTATACAAAAATATTTAAAATAGAAGACAATGAGTATATTTTAAGTAAATTACATAACAAAGTTGTCAGAGTCCATCTACGACGAGTAGTGTCTGTATCTGTCTATCTACTGTCTATCCAAACTGAGTGCAAAAACATTTACACATTGTCAATCTTCATAAATGTAATTAAGATTGTTGTACTCTGTTGCTGATGCTGCTGATGTGGTATGATAATAGCGATGATATCAGTCCAGTATAAATAGTCTCTTAGCAATAGGCATAGTTTACAATTTAATTGAGGGCAGTTAAACAATTAGAAAATGAAAAACGCATAAAAAAAAATTATACATTGTATGAATCTGTTTGCAAATCGTTTAAAGTTTTACAATGTACAAAGAATTAACTAGGGTAAACATTTGCAACTTTGTGCTTTAAAGCTTCTAAGAAAAGATTAAAGTTGAAAAGAATTGCACTGTATCCGTACGATGAGATACGCTGTATCCAATCGATTTGTACCATAATAAAAAAGATAGGAAAATAAAGAATTCAAACTAAAACTTGGCTTGTCAGTCATGTTCCCGTAATCGTAAAAATTTTGCGATTTACTTTTTAATTCGCAAATTTTAGTGCTCCGGCAATCGCAAATTTTAAAAAGCATAAAATTTAGTCAAAGCAACAAAACAATTTTCGATTTTTTTAACGATTTGTTCGATGCCGGAGCACTCATAATTTGAAATCGTACGAATTTACTAAATCGTAAATCGCAAAGTTTTTTTTTGAGAACAATGCTGTATTTCTTTAAAATTTTTTAATTTCCAATCGATATCTTCAATTTTTTTCTGGTTCTATTCCATGTTTAAGTTATAACAGACATAGTCTCTGGTAATAATAATAAAGGGGCTTTCTCACACACTACTAACCATAGCTACATATATTTATACATACTATATATGTAGAAAAATAAATTTAAAAAAAATTATGTCTGAGTGCTTTTTTAGTTAGACACAAAAAAAGAAAAAAAAATGATTTCAATGTGAAGGTCAAAGTCAGCAATCAAGCGACCAAATGAATAACAAAAACAACCTAATACTATACAATAATATATTTAAAACTTGAAATATACATAAGAAAAAAAAAAAAATAAAAGTTGCACAAAAAATTGAAATAAAATCGACCGTAAATATAATAATGTGTCGAAAGTAAATAAACTGCCAGGCATTTTATTTTGTTTTTTTTGTTTTTAACAAATTAGAATAGCAGAAATCAGCAAGTGACGATGATGAGCTGAATTAAGACTTGAAATAAAAACAGTATACAGACTCAAATACCGCGAAAAATAAATAAATTAATAGTCAAATTAAAATTAGCCCAATTTGCATTTAAATAAAAAAAGCCTGCGATGACTAAGCAACAACTTAATTAGAAACATCTTTGGAGAATTTTGTAAAACTAAAATATTAATGGGGCCGTATATTTTAGTGGCCTGATCCGTATCATATCGGTGGAGTGTACATATAGACTCGTCTCATCGAGCTGATCAAGAATTTAAATTTACTTTATGAAGTCTCCGAAGTCTCTTTTTAATGCGTTACAAACTTTTCGAAACTGAGAAGACAGCAATTAGTTTATCACCATAATTCCACTTTCCAGAAATTATATTACAAATTTTGTGAATTTGAACTTGAGAACATGTCTATGTATATTTTTTGATATATAAACAAAAATTTCCACAATTCCTATAATAGCAAATATGTACGATTCATAAAAGACAAATTTATGTAAAATACAAAATATATGCCCATATATGTATGTATATATGTATATTGGACTAATAAAAAATCCAATTGATTGTGTAGATTCAGTTCGATTGACAGCGACAAATAAAATTTAAAACTGACAACGTTCATAAAAACAAATTTTGATATTTCTAAGATAAACTAGTGAGACAAAAAAGACAAAAAAAAAATACGCTAACAAAACTTACAGCAATAAATCTATCTGCTCTGTTTCAATGGAAAAAGAAACCAAATAAACGCCGACACTCAAAGCGTTGATCAAAAAAGTTCTAAACGCAATTTTCTATGCTAAAAGTGAAATGTAGCCAAACCACTTTTTCTAAACTTAGATATGTGCGAGTGTATGTATGTATGCATGTATTATTAAACTAATTATCTCTCTCTTTTACTCCAATAGCCTTCATTCTTTAAAGCTTATTTGCTTACATGTTACGTTCTAACGTTTTGTCTTGCTTACTCACACACACATTGCATTTGAGATTTACTTTCAATGCCAGATTTGCTTTCAGGTTTTAGACTGTTTCTCCTTTTTTCTGCTTTGCACTGCTTTCTGCTTTCTTTATTTATTTCTTTCTTTCTTTCATTGTTTCTTGCACTTGTTGCGCTTGCGCTTTTGTCGCAATTTACTTTCGCGCGCGTCTAGTCTAGTCGAGCATGGTTTCAGGTCTATGGTCTGGTTTCGGTTTGGTTTGGTTGCCGGTTGTATTGGATTGCATGTTGGCATGAAGCAAATCTTGGAATGCAATTTACAACAATTGCAGCAGTGTAGCAACTATTGCAACTTGCGCAATAAACCGGGCAACAGCAATAACAACAACAACAACAAAAACAAGATCGCATGGCGTAATGTACGCGTAATAACAATCTTAGACTCTCTGCAATTAGAAAGAGTGAGAGAGAGAGCAATGCAGTAAGCTTGCTGGTCAGTTGTTACATTACATTTATTGTTGTTGTTGTTGTTGCTGTTGTTGTTCATAGATCATGCAATTGCTTTAGTAGTTTTTTGTTGTTGTGGATGCTCTTTAAAACCGGAATTATTTGAAGCGGACATAAAAATGCTTACAAAAAAAAAAAATAAAAAAAAAAAAGGAAAAAAGAAAAACCATTTTCAAGATTTTTTATTTTTGCTAAAAGTTTGTGCGTCTTTATTTTAGTTAAGTACGCATTGATTTGGATAGAAATAAATTCAAATAAAAATAACTTTATCGATATCGATTTTATATAAATATTGCTCATTTACTTGAAGACTTGCGTAATTCAAAGAAAGCGATTTTACAGAGAACGATAAGAAAAACATATGAAAATTATGAACGATTCTAATAACTCAAAAATCACGTTTTTGAGTTATGTCATTTTTTTTTGCTGAGCAGCAAATAAAGCCAAACAAACGGCAATTTCCGATTTGGTCAGACCAATAAAGTTAAAGTTTGTAGCCGATAACAGCTTTTGGTAATGAAATATAACTTTTGCGATTTCTGGAACACGAATCGTTTGAAATCGTACGCATTTACGCAAATCACAAATATGCTTTCTCTAAAAGTGGAAAGCAATGTTTTCAATAAGCAGAAGTTTTCGGTACAAGTTAAAAAAAAAGGAACTGGCTTGTGAAGGTTTTGTTTAATTTCACAAATTCAATATTTATGAAAAAAAAAATTAAATTGACTTTTCGCCACAAACAGCATTTAAAAATTGAAGGTAATAATCATTTAGTTCAACAAACAAACGGGACAAACAAACAAAAAATGTTTACATGGGCTATTAATTTTTATTTTGTCGTTTATTTTTAATATTTTTTTTTTTTTTTGGTCAAAAAATAAGAAAAAAAAATCTTGTTTAATCCAAATGAAATAAATTTACTTGCAGCCGGATAAGGTAAAAGTTGTTGTGGATTTTGTTGTTTTATTTTGTGGTGATTTAAAATTAAAGAACATTTTAAATTGCTTGAATAAAAAATTAATTGAAATATAAAGAAAAACGAAATGTAAAAGAGTTAAGAAAATATATGCATTTTAAAGTAGGACACGAGTTTTAAATAATTTTATTTTTTTTGTATTTGTTTTTGTTTTGTATTTAAATGTCTGCTTGTTTTTTTTTTTTTTTTTTGTTTTACATAAATGAATCATTGATGAATATCGACAAAACGCCTGTTGGGAGTGGCCAGAAAGAAGAAAACGCAGAATAAATAAAACAACACAAAAAAATTTTCAAGAAATAATTTTACGTACGAGTATGTACATATAAAAGTATCTTATATTTATCGTACTGCTTTTGCTATACAAATTGAAAATTTAAACAAAAGCAATTGAAACAAATAATGAAATAAACAAAGTAAAGAGTTCTGAGAAGAGAGAAAAAAAAAATAAATAAAAGAAATGCGCAATCGACCAACTTCCTTTCGAGTTATATAAAAAAAAAAATAAAACATCAAAATGCGAGCAAATATCAAACAGACTGCGGCGCTTGTTAAAAATTCTTTAAGCAATAAAACGACAAGATACTTTTCGAAAAAAAAAAAAAAAACTTCATCAAATGTTTAAAATGCTTAAAATGTGCGTCGAAATTGTCTTTGTGCTGAAGAAAAAATACAAAAAAAAAAAAATATACAATCCAGTTAAAATAAAGTCAAACTGCCAAAAATTTAATGAAATGCAATCAGAAATGCATTTCACGAATGCATTAACTGTGGCGACAATGTTCAGATACCGACAACGAGGATAGTCTCAAAAGTCTTAATAATTTATTTTCAAATTCAATTTTAGTTCAGTTAGTTTCTACTAAAGCTTTTCAAAAAATTCTTTCACCTACGCTAACCTTCAAACAACACATTTACAGATTTTATTTGTTCCGTATTATGAACTCAACTCTTTTTAGAGATTTTTATAGAAAACAATTTTTTTCCTTAAGATTTTTGCCAATCTTCCATTGACTTTCTTACAAATATTTTGCTTTAGATACAAAATATAACTGAGGATAACAAATGAAACAGCCCTTAGTGCCAAAACCAATGACGATGATGTAGAAAAAAGATGTTAAAATTTATTTAAGTAACAACATCAACAAAAGTATTGCAAGTGATTCGTTCTGCTGCCCATTTCACATATGTCATTTTGATTGCATGTTTTCTTTTTTTTTTTTTCGCCTTGGAACAGTGGAACAAAGCATCACACAGAACGCACTTTCATGCAATCCCTTAGAATGTTATAACGATTTTTAACAGCTGCCAGCCAGCCTGCATAATACCAAAAAAATCCGAAGAAAAAAATATTATTCATTTAACAAGATCAGGCGGCGGCAGCGTTGCGTTTCTCTTTGAGCGATTTTAACGTTGATGGATTGAGCCGACATTGGCAAAGTGCAATGCGATTCGAATGGAATGGATGCATCGAAAAGAAGCAAGTGAAAAATGAGTGAAGTGATATCTTCAGGAAAGAAGTGTTTTAAAGCTCGTTAGTGTGTGTATGAGTCAATCTTTTCAGCAACATTGGCGTGTTTTTTTTTTTGTATATTTTTTTTATTCAACAAAAGGTGTTAAATATTTCACACAATTTTACCGTTATGTATAGCATCTTTCACTTATTAATGCAGATACATTCTGAGATACAAATTATATGTACAAAATAAATTTCTTTGGTTATTTTTTTCTTTTTATATTTTTATTTAAAATAAAAAATTACAACTACTGTCTTCTCAACTAACTGACAAAATGTTTCTTTTAGAAATTCAGTTGGTGTCGTTACATAATTATGAATATTTCTGTTTTATTTTTTCTTCAAATATTGTTGTTTTTACCAATTAGCATAAGAAGTGATTATTCGTCTATTAGTTGGTTCATTGCTCGGTATTCATTTACGCAGAACACTTCTAGAGTGATTTTTCGTTTCGCATTTCTTAGTTTCACTTCACTTAAAAAGTCAAGTGTTGAGCTGAAGTTTGCCAAGTACATCTACAAATAAATTATTCATATTGTATAATGCGTGCTTTGGGCTTTATTTTTTCTTTATTTAAAGCATAAAGCGTTTTTCTCATATCAATCATTATTATTATTATAATTTTTGTTAAGTCTTTTTTTTTGTATTTATTGTAAAGTATTTTTTTAATTATTTAAAAGTTCTACGCGTTATTTTTACGTAAGCGTTTCCGATACATTTTTTATTTTTTTTGGTAGTAGGTGCGCTAAACATGCACCATAGTACATCAACGCTGTAATTGTCTACACTGGATATCGGGGTAAAATCGGATTAAAAAGTAAAATACAATGTAACTTTAAAGTGAACACGTCAAGGTTTTTATGTATGGATATCAGATATTTTAAACCATTCTGAACACGAATTGAAAATAACATGATGCAATTATACTAGGTGTAGTATTTTGCCACTGTATGTTCAAACATAAATTGAACATAGTAAGCTTTTTTTATAGCTACGTAGAAGGCTAGAGTGAGATAAATATATTTTCTGCATTTTGATTACAGATGGTGTTCGTAGTGAATAAAATTCAACAAAATTTGTAATCAAAATGAAACATTGGGTGTATGCTACACCTAGTTCAAATGCAACATAATTAGATTCTTCAAAAAGTGTTAAGTTTATGTTCTATATAACACTATACTTTAAATATTCGAGTTGTACTAATCCGATATATGGATATATAACTAACAAGGTGTGCTATTTTAGCTTTTTCGGTGTATTAAATGCTAAGATAGGAAATCGTGAGATAGCGATGAATATATTTTTTTGTATTTTTCTCGCCAAATAGTACGCTTTCATAAATAAAACAAAATTACCGTGAATGAGACCGTGTGATGAAGTATAAACATATAAGATAATAAAACCAAATATTATACACGTAAACTGAATATTTTTTTTTTTTTTGTTTTCTCCCCCTTTTTTTTATTAATCCACCATGTGGTGAATTTAAATATTTTCGTATTTATTCTAACAATACATAAAGTTCAGCAATATTATGTTTGCTAATAATAATATAAAACAATAGAATACAACAATCAGAATAACAATAAGAAACAAAAACTAGCATGCGATGCACGCAGAACAAGATAAATAAGCAAAAACAATCAACCATAATGACAGTGCACACAGATGCAGATACAATGCACGCGCTGCGCAGCACAAACGAAATTACATTGAGATAGGTCAGTCACACACAGCGTGATGCAAACAGAGACACACACACAAACACACATGCATACATATAAGAAATTTTATACAAATATGTACATACATAGATGAGAACAAACAACAACTGCTTTTGCAAGTACAAGTATACGTAGGGGTTGTATTTGCTCTAATTACTTGTAAAACAAAAAGTGTTGGTGTACTATGTATGTGTGTGTGTGTAGGAAGGGAAGCTTTAGAGTGTTACCAACTGTTGATCTGCTTGATAGCAACGACAAAACAAGTTTAAATGCAATTTTCTGCAATAATACACAAATATATTTTTAATTTTTAAACTTACACAACCGAAAAATATAGCACATACACACTCGACGAGCCTCCACTGAGCTGCGGCGGCAAAAGAACATTAACCGAACCGAACAGAACAAAATCGACAACGATTACAATCGACTGCAGCCAATTCACTTTTCTTTGTGCAATTTCAATTATTTGCTTAATGCATTCGTGTGCTGTGCTGTGCAGAGCAATAATAACAGTAAGAGAGAGAGATGCAACAGTGAATGAGAGGGAGAGATATCAAATAATGTAATTTTGCTTTGCAATCTGATGTAAGCACAACATGGCAAAAAAGAGTGCTTAAAAATTGACAGAGAGAGAGAGTGAGTGAGAGAGAGTTTGCGCAATAATGGCGTGCTTTTTTTCTTTACTTGCACTTTTCTGTGTTGTCGCATGCTGCAGGACAGCTGTACAAAAAAATAAATAGTAGTAGATTAAGTACTTTATTCAGTACAAGAGTTACGAAATTTAACCATAAAGTTTTATTTAATCAGAATATAATAATGATCAAAAGTTATAGTCCTACAGCCTCTGATAAGTTCGTCTCTATACAATATGCCGCAGTCAGTTTACACGAAACATAAGTTATAAAAATCTTAAAAGTCATTGATAAATATATTTAAGTATAATAGTTACTTCCATACAAAAAATCAAAATATTTCTGGTCCCACATAAAATTTAATAACAGTCTATTTGGTATTTTTTTATGAAAAAGAAAATTTTCGCACAGCCCTTGTATTAAAAATATTTCTTTATCTATGTACACACGTACTTATATATGTAAGAGTATATGTATACTAAATACATGCATACATATAGCAGCTAAGAAAAGAAAATCGATTTAAAAACGCTTTTACTTTTAACAGAGGACTACCACAACAAAATATATGCTGCCCTAGCAACAAAAACATGAAGAAAAGGCAGAGACGCAAGAGCTAAAAGGACTTACATATACACGTACATATGTACATACATATGTATATTATGTATTTATGTATAGTGTACATTATTAAAAGGGTGGTTTTATGTCTATTGGCATATTTTTGTGTTTTTTTTGTGAGCGCCTTCTTTATGCTATTTTTATTGTTAAAGTCAAAAGCTTTTATGTCTGTTAAAGTATATTTTTTTGTTGTTTTTTTTTCTTGTCTGGAACTCAGAAAGTACACAACATAAATTCTATTGCGCAATTTCTTACAATATTTTGCGACGCAATAATTCATGCCACCAAAATATTTTATTGTAAATACAAGTTTGAGGCCAGACAGCTAAAGTTTGAGCTACATACATAACTAACGACAAGTACAATACATATGTATAAGCAGCATATAAAGAGATACGAGACATAATAGAAATCAAATTTAATAAAAAGGAATAAAAAATATTCTCTACGGCCTCCGGCGAGTCAAGTGTACGAAAAAAACGTGAACGAAATGGAAGGAGCACGACAGTGAGAACGATCGCCGCTGCGTTGGAAGCCCCAGAACTCGGAAGACCGGAATTGGACCATCCCAGCTGGGTGATTACCCTAAGTGATGCCCAGGCTTATAACAAGCTGTAATGGCCATATATATAGTATTAGAGATATAATTTTAGTTTACTTTAATCTTTATCGGTCGTATCGGGGTCGTGCTTCCATTTTCGAAATCACTAAAATATTGAGTTTTACGTTTTGATAAACTTTTCCTTCTATAAATCGTAAATTAAAAAAGTTTTTTTCAACTCAGATTTACATAAACACGAGTATTTTTGATGTTCAATATTTTGCAAAAGTAAAAATTTCAAGACATCTTTTGAAGCCGGAAGCTATGACAACATTTTAATTTAAAAACGGAAATCAAAATAAACACGCTTAACCAAATGAAAGTGAATGCAACCATTGGCAAATGCAGTAAAAATAACAACAGCAACAACAAAAATATATTATATACGCTGCTACGACTGTTGCTGCTGCTGCTGTTACTTTAGTTGGCGCCACTGCAATAGATACTTTGGCATTTTGCAGTCGTCAACGTCCTCATCATACTTCATTGTGACATAATTAGTGAAAGTGAAACTGATCGCGTTCATCGTGCACAACGTGATCAGCGTCTATCTATCTATCTGCCTATCTATCTTTTTATTTGTATCTATCATGCATTCATAGATATGTATATAGATACATATGAACAACGAGTATCTGTGCAATGCATGCACGCGTTTGTTGTATTTTTTAACTTTGCACAACGTTTCATTTTTCACACATTTATATGCAGTCACGATATAAGATTCGATAGATAAATGAATAAATATAAAACAGATAGATATAGTATATATATAGTATGTAGACAGACGGGTGGCAGCTAGCTAGCTGGCTGACTGGCAAAAGATGTATAGCTGCAAAATGCACAAATAGATACGATAGATACTAAATTAGTTAGCTGCAAAATGCAACGCAGCATGACGCAGCAGCAGCACACATACATACGTACGTACTACGAGTATGTTATGTTTACGATAAAATAGAGGAAAGCGGCGTGTTTTTGTGTGTATGAAAAACCACAATAACAAAAAAGCATGAGCTCAAATGAAAGCGAAAACGAAATGTTTATTGCAAAATAGAAATGTATTCAGACATGCGCAGATACAAAAACATATATGAAAATATATACACAATTGTATAGATTGAGATTGAGTAGGTACAAATATGCAGCAGATTTTAGATACAAAAGTTGAATGCACCTGAATTCGTTCAATTGTGTATTTGTAATTAAGCATGCAGGCTGTATATTAGAGATGTGCGCGCGGTTCTTAATATTTAATTCCGATTCAGCTCATCTCAGCTTATATAAAACTTTTTATACTTTTTATATGAGATACATTTAGGAATTTATACCAAAAAATTTTTAAGCGCAAACATCTTTTACGAATATTCAATTTAATTTTCAGCGTATACGCAATATGCATAAATATATTGCTCATACGCAACGTTACCTATAAAAGATACATTGTATATAATTTGTTTATTTTTTATTAATAATATTTCTAAAATATTATTATGCAAAACCCACATTTGTTCCATTACAACTGCAACAAATTTACAACAATCAAATCATGACACTACTAAACTCAATTGTAACAATTTGTAATAATTCTTTATAAATTGTTATACAAAGTCATGCAAATATTGTTGCAAATTTGTCAACAATGTAGCCTGTCATTTGGATAAAGGAAAACAAACAAAAAAAAAAAAAACCAAAAAATAGTACAAACGAAACTAGTTTAGTAGGAAAGAATCAACAACAATGTATGAAATGAACGTACATACTATATATAAGATACAATATATGTAATAATAAAAAAAAAGTGTGTGTGTGTGTGTGTGTATCTACGTACTACAAGATGTAACAGAAAGTATTGTGCATTCTCAACGACAACTCGCGTAATCAATTGCATTAAAAAAAAAATGTTGCATGGTAGCTGCAGCAAAGAGAAGGGAAGGCGGCCTGGATTGTTGTCCGTTGACAGTTGACAATTGCCTAGAGTGACTGAGTGAGTGTAGTGCACGCTAAATTGATTGACGACCCAATGAAGCTTTGAGCTTCAAAATGTATCTGACTGATTGCTTGTTTGCACTTTCAGAAAGTGTAAGTGTTTTATTTATTTTATTTTATTTATTTTTTTATAAATTTTTTTTTTTTTAAATTATTGCAATATTTCAGATATTTCATTACCTTTTTATTGTTTTTATTTTATAGTTGTAATTTTTTTAAATCTGTAAAAAAATAAAAGAGAAATGCGATTAATTAAAAGTTTTTCAAAAACATGTTAAAATATTTTTTTGTCAGTCATGTTCCCATTTACAAAAAAATTTGCATTTTATGAAATCGTGTAACGTCAAAATTTTGAGTTTTTAAAAATGAATGTAATAATTTAAATATTATGGAAATGTGTCAACATTTGAAAATTAAAAAAATTGGTTATAGTTTTTGATAGTTTATGCTTAAAAAAAAGTTATATACCATTTATGCAGGGCATCATACTGTCGTGCAACTTCGACTATATACCAATCTTACTTGTTATTTATTTATTTATTTATTTGTTTTAACATGAAAGCGAAAACTGGGTCGCACATTTATAGCAAAAATAAAATTAAATGAATCTACGCGTCGCTTTTGCAATGCATAAAAATTATATCTCAACCAAAAGTTATAAATATAAATGCAACTTTTTTGTAGATGAACGCCTTTGCTTCATATGCACAATGTCTCCAAGTCTGATGAGATAGTTTAAATAAACAAAAACGAAAACAATTTTTGCAACTTTTTGTATACTATTTGTATAAAATTTCACCCGCATTAATGCAAACGACTTTTGTATAAATTGTTTATTTTTTTCAGCTTATCAGTCTACGTGTGTGTCTATGCAGATTTAGTTGTCTGCAATTGTTGCACCAATTGAAACAAAAAAATGCACCATTAAAATGTGATAACAACAATTTAAAAGATTAAAAACAGATAAAGCCAAAATCAAAACAGAAATCAGAGTTTTTACGATTACGATTAAAAATCCTGTTTTGTAAATCGCAAATCACAAATCGCCAGAATTTGACAATTTTGCTTTGGAGCTCGTAATTTTCAAAATAAATGAGCAATTACTTATATAAAAGTATTTCTGACTTATTTAAAGTTTAAAGATTGTCTTTTGGATTAACTATAAACTTTGCAGCTTTTACTTGCACAGTTTATTTGCGCCACAAATTTGGAACATAGATACTATTTCAGTGTTGAGCATAATCAAAATAGACAGTTTGGAATTGAAATACATAAATACATGTGAGATAGTTTTTCAAAAACTTATTATAAATTTATAAACTTTCAAAATGTAGCCAAAACGAAAGTGTTACATTTACATCAGACAATGAAATATCTTTTCTACGCTCGCTTCGGCTCTCTTAATCACGAACAGTCTTTTTCTTCAAACCTTCTCTTTCTGTTTCTCATCTTAGAAACGCCATGATCCTTGAAGACCGCCACCATAAGAATTCTGATTAAAATCAAAATTACGACTAGCCTGTGCGTACGCATCAATTGAGCCACGTCCATCGCTGCTGGTGAAGAGATTATGATTGTATTGTGCCTGCAGATTGCGCCCAAATCGATCATCTGTGTAACTTAAACTCGACTGAACCATGTTGCGGTGCAGGAGAGCGTGCATGACGTATGTGTAATGGTTCATTATCCAAATTCTGTATAGGACCACCTTCTTCCTGTGCCTCGTAAAGCTCATCAAAATCGTTATAGCTAATTTGCTGGCAATGCTGCAGCCAAGGCCATTGAACAGGCGAAAAATAGGCAAATAAATTTGGTATTCATTTTGAAATTTTTTTCTTTTGTGTGTAGATTTTTTTGAGTAGACTGAATTTTATAAAAGTCTTTTGAAAACTGTGCTGATTCTTGGTTGCATTTAAGCTTATATAGCAAAGCTGTTATCAGTTGAATTGTGCACCGGGGACTTACATTGAAATTTATATATTGGAGGCTGTTATCAAAAGAGTGTGGAGTAATCTGACACCTTTATCTCTGGGATGCTGTAGATTGCTTTAAATTCTTTGAATTATGGCTATAATTGGGAATCCCATTATATTTTGTCAAGCTAAAATTTTTGTTATTTTTTTGTAGTACTTCCCTGTGTTTTATCGAAAGTCATGGTACTTTTTTTATTTTTTTGTATATTTATATACTTGAGTAGCTTTGCATAAACCTCTAAATCCGTTTAGTGAATTTAATTCTTCCTTTCTTTCTGTATTTATTTTAATGTAAATTATTGCCTAGTGTAGTCATACTTGTAGACAAACTCCCAAAAAAAAAAAAAAAAAAAAAAAATAGTGCTTTTATCTAGATACAATGGTGCTGCATTCCAACAAAGCTGTCTTTCGTATTGTACATTTGCAATTACTTTCCATTTTCATTGTGAACAATCAGAAATCAATGCTGCAGGCCAAGTTCAAAATAAAAATTACTTTCAGAAAATGGCATCTAAGAAGCAACAACAACAACAACAACAAAAAAAAAAAAATTTACGTAGTAGAAGAAAGTAAAAGATATAACGCCTACATCACCGACAGATACAAAGACAGACAGACAGACAGACAGACAGACAGACAGACGGACAGACAGACAGACAGTTAGATAGATGAATTGATAGATAGTAAATATAGCCAGGTGAGCAACGACCAATGTCAGCTGTTTAGTTGCTGCTGCTGCTGCGGCTGTTGCTGCTGTTGCTGATGATGTTGCAGCAGTTGTTGCCAATCACCTCAAGCAGTTAGCAGCCAACGCGAAAATGGAAAAATTCTTCTTTAACTGGTTTTCCGACGACAAAACAAATTGGGAGAAAAAAACAAAAACAAAAAAATAAAAGAAAAAAAGCTAACGAACGAACCGCAACCGAACCGAACATCGACTGACTGCATCATAATGAAAGTGAAATGTATACACGTACACAGCAGTTGCGCAGATGGCAGTTAGTAAACATACAGATACATATTTGCAGACACATAGATACTTAGACACATCCACATATAAAGCAACAAAACGCGTGGCAACTAAGTCAAGTGCAGCATTTAATTCAAGTTGTTTTTTGTTGTCGTTGTTGTTGTTGTTGCCAACTCTTTGCTCTAACTGTCTGCCATAAAAAGTATCTGCAGTTTAGTTGTCGTCGTCGTCATCTTTTGTTGCCATGTATCTGCAATTTGCTGCTGCTGCTGGTGATGCTGCTGCATTTTTTTATAGACAAAACTTGCGCTTGGAATGCATGTTAAAAAAAAAAAAAAAAATTATTATTATTTTTATATATATTTTTTTTTTTTTTTTTTTTTTGCACGCTGTCTGGTGCGTTGATTTTACTACTCGTTTTTTTTTGCCTGCCAATTGTCTGTCGTTCTGTTTTATCGTTAATTGGCCACGCTAGCTCCGATACGCATTATGTCAAAAGATACTTCTGCAACAACTTAAAATAACACTAAAGCACATTTGACCGAACGCAATAGTTCAGCTTCTCAATGTATTTATTTATTTATTTATTTATATCTGTTATGCACTTTGATGTATTGTATCTGTCGCTTTGAGTCAGTGGCACAACGTTAAGATACTTGTGTGTGTGTATGTGTGTGTGTATGCTTGACTCAATTCCTTTACATTATATATTTTGTTCTGCAGTATTTTATCTCATATTTTTTCTTCTACTTCTTATATTTGCAATGGATTTGTTTGCATTGTAATTGGTTCAACAACTTGTGCAACTTGACATTGAGACAGAATTCTGGATGTTCTGATTTTTTTTTTTTTTGTATCCGCTCACTTCATATTTTGTATTGTGTACTCTTTTTACAAAGTCGAGATAAAAATGTATCTGACGCTGTATCTTTTGCTATATTCTTATGTTTATAAAACAATATTTTTTGACATACTTTGGCAGATTTATATAAAATAGCATAAAAAAACTAATTCACAAAATGTTTACAATTGCACAATTTTGAATGCAACTCTTTAAATATTTTCTTCAAATATTTTTTTTTGCTAGGTTAACCACAATTCATTTAATAATTTTATTTTATTTTTTTCGGTTCCATTTCACTGATTTTGAAAGTGAGTGTTTGCACCGAAGTAAATCACATAGCTGCAAATGTATGAATGAACAAATATATGAAGCAATACAGTGGTTAAAAATCACTAAAAACTACAAAAATAAAAAAATACAAAAAAATACAAAAAAAAAAAATACAAAAAAAAAAAAAAAAATAAAAAAAAACATAAAATGTGATTTTTTTTTATTGTGCTACAGATTTTTCCACACTCTTTTGATAACAGCCTTCAATATATATATTTCAATGTAAGTCCCCGGTGCACAATTCAACTGATAACAGCTTTGCTATATAAGCTTAAATGCAACCAAGAATCAGCACAGTTTTCAAAAGACTTTTCTAAAATTCATTCTACTCAAAAAATCTACAAACAAAAGCAAACATTTCAAAATGAATACCAAATTTATTTGCCTATTTTTCGCCTGTTCAATGGCCTTGGCTGCAGCAATGCCTGCAATTAGCTATAACGATTTTGATGAGCTTTACGAGGCACAGGAAGAAGGTGGTCCTATACAGAATTTGGATAATGAACCATTACTCATACGTCATGCACGCTCTCCTGCACCGCAACATGGTTCAGTCGATTTAAGTTACACAGATGATCGATTTGGACGCAATCTACAGGCACAATACAATCATAATCTCTTCACCAGCAGCGATGGACGTGGCTCAATTGATGCCTACGCACAGGCAAGTCGTAATTTTGATTTTAATCAGAATTCTTATGGTGGCGGCCTTCAAGGATCATGGCGTTTTTAAGAGCAGAAATTAAAATAAAAGTAGGACTGAAGAAGAAGAAAGATAGTGGTAATAAGAGGAGGAGAGAGCGCGAGAAAGAGTTTAAACATTGTCTGATGTAAATGTCACATTAAAGTTTTGGATTCTTTTGGAGTTTATTTATAATTATTTATCAAATTTTAATAAATTTTTGAAAAACTATGGCTTGAATTTTTTTAAAAACCGAGTTTCAAATATTTTTTATGAAAGTATTTGATTTTTCTTTTATTGGAACACATTTTAGGAATAATATACTTTTGAGCAGAACTGATGAACTGAACCAACCTAAACCTAAACATGAGTTAAAAATATACATATTGTATAAAGCGTAAAGTTACTGTACAGAATCTATAGTTCAGGCGGTAATTGCATTTTGTTTATTAACAAAACTGATGTCTATCTAACCCCGATTTGAATTCCGTTAAGGTCTCTTTATCTTTCGATAATTTTTGAGTATGTTTTTATAATAATATTTCAAGATCCAAATATTTACATGTATAGTGGGTGCCGTGATATGATATTTAATCTGGTAAAATGGTTATAGTGCAATCAAAGGAACAACTCTGAAATTAATAAACTTCAAAATGTTAAAATTGAAAAGTGTAACAATAGTTTTTAAGCATACTATAACTAGAATAAATATTATAGAACACAGCTGTAACCAAAAATTTTAGTACTTTGTACTTTTTTCAGCAAAAAGGGGGAAACTCTTAGCCAACAGCTTGAATGATGTGTAAGAGTGAAAGGGACAATTGGGAAAAGAGGAAAAATGTGTGTGTTTTAGAAGGGAAACAAAGAAAAATAATGACAACAACAAAAAAGAAGTCAATAAGAAAAACACACCCTAAAAATGCTAACCATACACAGAAAAAATAATAAGATGAACATTAAGAAAATCAATTGGTTTGTTCTAAAATTTTTGTTTGTGATTTTCAAAAGAACAAAAAATTATTTAAATTATCTTAAATACAACAAATTGCAAAAGGATAAGACAAGTCAATAATTAATTCGTCTGTCTGCAATTTTGTTACATTTACGCTGCGTTCTTATAAATTCTTTCTTTTCATGATTTATTTTCTTTACAGTGTACATAAAAAAAAAAAAAAAAAAAAAAAAATTGAATGCAATAACTTTTTGAAGTTCATTGAACCTAGTACTAAAAGTTCTGCAGTAGATAGTCATAATAAAAAAAAAAACAAATTTATGCTTGCTATTCATTTAATATAATACTTTGTATAAATATAAAATCAAATTAATATTGGAATTGATGCTTTCTATTCACTTCAAATCTAGAATCTCCACGAGCCTCGAATGCCGCCGCCATAGCTATTTTGATTACGATCAAAATTACGACTAGCCTGAGCATAGGCATCAATCGAACCACGTCCATTACTGTACAGATTATGGTTGTATTGTACGCCTGCCTCGCGACCACCTTGATCCTGTTTGTAAGTTAAATCGACAGAACCATGCTGCGGTGAACGTGCCGTGCGTACTAGCAGCGGTTGTGTAAGACGACGAGGACCCTTCGCTACTACAACACGAGGCTCAGGAAACGGTTGCACAAGTGGTCGAAATTTGTCAGAATTTGACTGCACATATGGCACAGAATGCGGTTCAGCATATGGCTCAGCAGCTACAATAGCCACAAAACAGCAAACTGCAAAGCAGTATAATGTAGATTTGAAGAAAACCATTTTTATGTTAGACGTTATACGATATTAATTCCAAAGAACAAACTGTATAATTACAAGCAAAATGTCCGACTTTTATACACTCCGAGTCGAGCACATAATTATTTATCCATTAATTATCTAACGGGGATGCACTGCTGCATTTAATTGTAATTTTTCTGGCTTCCGTTTAATTGCAAACAAAAATAAAGTAAAGCACCTTCTTTTATTATGCCGAAATACAACAAAGAAGATTGTTGCTATTTGTAAGGTGCTTCACCGTCTATGCTTATCTTTGAGTCATTGTAAATCCCAGCTCAAGTATAATTTCGATAAGGATCGTCTATAAAAGACGTGCCTAATATTAAAAATCAACACAGTTCTGTTTAAGTTCGCAACGAAAAAAATCAAATAAATAAATAAATTACTCAAGATGAAATTAATTGTTACCTGCCTACTACTCGCCTGTAGTCCTTTGCTATGTACAAGGACAGCCATTGGACTGGGAGGCAGACTCTGAATTAGAATTGAACGATCAGTCTCAGTTTCCTGTAATACGTCGCCACGCACGTTCGCCACAACCGGATGGCGGTTCTGTAGATATTACATATACTCAGGATGCACAGAATGGACGTGAAGCAAGCGTTAAATACAATCAAAAACTTTACACAAGCAATGATGGACGTGGCACTATTGATGCCTATGCGCAGGGTTCACGAAATATTGATGCAAACCGTAATGACTACGGCGGTGGCATTGTTGCACGTTGGAATTTTTAAATTTTTTTTGTGTTCTAAATAAATTTTCATTTAAATAAAAAAATTGTATATTTTATTTACAAAAAAAAAGAAAATGTAAATGAAAATCAACTTTCCAGCACAGCTGTTGACCTACATCTGTGAATACACAACACAAACTAAAGAAAAAAACATAAAAAGAAAAAAAGAGAGCATATGAGATACTTTTCATTTCAAAATGAATTTATCAGCTAAACTACTAAAACGCACAAAGATAACGCACAAAAAAAAAAAAAAAAAAAACTTTTTTTTTACGAGAGAAACGTTTAGAATACTCAAAAAAAAAAATAGTTCAAACAAGTTCAATGACCTACAAAAATGAGGCAAAGAAATCAACTGAGAAATGTTGTGGTATAAAAAAAAATAATAATAATAATTCAACACGCTCTAAACTATTTTCAAATAGTTTTCATCTTGTAAAACAGGGCTGCATAGTATGAAGTTCAAAAATTATTTAAGTTTTGAACATATTTTTTGCTGTTCACGTGGTCTAGCATTAGTGCATAAAAGTATAAGTGCAAACCATTGCAACAACAATGAACACAGAAACTTTTTTCTTTTATGTGTTTTGTTTTATGTTGTTGTTGCAATCATTTGCACTTATACTTTTATGCACTTATGCTAGACCACGTGAACAGCACAATTTATTTTTTTGTGCAGTGATATTTGAGGGGATATACGCTTTTGCCAAAGTCCAAAACTATGCCAAGTTTTAAAGTTTTTTTTATGAAAACTCCATTCCAATTCAGTTCAATCATACAAACTAAGCTCAAATTTGCTTTGGATACAGAGTATCTCACAAATAATACTTTTTTTTTAGATTCATTTTTTCTGTTACACGTGCCAGCCCTTGTAATCAAGCAATCTAATATTTATTTTGATAATAGCTAACAACAAAAATAAAACTAAAACTAAAAAAAAAAAAATACTTTGATAAGTAAAGCCGGTAGCGTCATAGATACTTTTTGCTACGCACTGATAATAGTTTGTACGTTAAAGGCATCGAATAGATACGTTTTACAAAACTTATCAAAGTACAATAAAAAAAAAATAATAAATTTTTGGGCGTATATAAGCATGGACTATCTTTTGCAAATTGCCATGAACTTGAACGCGAATTGTGAAAGTATTTTTGTATATAAAATATTGTAAAAAAAAATTGTTTTTTGTAAACGAAAGTGCTGAATAATATAAGAACAATTAGAATTATTTCTTAAATTGACAAGCAATACACGTATCTATTAGATACATAAATACTTAATGGTGAAAGTCTTATTGCTGCTATTTATCTATTGGAATATCAAAAAGAGTTTGTCACCCGAAGCGTTTTGGCTTTTGTAAATAATTTAAAGCAAGAATTTATTATTGCCCATAGCACATGTGTATGTGTGTGTGTGAGTGTGTGTGTGTATGCAGATGAGTGAATCGTTAACAAAAGCTAGCAAAGCGGCACGTGTAGCCGACAAAAGTCATAATTGAATTTCGATTAGCAACAATAGATACAAGGCACAAAAAATGTAAAATGTGTTTAAGTTTTTACTTTTCATTCATTAAAAAATATCTGCGCATATTTTTGGCATATAATATTGATATTATTTTTTTGTTAAATACGTAGGCTGACTGTAGGCACATAAATAGATACAAATACAAAAAAAAAAAAAAAATTATTGAATGAAATGCTTTTGTTAAAAATATATAAAAATTTTTAATGCGTAGCGTACGCACGTTTTTAAAATAAATAAAATGACAATCAATTTGAAATACGCTTGAATTTAGTTATACAAAATATCATATACATCGATAGACAAGCTGGCAGCCAAAAATTAAGATTTATGCTTCGAAAAAATATTTTAAAAATACTTTAAATTAACATAATAAACATTATAAAATATGCTCATGAGCAAAGGAAAAATATTTATTGCAGCAAGTTCGAAACATCTTTGCACTAAAGATTGTCTTTATATTGTACTCATTTAATATCTACTCCTCGATTCTATCTGAGCATATTCTCAGTAAGATACAAGATACAAATGTATCTTATATTATTATTGGCATTTATACATAAACTAAAGCATAAGTGTTCAATGCAAGCACGCAACTTTAAAGTTAAAACATTGCAAAACAAAAGCAAATACAAAGCATAAAATACAATACAGCACTTTTGTTTTATGTATATATTTTCTACATACAACAACAACAACGTCGTACTTATCGTTGTCTGTTTGCTGTTGTGCGTCAAGTCAAGTTCAAGGACTGTCAATTAAATTGAAATCACTTGCAAAAGACTACTATACTATACAACAGCAACAACAACAATGCGCCATGCTATAGCGGACAGCTTCAACAACTTAAAAAAAAAAAAAAAAAACAAAGTAAAAAAATAAAAAATAAAACACAGCAATGAGAAAACAATTTTCAAGCTGCGTAAATGTATCTGCTTTGGCTTTTTTTTTTTTCTTCTTAAGTTAGTTGCTACTTATAGATACTTATGTATAAGATACATGAACAAGTGCTGGGAACCCAAAACAAAAAATGGAAAATATTTAATTGCAAATGTATCTAATGTAAGAACACACTAAGAATTGCAATGAAGCAGCTTAAAACTGTTAAATACAATTAAATTTAAATTGTTTTTATTTTACAAATTGCTTTAATTTATGCTTAAGTGCGTGAGTAGCTTTTTTTTTATCGTCTATAAATTGCTTAAGCAAATTATGAATAAATTTAATCCAAAAAAAAAAAAAAATATTTTTTAATGAAAAGTTTTTTTTTTTTTTATCAAAACGGCGCTTCATGTGCTACTTGTTTGGGTCTGTCCCAATAGTCACATGAAAAGTTTATCAAGCACAATATAAAATGTTTATACAGATACAAAAATATCTTGAGATACTTTACAATTTTAATATTATTACTGCGCTACAAGTGCTAACTGTGTTTTTAGGCCAACTTTCAGTTTTAAATGAGATACGCGACTTACATAAATGTTAACTGGAACACGTAGATACATAAGAAACACGTGTACAGACATAAATGTATATTTAACTTTTGTTGTATACAACAAAAACAATTAAACATTGGTGTTGTTTATACTGAGATAAAGTGTTGCACATTAAAATTGTTTGATTTTGTTTTTTTTTTTTTGAATGAGTTGACGACTTGCAACAAGTTTAAAATTGTCTAAAAGCAGCACGTAGATACATATGCAAATGTATCTATAAGTTTTAATATTTAATAAAGTCATATAAAATTCTTTTAACAAAACCGGCTATTAAATTTAACAAAAACGCTTAAAAACTTATCTAACATTGAACTTTTGTATCTTAAACAATTAAATTTACTAATCTTTAAAATTATATTATCTAGAAAATCAGCTAAAAACACGTTTACGCTGTTATTTATTAAAAAAAAAAAACTGACATGTAATTTATTTTGTAATTCATATAAAAAGATAAAAATTTATCTTTTTTTTAACATGCCAAAAAAAAAAGATGTTTTTAAATAAACAAATGAATTAGTTATTTGAATGATGCGAAACGAAAAAGCAAAACATTAATTTATCAATAACAAAAGATAGATAAAAAGAAATAAAATAAAATAAAAATAAAAAAGGGCAAAGAAAACCGCATAAGTTTGTATCTAGATACATTCATATAACTTTAAACTGATGAGTTGCCAATATTTTGGCAATAAAGCTATTACGATTTTGTTATTCTTTACTGAAAATATTTTATTTGTTTTTTTTTTTTTGATTTTGTATGCCAAGAATTTAAATTTGTAGTAATTCTGGTTTTAATTTCAACTTTGCCGACTAGTCGCGCAGGTGAATTTTAGAGAATTTTATTTTCGATTTTGTTTTGTTCCTTTATAAATTTGTTTTTGCTTTTCATTAAGTTGTCGCCGACGTCGTCGTTGTCGTGCTTAGTATATCGCACAGACACAATGGGGACATGACAACGACTATGTTTAGGCCTAAGCCAGCGCAAGCACACACTTCAGATAGTCAATGAGTGCCCTGCTGTGTGTGTGTTATAATAATATTTAAAGTTGCTAAGCATCAACATATTTAATAGCTTTAAGTCAAAATCACGCTCAGCTATACATATGCGCGTTTTAGCCAAAACCCCCCAAAAAAAAAAAAAAAAAAAAAATTACGTAGTTACTTTTACAAATGCTTCAAATTTTTATTTATTTTATTTTATTTTTTGGCAAACAAGTCCATAATCGGTATAATTTGTATTCAACGCAAAGCAATGTATCTAATGCTCTCTTATATATCGTTGTATCTAGATACAACTCGCGCGCGCACAGAGACCAATTGAAGTGATTTACTTTCTCTGCAGACATGAATTTGTCATTTGTCGAAAAAAATAAATAAAAATAAAAATAAATATGCGTTAAAAATTTTATATAAATAAATTTAAAAAAAAAAAAAATTAACAAAGCGAAATTTGAATCACTTGACAACATAGCGCCAACCTTTATGAGTTTTGGGTAAAAAACCCCACATAAAATATACATAAAATATGAGAAAATGTAAAATCAAAGCAATTTTTTTTCTTAAATACATATTTACACAGTTAATCTGTTTCATATTTAAAGCGAATGGAAGTTTCGATAGCAGCTAAGATACTATTGAAAATTTTTTAGTAATGTTTGTAGCGTATAAAAATTTCTCACTGCTTCAATGCCAAATGTGCCCTTTTTTAAATGCTGTATTTTTTTTTATTTAAGTAATTTCGAACATTTACTTTATCTTTTTTTTTTTCTTTCTTCCTCAGTTGCTCCAAGGCATATCTTTTGCCTTTAATTTGGTTCAATAACAAGAAGCAGACAAGACATGAGGCTTCTCAATTGATTTGCTGCGTAATGCGTATTCAATGGCATTTTAATTCTGTTTTGCCGATTTCTTAAATACATCTCATTACGATTTCACTCGTTCAAAGATACAATATCTTTTTTTGTGTATCTCTCACACAGAATGAACGATCGAACGATTGAACGAACGGGCGGGAAAAAAAATCTTAAAGCATCTTTATCGATTTTGGTTTATACCATTTACAAATTTTTTTTTTTTTTTTTTTGTGTAATTATGTACTTCGTTTTACTTTTCATTTTTCAGATAAATTATTTTATGCACTTTAATGCGTTGCTGCTCTTTCACTTTCTCTGGCGCCTAAAGTCGTTAAGAATTATGACCGAATTTTTTTCATATTTTTTTTTTTTTTTAAATTCTGAAATTCATGGTTGTTTTTGAGCACCAGAAGAGAAATTCTTTATTTACGTAGAAATTTAGCGGTTTGCGATATTAAAGATTTTCAAAAAAAAAAAAAAAATTGTAATGAAATTTTTTTGGTATTTATAAAAAAATAAAAACAAACGGGTAGAACGAAATTGACTTATCTATTCGAGCCCAACAAAAAAAGGAAATAATTATATTGGAACATAGAAAATGTAAGTTATGGGGTCTCAAAAGTATTTAATTTTCTTGGTTGGTTTTTTTATATAAAATATCTTATAAAATTCAATTAAATAAAGAATATTAATTCAAAAAAAAAAAAAATCGGTGTATATTTTATTTAATTTTTTAAATAATGTTTGAAGTAATTGTGAATTATAATCATTATTTCATTGATTTTTAGAAAAGATTTGAAACCAAGCAAAAGAGATTTTCTGTGACATTGCTGTAAGTGATTTTATATTGGAACTAAGTGCTCTAGTGGTCCCATCTTAACAAAATTTTTACTGCATAGCAGTATATTTGTCAAAGTACTCAAAGTCGAGAAAAGCTTTAGTTTGAAATTTTCAATATTTCTTAAATAATTTTAAAGTATTTTAAATGTTTATACAATTTTGTACTTACGTTTTCTGTAGATTTGTTTTTTAAATGCAATAAGCTTTAAAGCGTAGAATTTATATTTATTATTATTATTTTTTTTATATTTTATTTAATTATAACTTAATTTTTAACACACACACACATTTAAATGCACAGTAATTCGATAATTGCACACTGATTTTTTTTGTTGTAATTAAATAGAAAACACTTAAAATTTTTTTTGTTACAAATTTAAAAAAAATTATTTTAAATTAAGTTTTTTTTTTTTAATTTATATTTAATGCGCACCAGTGAATTGTTTAATAATACAAATAGTTTTGTGCTATTTTATTTATTAGTCTTAAAATATTTGAATTTAATGTTGATGAAAAAAAGTGTTAAGTAAAAATATTTAAAACATTTTTTTTTTTTTTTTTTTGGAAAAGTATAATTATAAAATTTTAAATTTTTCTTTACAATTCTTCCAGAAAATGTGCAATTAAATTCTAACAACAAAACACAAAGTATTTTTATATCTCGAATACTAAAAAGAACACTTATGCACAAAATTTATTTTTAAATATTATTATTTTTTTTTTTTTTGTATTCAAAAAAACCCGAAATTTTCAAACAAAACAATTTTTCCAATAAGAATACGAAACGCACTCGACGAATGCTCGCGAGCAAATAATTGCTTTAAGAATATTGTTCAGAATTAAATATATGCGCCGATGTGGCTGAGACATATCATATAGACAAAGAGTAAGAAGCAGAATGAAGAACGAAAAAAAAAAAATAAAATAAAAGAAAAAAAGAAGAAGGAAAGCGTAAAAGAAACGCAGACGTAGCAAGTACTTCAATTCATACTGCAGCGGCAGCGATGTGACGTTGACGTTAACAGCGACTGTGGCTGTGACTGCGACGTCGTCGAAACGTCGTCGTCTAAACGAAGCAGTGCAGAATAAATAATCAAAATGAAATAAATGATATCGAGAGCGCGCGCGCACATGTATCGATGTATCTGAGATACAAAATGTATCTGTACTGTGTGGAGTAAAGTAAAACTTACAACGTCGCCGGCAAAAAAAAAATAATAAAATAAAGAATACATTAAAACATAATTTAATGCACAAAAAAAAAAAACAAAAAAGAATATGAGCATTCGATCTGAATATAATTATAATAAGCTGAGAAATACTGTTTATAAAATTGTATTTATTGCTTAATAGATACGAACTTTTAATAGAAAATTTTTAATTACTTTAGGAAAAATTTCTATAAATTCATTTATAGGTCAAGCCCTTCGTTAAGTGGGGTGTTTGGAAATTAGATTATTTAGTGAAAAGTTTCCGAGCCTGTAGTACTTAACTAACATAATTTCTGCTATTTTCAATAACAGCAAAAAGTCAATTAGTGTTTCAGAGAAACCAGTCATCTGGACCGTGTCCAAAGTCCAGTTTGTTTGACACATGGACCTATTTTATTCGTAAAAATAGAATGAAGCTTATCTAAAAACTCGATGCTTGTTAGTTCATTAGAACAAAACTTTCTGATTGTAAATTAAACTGCACATTTGATACTCTCAAATGGGTTATAGCCCAAAAAGTAATGTTTCAATTAGTCAAAACATAAAATAACGTAACATAGCACTTTCAACGTAGACTACCCAACAAAAAACACTAAAAACAATGGTACATATTTGCTCAGATTTACATACTTGTACTTGTACTGAAGGTACTGCTAGTATAAGACCTCTTAACTTGTAATCTTCGATAAAGCCAAAATTAAGCTACAGTATATATTACGTGAGTTATGACGTAATAATGTAAGCAATAACGTAAACGTAGGTGCAAGTACAACGTAACGCTTGCAATGAGATCTAACAGCGCTGTTGTGGCACTGTTAAATGCAACACTTTGAAATGAAAACGAAATTGCGATAAAAGAAAGAGAGAAAAAGTCGCGTGTGTTTTTTTTTTTATTTAAAAAAGATTAGCAAACTAGCAATTACTACTTTTTCCATAGATTGTAGTGACAAAGAAAAAACAGTTGCTAACTTCAAAATTGTTCGATTAAATAATTTTATGCATGATAATTATTTTGTTTATACGATTAATTTAGTTACACTACATTTTTTTTTTTTTTGGTGATTTCATTTAAAAAATTTATAAATATGCACGACCTACATTGTTGTTATTTTTTTTTTTATTTTATTTATTTATTATTTTTTTTTTTTTGGTACATATATTTTGCTTTTATTTGTTTTTGTTATTTTTATACACCATGCGCGGCAACGACAGCAACACAACAACAACAAAAACAATAAACGACAACAACGAGAGGAGCAGCAAAATAATGAAAACAAAAATATATGTATGTATGATTGTATATATATGTACGAATATATATATATATATATATATATATATATGTATGTATACAAAAAAATGTATATAACATGCACTTAAATTGCCAAGGAAACAAACTCAGCCAAGATGAACGTTCTGGGCAAAATAAATAATATATTTTACCCGCATAAAGTAACAACAACAACAACAACAAAAAATAAAACAAAACACGCACAGTTGTTTAATTCAAACAAAATTATTGATAGTATTATTGCCGTCACCGTCACCCACATACACGCGTATCCACAACTTAACGAACCGACCGCACTCGGCCGAAGACGAAGTTCGACTAAAATTGAGTAGTAGACAAGTGAATGAAACAGAGAGTAGAGTACATGCACGTTGTTGTTTTTGTTTTTTATGCTTCCCAGTAGAAATTTAGTGAATCACTTTATTTTGTAATCAATTCGCTACTTCTACATTAGAAGAAAAAAAATTAAATATGATGCCGCATAGCAAATTGTACTGTGGGCATACAGGATAATTAGTAATTGTTAAATGTTTTAATTATTTAAACTACAACATCTCGACACCCACGATAAGCTACAAGTACAATATGGCAAAAACGTATCAAAGTTTCTGTTGGGCTCTCCAACTAAGTGAAGAAATGGTAGAAACAATGCAGCGTGTGTGTTTACGTCTTCTGTAAATTTAACATAAACTTAATCTGTTAAGCTAGTGTCATTTTATACATTACATCTGATGTAACCCGTAAATGGAGGTGTCTTTAAAGGTTTTAAAATGTACTGACGATTATTCGATTAATCGATATGGTTCGAGATATTTTACTGGAAATGATATAAGCTAAAATTTTAAACTAAAGCCTTTTGTATATTAGAAAAAAAATGTGACACGCCTACTTTTATGCATACCTTTCATTCAAAACTTTTTGTGTCAAGAATTTTTCGCTTATTTAAGAATAATGCAAATCAGTTCTGTTTGAACCTCAACATTGGTACCTATGAAGAGAGAATCAAAACTAACTAAGGTCATTATGAAGTTAAAGATCTGTATGAAGAATTTTTTTCTAATAAAAACCCAGCCCAAATAAATTTTAAAAGTTTTTTCTTAAATAATATCTCTTACCACATTATTCTACTTAATCTTATATAAAGTCACAAAGATTTAAGAATACAGAACAATTTGATCCTTTTTCACAAATTCTTTGTTCTTGTTTTTTTTTTATTAGATAATATTTGTTATTTTTTGTTGTTATAGAACACATTTACAACAACAACTCAGAAGACCTTGAATATGTTAAATTTTTTTTTTTTGGCACTTTATTTTTTTTTTTTTTATAAGAAAATTGTCTGCGTAGCGTCTCTGTCTGTCTAACGTTCTAAGCAAAGCAGACAGATCCTTTTAGCTGCACATACAAACTGAACAGACGCACATAGATATATACATACGTAGACATACACATACTCGTTTATACCAATGCAGATATTTGTGCTACAAGATATGCAGTACATTTTGCTTATTTTTGTTTAGATACATTTTGTTCGTTCCTTTCCTTTTTTTTTTTTTTTTTTGATTATTTTTAGATATTTTTTTTCACTACTTATTGTTTTGATGCGCATTTGATATCGTTTTTCGTTTGTCAGCAGCAAAGACTGGAGCTGAAGTTTGTGTATGTAGTGTGTATCTTTGTAGTTTTGTTTTGATTTCATGTTTGTATGTTAGTATGTGGGTTTTAAAAGTATCTAGATACATACTTTTTTTTTTTTTTTTTATTATCGTAGTTGTATGCCGAGACGCTGACTGACTGACTGACTGGCTGGCTAGTCTTCGTTTGTTATTTTGATTTGGTTTTTGATTAACCTTGAAATTATTAAGATTGCATAAATAGGCAGCATAAGTTTGAGTGTGTGTATCTTTGTTGTGTTATTTTTTATCTTTTTTTTTTTATATAGAATTTGTAGGTACATACACATATGCATGTTTTGAAAAATTCGGCAATACCAGTAGCTTTTAATTTTATAGCCACAGATTAGTTTTTAATGTATTTGTAGCGCCCATAAAAACAATTTAGGTAGATATATGCATGTGTATCTTTTGTGTGGGTATTCTAATAAATGTTGCATGAATCCCTTTTGAAATAAATTCATTTATAAACACAACATCAATAACATTAGCTGCCGTGTTAATTTTAAAGTCATTTTATTGTTTTATTAAAGACTTTTTTTTAGCACAAGGCTAACAGCTGATAGGCTGAAATGCAATTATTTGTAGCTCCAATGCGGGCAGTTGAAAAATAACAACAATTCTATATTATATTTATTGAAAAGCTGTCTTAATATAACACATACATACATAGTATGTAGTATGTTGCTATTTATTCTATCAATACCAATTAATAGTGATTGGCTGCCAGTTAGCCATGAGCGCGCACAATGAACTTCGTAAAATGCAACTTTAAATGTATTTGTATCTATAAGATACAAATTGTACATAATATGTATCTGTAACGTACTTAAAACGTTGTAGTTGTAGCTAGATACTTTTTTTTTTTTTTTTTGTTAAATTTAAAATTCATTATTTCATGCCAGAACGCGACTGCTTTGTAAATTCAATACATAAAACATAATGCAAATAAGCAAAGGCGTTAAATAAAAAATGAAGCAGCTATTCATCTACTCCCGCTATAACCTAAAAAAAATATACAAAACAGCTCAACATTTTCTTATCGACGCTGTTTAGAGTACATATTTTGTATACAAGAACAATAAATATTTATAAAATATGCGGAAAGACAGACAGACTTGAGAAAAAAACAAAATAAAAATAAATAAATAAAAATGTTACAAAAATGAGTTGTCGAACTTTTTTGAATAACAAAATATATTAACATAAGAAATGTCTATATGTATGTACATATATATAACATATAGCATATAGAAGCAAATATATACTCGTATGTAGTATATGCAACTTCAACCATCAAATGACATCTGGGATTATTACAGATATTGAGAGACGCGTTTTGTAGACAGGTCAAGATGCATGCATCGAATAGGTCGCAACGTTGAATTTTTATGATTGTTATCAGTGTAAATACTTTTGAAACACGACAACGACGACGACATAGTAACTATCTCTAGATTGAGTTGAGTCTGTGTATATGACAGGAAGCCGCTGATTTCATTTCTTTTTTTGAATTATTACAGAGTTACATACGCGAGTATATGAATATATATGTTTATATGCGTTTATATGTATATAGGCTGCAGTATTTCACATTATCTTGCAATGTGTGTCAGACTTGATAGCGATGCAGCCCGCTTAACAAAATTGATTATAAAAAGAATGTACGCGTATAAACCAAACTCAAAACAGTGCAAATACTTTATATATATATTTATTATATATATATATATATATATATAAAAGTAGTTAGATATTTACGAAAAAAAAAATTATTTAAAAAAATTTTCATAAAACTAAATTTAGAAATTCAGCTTGTATTTTGGATATAGTTTTGTAAAGTAATATTTAAGAAAAAATTAATAAAGTGGCGCATTTGACTAGTGTACATCATGCTGCATCAAAAAACTAAAAGTGTCAAGTTATTTGCAAACAATTTAAAATTAATGCTATAACAAAATAATTTGCACATTATTGGTCATTTTCGAGAAATATTCGAAATTTCTACTTGAGGCGTGGAATGTGTTATTTCATTTCATAATTATAAAAAGGGTTTTAAGTTTGTACAATGTGTATAACAATCCAGAACGGAATTCCTAGTCTGCAAGCTCCCCGATGGGTCAGTGTCCCGTTATGGTAGCTGTTTGTCTAGCGAGGTCTTTACGCGAGTTTCCTAACAATTTGTTTGAGCGTTTTGCGTCGAAATTTAGGACAAATCGTTCTAGCTTTCCTGCAGCTGTTCAGATTTGAACATTTATTATGGGACAAATTGGCAAAGTGGTTGCTAATGGCATAGATAATTGTACCCATTGGAGTCGCTACCTGAACCGGTTGGTAGACGCTAGCTGATCCCTCGCTGGCTAGTAGGTCTGCGTGTTCGTTTCCGGGAACATCACTATACTCCAAAACCTACGAGAGTTTTGTTGGCTAGCTTCGTTTAGCCGCTTTTTATAGTACCCAATCAACTTTGACTTATTGACGTGAGAACCTACATAAAGCCTTTATGGCACCTTGGCTGTCCGAGAAGATGAACACCGATCTGTAGCGGTCGTTCGGCTCCACAACCTCCGTTATTTTACAGTTTCTTAGATCTAAAAATGAGAGTTATTAATGCCTCGGTTACAATGAAATTTACGTTTTTATTACAAAAATTTCGAAAAATTAAAAAAAATGAAAACTTTGAGACTATATTTAAAGAGCATAAAATTTAAAGGGCATAAAATAAAGTTGCAATTAATTGCTTTATGCCAACGACTTAAATACTGGCCATACCAACCAACCAACAACAACATTTGACCAGGATTTTTAACTTTTACCAAAGTTCTGCATTTTCACCTCGCCTCGCTATTACATTTTGGTCATACATTTTAGTTTAACTTTATCAAATTTTCGATATCAAAATGTTGCATGAAACAAAAAAAAAAAAAAAAAATGATATGCGAAACGCCACCGCCTTAAAACATATTTCTCCCTGTAGCAGTTCAGCCCTCACTCTTCAGCCACTCTCTTCAGTTTCTGCCGCAATTCAAGTGTGTTATGTGTGTGAATCATATGAATTAAGCATAAAAACCTCTGAGCTGATTGATCTTAATAAGAATTGGTCGCTGGCGTTACTGCAAATAAAAAAAAAGAATTTTTTTAAAATCGAAGACCGAAGAAAACTAAAAAGCCAAGTAGAAGGTTTCCTACCGTTAACAGTTTTGCGCGGTTCGGGTCAATAACATTTTGCCAAGTAAAAGCAATATCGTTCTGTCTCTTTCTATAGGTGGAGGCGTTGCACCTTTGCAGTTTTAATAACTCAAAAAAAAAAAATTTTTTTTTTGCTTTTTTGGCAAAATACAAATTTTTGATGAACACCTTCTTTTCCTGTGTATGTATGTTTGTATGTTTGTATGTACATATGTGTGTGTGTATTTGAGTTATGACTTTGTTCATAAATTAGGCTTTTTGTTCTTAGGTGAAATGATAGCGCAGCATTTTTATTCCTTCTCGTATAAATCCGCCAGAACGGATGTTTGTTCCAAATAAACAAATAAAATTAGCAAAGCAAATATGCTCGATTTTTTTTGTCCTCATGATTGTCTGATTTATGCATTCTTTGCAGCGTAATAAAAAATTGTATTTTTTTTATTGAAAACTTGACAAAAAAAAAAAGAAAGAAAGAAGAAAATAAAACATTTGAAGCAGTAACAGACTTTAGAGCCTAGCGAAAAAGAATTCACTAAAAATCTTTTGTACCCAATGTAATGTTTTATGTACGAAATATTTTATGATAATCGTAATTTGATCCATGGTGTACATATATGCACAATTTGATAAATTTTTACTGTTCCCGCATTGTGGCATTTTTTGGACCCCTCTGACCAAACTCACCCCTAAGGTTTACTCTCTGAGCTCTTTGAGACGGCATTTATTTCAAGCTGAACCTGCTGTGGAGTTATGCTTTACCGCCCGCACACCACAAATTTAATAAACGGCTTCAACAACTCCAGTCAGGAAATTAAACGAAGAATCACTCTTGCTAATTTTTGCTATTTTAGTTTTGTTGGGTAAATGCGAAGTAGAGTTCTGTACACAGAGAAACAAAAATTAAACTCTACAGAACGCTGATAATGCCCGTCCCGATGTATGGCTCAGAAGCATGGGTCATGTCTGAATAGGATGTGTCGGCATTGGGTGTCTTTGAGAGTTAGATATTTCGAAAAATCTCTGTACTAGTCAGATTTTTGAGCTGCACGAGTTATATAATTACATCGACATCGAGTCAGGAACATTAAATATAAAAGTATGTCCTGGACTGATCGACTGCGTCGGATGAATGGAGAGGATCCAGCAAGAAAAGTTTAACCGCAAGACATGAACCTAAACGGAGGGGGGCCTTCGTTGCTTTGGGATGACCAAATCCTTGAAAGTAGGTATCAACGAACACCAAATTTCAATCAGTGAAGCGAAACCCAGAATTTCTACACTGTCACCGCTCATTTTGTGGCATAGCTACCATACAAAAAGTTATTACCTATTTTCGAGTTTTTATATGGAAAAACTTTTTATTAAAGAATTCAAATTTTTTCTTGTTGCTTGTTTAGTCTAAAAAGTATTTCTGATTACATAAACTTTGACTTAAAATTTTAACTTGGTTCTTTTTAAATTCTTTTACGCCATGCATTCAGCCAGTGTGCCTGTCTGTCTCTCTGTCTTCTCGTGGACTCTTCATAATTTACCGATAAAGCGATAAGATTTTTTTTTTCGTTTGTGCAGAAATATTTTCAGTTTCCAAAAATTTTGTAAATAAAGAAAAAAAAAATAATAAATAATATGCTAAGCTTTTGAAACTTAATACTAAAATAAAAAAAGATTTAAGCGCATTTTTATGAGAAGCGTGCCACATGTTTCAACTTAAATCTTTTTAAGATACAACAACAAAACTGATGCATTTTTATTTTTCTCAATCGATATTTTTTTTTAGAATAATTTAATTTTTATTTATTTTTTTTTTTTTTTTAAGTCGCGAATTTAAAAAATGTCAAAAATCAAATTGAATTTGCTTAATTTGAAATGCAGACAGTCACAGATGCAAAAAATAAAAGTAAATTAGAAAACAAATTTATTATTTTTGTTTCTTTTTTTTTTTTGGCTCCAATAAAAATTTATTTATTTTTTATTAATTTTTTTTTTTTTGCAATACATATTGCATTTGATTTAATTCGATTTCGAGACATTATTGCGTAATAACATAAAAAATATCAAATTAAACTGAAACCAAACCAAACCAAAAAAAAAAAAAAAATCGACAAACATGCACGAAATCGATGAAATCAACGCCGAAGTAGCCAAGCGAGACTTACAATATTTCTGAGGTTGGGGGGGCTAGATTGCATTTGGCAGCATACCAACTGAAAGACAGCTTTGATAAATAGATAGACGCATAGATAGGCAGACGGACGGACGCAAAAAAAAAATATATATATATCTAACGTACAATGAAAGGCCAAATACGGTCGTCCAACTTTGAAATCAATTTGAAAATCAGACGCCTTTTTGACTTTTATTAAAGTTTATTGAATAAACAGATAGGAAAACAAAAACAACAACAACAACAAAAACATAGAAAAAGTACAATATTAAATGTCTGTGGAAAAAACGTGCTGACTGCGCCTCTTATGGCTTATGGCTCTCTGCATTTGCCTGGTGCTGCGTGTTAGAATTAACATAAAATAATTCATTAAAAATAATTAAGCAATGCACAGCAATTGAAATGCATAATTGAATCTAACTTTAAACTTGCATAGATACAAATGTATCTAGATACATTTCAAACGGCACGTATCGTTGCAATGTATTGAATACGTTAGTTGCATTACGTAATGTTTCTAGTAGTACATTCATACATACAAGTATATGCTTGGATTATCATTAGAGTTGGCTTTTAAATATTTCTAACTTAACGGCATAATTACGATTTCCTGTCTTACTTTGTTTCACAGTGGAGATTTTTTTTGAATTCAAAAATTAATCACAAGAAAATAGCTCTATGAGTCTTTTTTGTGAAAAAGGGAAAAGTCAGAAAATTTTAAGCTATAATAACGTTTCATATACAGTGTCACATAAAGTAGTGTTGGCAACAAGAATGATTTTTATACGCACTGTGATTAGCGACTGTGATTTGAAAATCACAGTGACTGCAAACAGTGATTAATTTGCATTTAGTGAAAATAACAATTAGCGATTACTGAACAACTACACTGTTCATGAAGAGTAATACACAAAAACGACGTTATCGAACGCAAATCACTACTTTCAATCGCATTGCGACATTGCCATTTTTAAATCACTGTGAAAAAATCACAGATAGTGATAGTAAAAAGAAATGTCTTATTTTTTAATAGATGATTTTATAAATCTATATTTTGCGCTGTGCATGTCCGATTAGATTTGTAAAATGATGATCAGATTTTAATCGGTTTGTAGTTTACTGAGTTATAGCTTAATAAGTGACCCTAGATTCAGATTTTGGGAGTTCCCCAAAAATTCTAAGTATACTTTTTTTTTCACTCGGTCAGACCTACAACTTCTACTTTAAAATTTCGAATAATATTTTTTTTTTGTTGCACAGTGTAATTTTATGTTCTCTTCTGAATGTTACAAACTTTTTGAAAAAATGATAATATTTTGTACCGCATTTGCTTATGAGTAAATTTCTTTTATTTTTTTATTCAAAATTTATCATGCAAAGTAAGCAAATAACATAAATCGCAACACTCCAGCACTCCAGCGTAATCGCTGCCTTTAAAGACAAAATATTACATACAATTTTTTGAATTCGTTATTGTTGTTGTTGTTGATGCAAATTTAAGATAATAAAATGTTTATGCCGAAGATCAAATTGCGGTTATTTGTTGAGCAACATGTGTAAAAATATTTAAAGAAACAAAAAAAAAAAGGAACAAAAGATCAGCACGAACTCAAAAAACTGAGATTTTTATTAATTTTAAATTATAGAAATTATAAAAATTTATATTCAACGAATTTAAAACTGAAGAACACAAGACCCTGAGCAGCAAGAAGCTGGAGAAAGTGCCGCATCGTATCGTGTAAATAATGATAATGTAGCGTGTTCAATATTATAACAATAATTTATTTACTTTATTAAAGGCATGCAGCAGTGTGTATTTCAATTTTCAGTTTTTTTTTTGCTTTGGATGCTGCGCTTTTATTTTTTATTTTTTTTTTTTTTTTTTTGAGTTTATGAAATTTTGAATACGAATACAAAAACGAATCAAATCAAATAAAACTCTCAAAATTTTGTTTATATTTTACAACAAACACAAAAGCACGTTTCCAGTTTTAAGTTTCAATTCAAATGCTTTGACATTTTCTTGCGCTTCGAAATCGCTAAAAGACCTTGCACCAGGAGCGGTGTTTCCAATTTTGTTGCATGATCTGCTTCACATGTTTGGGTGCCAACTGTTGTGTTGCTATTAAAGGATTTTTCAGATACTTCCTCACCACCACCATAGCCACTACCGCCAACAGTAATACCAATGCCAACGCCACGACACTTTCGATGTAACTCCTTGATTAGCGACAATATATTGCCATATTTGGACTCATATTTATCGATAACTGTGTCGCGCCGATTAACTTTGTCACGCAAATCCTTGACCTGTTGCCGCAAAATATCAGCTGACTCAGCTCTCGTTATGAGATTCTCCAGATCACCGCGTACCTTTAACAATTCTTTTTCCAGCATATTGGCTGTTTTCTTGACGCCGTTTATCTTATGCTCATAGCGCGCCTGTAGCGTCTGCAATTGTTCCTCCAAATACGTAATATATTGTGCCTGATCGGATAGCTTATCCAGTTGATTCTTATGCGCTTCATTTAAATGTCGACAGTGTTCATCACCCCGACAGCTGCCTACAGAGAATAGATACAAAATTAAATTATGTATGTATTACCTTTTTTTTTTTCTTTGGGTAAATTTACGTAGATGCAATGCATGTGACTTTCGTAGCTCCTCGTGTTTCTTAAGAACGGCGCACAGTTCACGACGCACTGCACTGAGCTGTTGTGTTGAATCTTTCATTCGAATTACTTTGGTACTGTTTGGTCGCTTCGGTTTCATAGTTGCTAACAATTTTGATACTTAAAGTCGTTAAAATAAAAACAAACAAGAATGATGAAAAACCGTGAAAATTTTATAAACTTGTAGAAATTTAATTTCGAATAATAATAATACTGAAGCTTGAGAATAGTTTCGAATAAAATAATAATAATAATAATTAAAAATATACATTGAGATAATTTAAATGCTAAGCACTCTAAGATTTTTATAAAATAATGATTTAATCACCTTTCTCGTTTGTGGTGATCTTGCCAAAATTTTATAAGGTAAGGTGTAGACTCCACCACATCAGTTGTCCAATCGTCCGGCTGTCCACTGTACTGTACGGCACACCCAATTTCGATGTTACTCATCTCATGAGGTAATTATTTCACCACTGTTTATTTCTAATTTGATTACAAATTTTGGTGAATTTTATTCTGTATGAAAGCAAACTGTGGTGTATACAATACAGGAAATATATTTATCCCACTCCAGCGTTCTAAAAAGCTATAAACCAAAGCTTATAATGTTAAAATTATGTTAGCAAACAGAACCTTGAATTATTGAAACTAAATTCTCTAAAACCTTGATAAGATAACTCCATACTGTATAAAACTCACCAAATTATATAAGCAAATACAAAGAGAGAATACTACACCTTGCTACACTTGAACATTATTAAGTTGTACAAAATTCCCTAAAAGAGATCCCAATAGAACTATTTTCAAATGCAATACATAAATATAATCAACTTTAAATTTACACAAAAATACAAAATAACAATAACAAAAAAATTTAAACAATATTATTCCTAGCGTTTGCATACATTCTGTACAAATATAGTCAGCACATGCCTTCCAAATGCTAGCAACAGTTGTTCATAATGTATCCAATCGATGAAGACGCCAGAGAGTCTATATCCCGGCTGGAGTACTGCCGTAAGCTAGTCTGCGAAGCTTGTGCCTTTGTATCGCCAGACAAATGCTGTTCCATTGATGGTTCCGAGGGTAAGCCAAAAATTTGATCACCACGTTTTTGCATATTATCAACGGCCGTAAGTATATCCTGATAATAATTATTGCAAACCGTAAACGCATTATTGTTATTCTGTATATGCTCCTGTAGTGTATTTTGCATTTTATGCAATTGACATTCCAGCATCTGTGCACTACATTTAATGTTGGCCACCTGACGTTCATAGTAACGTTTCATGCGATAAAGTTGTTGTTCTAAAAAATCAATTTTTTCGACTGCTTCCTGAAGATTGTTGCAGTTGTCGCTACAACTACTATCACCGCCTCCGCCGCTACTGCTGCTGCTGCTGCAAGAGCAATGTAAACCGGAATCCGAAGAATATGTTACGCCTTGTATCTGTAGTAAACCTTCTTTACGTTTTAACTCTTTACCATCCGTTTTTTTCTTGATGCGACTGCGTTTTCTCATTTTTACTGCTTTTCCGAGTTCACCTTTTGTCGTCGTCGTTGTCATATTTTCATTGTTGGCTTCAATGCGATTTTGATTCTGATTCTGCTCTCGGATGACATTCTGTTGCCGTATTGTGCTTAGCTCAAGTCGCAGCATACGCACCTCGGACTGCAGACGAAATATTTTATCGGCTATCTCACGTTTCATTATTTTTGCGTTTTAAACTTTAATCCAAAAAAATACAAAAAAAAAAAATTATAACTTCAAATTTCTGCTTAATTATGAGAATTATCTGTCGTTTTTTTTTTTTTTTTTTTTTTTTTGTTTCAGTTTCATATTTATAATATTTTTTAGTATTTGATATTTTCGACAGAAGGGAGTACAAGGCCATAATACGATATGCGATATTAATCCGTGGGATAGTATTTGGTTTCCGACACGTGTATTGAAGCAGATATCGTTTGATAACACTTGATAAACCTAAACAGAAAATATTCTGAATATACAATATATAGCCTAGCTAAAAATAGTATAACATAACATAGTTAGCCAACCAAACCTAACCAAATAATCATTATTTCTTTTTGAAGTAGCAAGAATCAAAAGAAATTTAGATCTTTTTTTAAACGTTTTCCTTTGAATAGAATTTAAGAACACCGCTGTAGTTCCTATGGGATATAAGTCATATACAATCAATTAAATAAAGGTTGACTGGATCATTTTTGGAATCTTTTCATTCGAAAAACAATAATTTATTGTCTTTATCAAATACAGCGGAAATTGTTGTATAATGTTGAAATTCAGGCTCATCAGTTTTTTTTTTTTTTTTTAATATTTAATATGATCATTCATCGAATGTATGTTTTAAATGCTTAGCTTTGTAATATTTCCAAGTTCATTGGCAGTTTATATGTATTGGGAATAGCGAAAAACAACTGAAAAACAAAACGTTATTGAAATCAGCATTATTATTAAATTTACAAATATTTGTTTACTAAATAAAATGCTTCGATGATATTTTTTTTTTTTTTTAACTAAGCCTTAGCAAAATAAAATCAATTAAAAAATCTTTACACTCCTGCATCAGCACACCGTTTTTGTGCAGCTTTATTGAATAGAAACCTTTATGTAAACAAATATAAATTTGTTTTTATATTATTTTCATTCGAAATAATTGCAAAAAATCACGTACAATCATTTTTCTTTAAAATATTTGTTTTGGAATTTAATAAATTGTTTTAAAATGATTTATAGAACGATTTTTTTAGCGCCAAACTAAGCACGTTCCTAATTTTTTTGTTACATTTTATACAATGCAAAAGGGTAACGTCGGCCGTCTTATCATCGACTTATTGCTTGACTTGTTTTATGGGTTTAACTTGTTCTACGAACCAAAAAAAAAAAACAACGACATTCTACTTCTGGATACATTGTGAAAATATGTGTATCGGTGTTTCTTTCTTATAGACTGTTTCCAATAGCGTTTGCGTTTGCGTTACCATTAAGCTGTTATCGAAAGCAACTCCTATACAAAACTTCTTATGTTTATTAATTCATGAGGGTTTACTTATGAAAAGTATGCGTTTATAGTAGGCGTTGTTTTCGATAGAAAAAGGTTAACGCGAACGCTTTTGGAAATAGGCTATTCATTTGCAGTGGCCTGTTAGCTGACTTCTATTCAGCCTTGAGTGTAGCCAAACTGTCCGATAATTTTGCTATATCAAAGTTTTTGCTTTGTCAGAACTTAACAACTTTGCGAACATCATTGTTTCTGCAAAATTTATTTTAATAAAAGTGCATAAAACGGCGTACGTCATCTGCGGACGCAAAACACAATAAAGTGGACGTCTAATGAATTCTAATGCACCCGGAAGTGCGTGGTTGTAAGCAAGAAATGCGGCTATCGATCGATCGACTAATTGATGGACAATTGAAACAATTGAATATTATTTTCCAGTTAGATATTGGCTGCGAACGCATAATAGAAAAGTAAGTTCAAACTAATTAGGTCAAAAGTGCATACATATTTAGACATATTCCGTATATAGTATAGACGGTTCATTTCGGCAAAATAATAACAATAAAAAACTAAATAAATTAAAAACAGGTTTTAATTAGCCTTCAAATGTTTTCGTTCAACCAAAATTATAAACAAAATAGACGCCAATTACGTCATATAAGCTTTAACTGATGCGCGCGCTCTAATTACAAGTCAAGTGCTCCAAACTTTATCACTGATTGTGAAACTAGAAAAACAAATAAAACAAATTGGTTATTTCTGTGGCATTATAATTAGAATTACTTAGCTTAAATTTAACATATATATATTGTATTTAATTTAATATTATGTGCCCGAAAAGCTACAAAAGCGATTCTTAAGCAGCAGCAAAACAATAAAGACTCCCACGGCGATTGTAAACAGTTGCACATTAATTATTTTGGAATCGATAATGGATTGAAGCATGTTGTAAATACTTTCGTCACGTATATCACCGCCGCAGCAATTGTCCATAAAATGCTGATATATGTGTGTATGTAAATTTTGCTGCTTGAATTATTTATTTAGAACTAAATTTTGGAAAACTTTATGCTGCACAAAAACAACGAATGTGAAAAAAAATCGTCTTTGCCCTTGCACAGGTAACACAAAACAGCTGACTGCCAGAGTGCTTAAGTGTTTGCTAATGCGCAATGGGTTTGTGTGTTGGAAAGTGTTCAAATGTATTGTTTGCATTAGCTAAGTACCCTACATTATTCGCTTTTTAAGGGAAGTAAGCTTTTTGATAGGTTATGCAAATACTTTAAACGCTAATTCAGAAATTAATATCGCAAAAAGTTTACCAACGAATATTGAGATAGGAGCATTCAATTTACTTGCTTCGTATGGATTAACAAACTCCTTCAAGCGAAACGTGGTTTCTATCTGAGGTATACTAAAGAGTTAGGTGGATCAGATTTTAAAATTAATCGGCAAGATTAATATAATTGCTATCAGCAAGCCCGTAAAATAACACTGACTTGACGTGCTTTGGTTTGTGATACAAAGTTATTCTAGTTACTCTTCTGAAAGTTCTCTTGTGTATGGAAAACAAAAGCTTATACTGCATTAAAGACCTTATAGTACTCTTACGTATGGAAAACATAAGCTTATACAAAATGAGCAGAGGTGATCCGGCTAACTTATGTCAGATTTTCTGTTCTGCAACAATTAAAGATTAACTTGCCTATAAATACATCTTCTAGCTTAGACTAAAACATACAATCGCAAAACCTAAAATTTTATCTAAATGCTTATTTAAAAGTTCAAAAATCTTGCTTCGCATTCGTAAACTAAGTAAAATTAAACCAACTTTCAATTGTATTTGAACTGTGGGTTTAGTACAATATTTTTTTTATTTAAATTAATCGAACAACGATAAACGTTAATAATTTATATATATACTATATCATATACAGTGCACATTTTTATTCATCATTGGCAAAATCTGCAGGGTTTTTGCGCAGCAATGCAGTGTGTTGGCGCTCCGTCAAATCGTAGATAAGGTAGCCAACAATGAAGGCTAAAAATCAAAAACAGAAAATCACATTTAGTTTAAAAAAAAAGTGTTTAGCTAATATTTAAACTTACGTGGTGCCACAATGAAAATATTGGAGCGAAGACGGCGCACAATGTTTGGCAGACCATTCTTAATGGCTCCAGCGAAGGCGCGCTGCTCGAAAGGCGACAATTTATAGGTGACAATGCCATGTACCTTGGCAAGATTGCCGAAGTGAGCACCGTTTAAAATCGAGGTTAGACGCATCTTTGTAGGCTGTAAGAGTAAATTCGGTTGCGAGTGAACGAACGATTAATGAAACAATTTAAATATATTGACAATTAAAACACAAAAACATTGACGAGTATTTGTATGAATAGACAAAACGTAAATATGAACATTTTAGCAAATTCGATTATGTAATTTTAATATTTTTGCAAATTGAAAAACGCGTCAGTTGCATCCAAAAATCACTGCACTTTTGCCAAAAAATTATGCATATTTATAGCGCGCTACAATATGCGCGTGTCAATTTGTTTTTATGTTTTTATTAGGCATTTTTTTACCTTTTTTTTTTGCTTTAAATAAACCTTAAATTAGAAATCCAAACAACTCGTCGCGTTGCCCCGTCTGCTAAGAACTGTGTTGAAAAGCGCTGTGCGGGGGTAATTGCTATTCATAACAGCTGCGCATTTTAGTGTTGAATAATTTTTTGCTCAGCATACTGTTGACTGGAAATAAAATACACTGTAAAAAAAAAATCATAGTGTCATTGCTGACCAGGTGATTTGGTGCATTTGGGGTTGAGCGGGTTGTACTATGTAATTGCATCCTGGATCTGCGCTGACTATGTTTGCAAATAAACTTTATCTATCCAAGCAACCAATTTCAAATTGAGTATATAACGAATGTCTCTGACTCTGCAGTGTGTTCCAGGCGGAAGTCCATTCTATACTAGTGGCGTACACGCTACTGGAGATTCGAGTCAGATCGGCTTTCATTTTCTCAGACAATCAAACTGCCATCAAAGCGCTGGATGCTCACACTAACAAATCTAAGTTAGTAAGGGAATGTAAAAATTTTGTTGGTCGCCACGACACCCATCGAGGTCACGCGGCTAGATTATGTATCCCTTATAAAAGTATCTGCAGAAGTTGTAAGGAAGAGGACACCACAGAAACGTTGGAACACTTTCTCTGTGTGTGTCCTGCACTTAGATCGAGTAGACTAAGACATTTTGGACATTGTCAGTTAGAATCGCGTGGTAATATGTATTTTCCCTTAGCTACCTCTATCTATCTATGTATATAAGCAATGTAAGTAGAAAAGATCTTGAAATTAAAATATAAAACATTTTGTTTATTTATGAGATACATTCAGTTTTTTTTTTTTACATTGTCTTTGTTATGGAGCTATGGCTGTACAATATTATGGATATACAATGGAATACTACTCGTATGTATGAGATGACATCGAAAAAAAAAACACATTCAACTTAAAACTAATTAAAATTATTCAACTTTAAAGCGTTTTTTGGCAATTAAAATAAAAGAAAATGTTTTCTAAAAACAATAGACAAATGTCCAATAGAACGCATTAAAAATAAGAAACGTTATCGGAAATACGAAACGTGAACGTGTATCAATCCACATGGCAATCTCCTGCGGTGTCATGGTTGTAAATGTGGTATTTTCCTCTGGTTTTGTCTCATTGTTTGGTTTTTCCACATTAACTACAGTATCGGATGCAGCACGTTCCGAGTTCACTGAGACGCTATCAGCATTTTCCGTAGTGATTATGGGTAAGTTCTACATTAAAAGAAAACAAATTATTATTATTATTACGATAAAAAAACGTTAATAAATAAAAGAAAATACGCACATGTACAGTTAAATAATTATTGTAACCCGGATTTACAATACCGTTACGTACGCTCTCTGTGCTTGAGACAATATTATCCAAACTCGAACAGGAACGCGTACGTGATTCATTATTTAGGCTACCGCCCATCTGGCGTCGCGTAGGACGTGGCGTTAACGAAGCCTTGATAATATATTTGCTATTTGGTTTTTTCAATTCAATATTTTCCTTGCGACGCCATATTGTATTGACAAATGCAAATTCTACCAAACTACCGAATATGAAGAAAGTGCAGCCAAGAAACCAAACTTCATAGGCCTTAATATAACTGACTTTTGGCAATGCTTTGCTTTGTGAGGATAACGTAATAAAGGTTAACATAGTACTTGTGCCTAGCAGAGAAATTAACAAAAAGTTTATAGATTGCTATGAAAGCGTCTGCATGCCCCAAACTTACCCAACATAATACGTGGCGGCGAGGCATCCGCTTGCAGCCAAAAAGATACCCAAGAAATACCAACAATCATCATTGACGGCAAATAGTAATCTAACAGGTAAAAACCAATTTCACGCTTAAGATTAACAGTAAAACTAAGCGAACTGTAGTTGCCCGCTAAAGCGATAAGAAAGAAAAAAAATTAAAAATTAAAAAAACTTCTACCAAAACGTTATAAGTTGTTTTTTGATGATAATTACCAAACGAGCCATGACGCATATTTATACCATCCGAATTCACAATTGTTTCATTATGCCAATGATGCGCCATATTATACTCAGTCAGACGCATTTCCGGATCAAAGGATATCGGTGTGTTTTCCTCCCACTGTAACACTAGCTCAGTGTTATTATACATCCCTAAAATTAATAATTAAATTGTTTAATTTTCATAATACATATACATTTTTTTTTAAAATACTTACAACTCTCCAAAACTGTTGAGCAATATTGTTGATCGAATGGAAATTTCTTAAAGTTCATCCAACAGTAAAGTGTCGCCTGTAGACGTGTTGATACCGTGACATTACCTTCAGGATTTATGGACGTTAAGACATCTTTCTCATCTGTACCAAGTATACCGGAGTCACGTTCATTTGCAAAGAAAAAATGTGGCAACCACAAACGTTCACTTAGATGCTTCTGTCCCAGTATGCTATCACGACGATTCGGTGCAACATCTTTATAGGCGAGACGTTTATCAGTGAAACTTAACTGTAAAAGCGCATGCATTTTAAACTGCAACAAATCACTATTGAGATTCTGCAGATAGTAGATGTAAAAACGTGCCTTCACAGTAATTGGCTGACGATCACCGTTCGGTCCGTACTCTATAAAATCCAAAAGTAATATTTTTAGGAAAAAAAAAAAAAAAAAAAAAAAGACATATTTATCTTTCAATAAATCACTTACGTATAGGACGTTCTAATCTATCATAACGACAGACGTGTGTTAGTCGTTGTATGAGTTGTGATTGCTGTAGCGTTTCGGCATTTTGTAACGTTGGACATTCCTCTTCCTCACTGACGTTTGAAGCGGCACTAAAATATGAAATAGAAAAAAAAAAAACATTTGATATATTTGAAGTAAGATTTGAAATTGTATTTAGAAAAAGCGTTCATGAATGCCACTACCGGCCGTCTAATCGTTGGAGTTATAGGCAGATTCTGTATAAACTAGCAAATTCGAAAATTTCTTAATGACATCTTTAATACCGAAGAAGTAGTTTTTGTAGTTAATCGGAAAATTTGAACCATTTTATGTGCATGTATCGTAGACAATATATTTCGATATACTTGATTAGCTCAACGAATCGGTCTAGTAAGTTTGTCATTCGGTGAGATTTTAAGATATTATGGTGAAATTTCGAGAAACTACACCGACTAAAGAGTGCTGCAAATGTATTTTTATACGGGAAATTCAGCTATTTCGAGAAAAACGATAAAAGATTATTGTTCAGTCGAATTAGAAGATAACTTAGAAAACAAAAACAATAATAATAACCATCGATAAATAAATGTAAAGTTTAAAAAGTTTGCATCTATTTATAAATTACAAAAATACTTTCGGCAATATAAAAAGAATATATTTTGTAGAAATTCCGAATTAATCCAAAAGTTTACAATATTGTCTAAAAAAAATTAATTAAAGTTCGAAATATTATTCGGTAAAAAAAAATACTTTGAAATGCCGCGTATAACAAAAAAAAAAAAAAAAAAAAAAATGTTTCTTATCATTTTGCAATTTAAATAATATTCACAATACGGAATTTAATTTCTTGTATCAATAAAAAGCAAATGTTATAAAAATCAATGTTTGCATTGTTTTGTAAAATTATTTTCATATTTTGCCAATAACTTCCATTATTAAATTTTTCAAATATATCACCTACAATATGTATATTATGCTGGTATATTAATTGAGTTCCGAAGTTTGTAAGACTTCAACAAATGTGATGAAATAAAACACAATTGAAGTATGTGTTCGATTAATGTCGGTCTATCTGTCTGTCTGTCTGTCTTTTTACCCAGTTATATCTAATATAAAGTGTATTTAAGCTTCGTTTCTGCTTTAGTTAAAATTTTATCTTGTTTTTAATTTTAATCAAAACGTTTGATAATTAAAAAAAAAAAAAAAAAATAAATGAAAAATATGAAAAAGAAAAGAAGATGTTAACAAAAAAAAAATAAGTAGCTGACTAGAAGGAAGATAAATAAACATTTTACAAAAGTTTAAATATTGAATAAGTAAGCAACAATTTGACTGCAATAAATGAGCTTGAACAGCTGCAAAATATTAGTAAAAGAAAAAAAAAGAGAAAAATAATAAAAACTAAAAACAAGACAAAAATAAAGAAGAAAATTTAAATTGAACAATATTTTATTTGATAAAAAAAAAAAAATAATTAAATTTTTGTGTGCGTGAATAACGGAAGCTAAGCTTTACAATTTACAATTTAAAAGTTTTTTTATTTTCGTTTCAAAAATGTCGTTTATTTTTATTGTTTAACGGAAATACTAAAAATAAATAAAATATTTTTTTTTTTTGTTTTAATATATAAAATTCAATTTTTCGTGCATTCAGTTTTAAACGCAAATTTAATAACAAAACAATTTTTGCTTGTTGTGCTTTTCATTTGATTTGTTGTTCAACTTAAAAAATCTTTTTAACGCGTTGGAATTACTTTTTTGAAAATTTATTGGCTAACTTAAACCTTAACAAATCATAATCATTTTTAGTTGCAGTTAAATTAACAAACGAGATAATTGAAAATTTTTACAATGTAGATTTTATTAGGCACTCAAAACGTATAAATAATAAATGCACAAGCAGATCCAAAATAATATTACGCATACGACATGTATTTTCTTAAATAAAATAAGCGAAAAAAATTATGATTGAGTTGTTGCAGCGATTTACTACAGTTATGTCAGTTAATTTTTATATTCTAAATGTAATAAATTGTGTTTGAACGCGTTGGAGGAGCCATTCAATAAAATATAATTATCTTCATAATGAACACGTTTAGAGATGGGTGCGAAACGCTGGGGGGCTCGTGAAAGAGTGCTAGGATGAACAATCTCGGGAAAGAACTTTAAAAGTTGTGGTAAACTCAGAAAGGCTCTGCAGAATATATACTTTAAGTTTGGTAACTGTATTTTTTGTAGTCTCTGAGATTATCGGTTTCATACGGTAATTTCATCTTTTTTAAGTCTCTTGTCGTAGTTTTTTACGGTTGTTGAATATTTGAATGTGTCACTGTCAACAGTTTTATCTAACTTATTCTGATCACCAAACTAAAATATTCTTTTTGCATACCAAAACTCGTTGCTAAATAAAATCAGATTTTATAAAAATTGCCGAGGTTGCCTTTTACTTAAAAGCATCTTGCCTAATTATATGCGATTTATTTTAAGAATCTAAAAAAAAGGACCTAACAAAATTGTCATTTTCCCAAAATAAATATCTTCGAGTATCTGTTTTTTTTTTTTTTTTTTTTTTTTTTTTTTGTACAATATTTGTTGTATCTTAAGAAATGTTGTTGCTGTATCTGATAACATAAATTTTTTATGCAATATCTATTTTTAAAGAAAAAAAAAAACAGTCTACAATTCTTTTTGTCAACATTAAATAGATAAAGCAAAAACAAAAATTATTATAATTTCATTTTTATTTTTCAAGTCACTTACTTCACTGATTGCAGTGTAATTGTATTTAGCAGCGTGATGAGTAAAACTTTTGTAAAACAAATAAAATATAAATTACGCATTTTGGTTGCTTTTTTAAATGAAATGTTTAAAATCCTTTCAAATTATTTGCAAACTTTTCAAACTCGTTTCACACGCAACGGCGCAGAGACATAAACGCAAGGACAACCACACGACACGACACGACACGAGGCAATACAAAAACAAAACAAAAAACAAAAAAAAAAATGAATATCCGAATCGAGCTTTTTTTTTCGCGACGTCTTTATGCAGCAATATTCGAAACTTATTTGAACGAGCAGCAATATGGGTAACTAACAAAAATACTAACGGAAGAAGACGACGACGACGACGACAACGATAACGACTTCAACTTCGGTTATTAATAATGATAACGAATGAATGAAGACGAGCCGATCAACAGATCACGATCTTAATGAAGAGTACTTTGCTCTAGCTCACACACTTGTTTGCAGTTGTATTTGTTGTTGTTACACTTGATAAGGCACAATTTTGCGCTGACACCCACTCACACACGTAGAGTTGGGTTTTCTCACGATACGATACACAAGGTGTTTGCAGTTGCGCGGCTGCTGCTTGACAGAGTTGAGTCGCATAAGTGAACTGCGCTTTTAAAGTGGTAGTCAACATGTCATACATATGCAAGTACATATTTACATAGATATACGACAACAACGATGCATCATCATAAATAGCAAATAGGAAATACATACACATATACATATGCACACAACGCAACGCAGCCGTTCATTGCTGCTGTTTTTCAACTATTTTCTAACCGTTCTACAATAAAAAATTCCTTCAATTTGGCGTCAGCGTGTGTTCTAGTAGTAAACCGGTGTAAACAAAAAAATAATAATAATTACAAGCCCAGATTTCAAAATTGCTCAACTTAAAAATAATTTCATTGAAATTAATTTTTTTTTAATTACATACAAAATAAAATTAAATGCCCAGTAAAATTGTTTGTTACCAACCAAATCAACAAGTTTAATACAAAAATTTATTATATGTAAAAATTTGTATCTTCAATGTTTTCAAAACATTTCAAGCGACTTTTTAGGTTTGGTAATAGATTATAATCACATATTTAATGGTTGGAAAACCTCTTTTTTTTATTAAATTTTTTTTTAAGACAAATGAATATCATTTTAAAGAAAGAATACTAATATCTTAAAACTCCTTCACATTATTCGCAGCCATACAATTTAAACATTTATATTTTTTTTTATTATTTATTTTATTATAGTTTTGTATCAGACCTTTTAAGTGCATTTCAAAACAGCAAGTTTTTTTTATTGGATTGCGTTTTTTTTCTTTCAAAATATATTACTACTAACGCTATTTTTTTATTGTTGTTGTTGTTATTATAATAAAGTTGTTACAAAAAAAAAAATAAATAAATAAAAAAAACAAGTTTAAAAATTAATTTATAATTTACTATAGATTTTTTCTTCATTAAGTAATCCATATCAATTGGATTTAACGTCGACGTAGCAGCGATTGCTTCTGTTCCTATAAGCGTCAACGCTGACTTTGGCGTAACTTTTTGCGCTGAGCTGACATGTGCGGATGAGTAGCAGCTTACTTTGTTGAATTCTAGTCCAGTTTTGTGTGTATTCAGCTGCATTGCATATAAAAGTTTAACTTTAATGCTCACGTGCTCGCTTTCCTTGTTCGCTGCATTAAAACAAATGAATAGGCAAATATGTAAATATAAAAAAAAAAAAAAAAATAAATAAAAATTTTAATTAATTGGAACGAAGTTTTTTAATACTTTAAAAATTCATAGTAGTTTCAGTCTAATCTTCTTTAAACTATTCTTCCATTTCAGATATGTACAATAACTTCATGCCAGCTTGGTTCAGTGTAGTTTTGAATCAAGCCTTGTTGTTAAACCTTATTAATTTAGTTACAAAATTGTCTACAAACCAAAATAACTTCTTTACATTCACTTTGCTGAAGTGTGCAAAAAATATACTTTTATAAAATACATAAATGCGCATTTTGCATTTTTGAATATGATTATTTTTAACATGATTTGTGAATATTTGTAAGAGTTGTACATACACATTTGCATTAAATATTTTTCCCATAAACAATTTGTCAAGTTAAACTTGATTAGAGCAACGTAAGAGCATAATTTAGCGTTTTAGAGATTGTTAAATTAGTGAAATTACATACAATATACTCACTCGTATTTATGTAAATTACTTTTTGTTTTCAAAAGAAATAAAAACTTTATAAATACGTATATGTAATATTTATATAATAAAAAAAAATACTGGTTCTTAGTCTTATAAGGCTTATAAGGGTGTGTCCCAAGAATGCAGCTATTGTTTACATTCATAGTTAATCCAATTATTGCATTCGTGTTTAAAATAATTCTTCAGACGAGAAAGTCTTCAAAAAAATTTTATAAGTAAAGGATTCGAAATAAAGCCCTTCATCGAATAACTCGTAAAACAGAAATTAACCGTTTCGTTCGATTATACGATCATTCGGATATGACTAAAGATGGGAAATGGAGTAGGTTTTTTTTCATGGCTCGTCGCTGATATTTCAAAAATTTAAGGCCAAGAAAAAAAAGATATGGTTAATTTTTTCGAATCGTTTTTATTTCGAGAATCCTTTTTAATCGTTTTCGGGTAATTATACATGGCTCTATTTTACACATATGTGTATGTATGTACGAGTATATATGTAGGTATGATAACTTGATCACATTCAAAATGTATGCCAAGTTGTTGTTGTTGTTTCTTTATGTAATTATAAATTTTTGGCACTTAATAATTTTGCACATATGTGTATAGTATAGGCTGTATGTATGTAATATTATTAAATAAAAAAAGATAATTTAATTTATTTTATTTTATTTTAACATATGCAAAGACACACATTGAAACAAGCATTTCAAATTGTCACGTCGCTTAATTGTTTAACAAATGCTAAGCAACAATAACAACAACAACAACAAAAAAATAATATAAACAAAAAAGAAAAAATACAAACAAAATACATCATAATTATTGTCATTGAAATCTTTGCTAATATTTTTTTATTTTTTATTATTTATTCTCTTATTTTGTACATTTAATGAATAAAAATCGTGCGAGACCTTTCAGCTTAAACCTTAAACCCGCAATAATAATAGCAAAAAGTTTATTGATCTACAGACGCAATTGTAATATTTATTTTAATAAACCATTTAAACTATTCAAATAAAAATTTTCTATTTTTAATTATTATTGAAGATGACGCCAAACCAGGAATTCTAATGATTCTAATGCAAAATTCATTTGCAAATAACATAAATAGTAAATTAAAAAAATGTATATATGTATACAAACATATAAAAATGGCGTATATAAAAGTGTACATTATTTAATTAAAAACAAGAAATAGACTTTTAATTTCAGCAGCACCAAAACTTTAATACACATTCACACGTTCCACAGCTGAGCTGCATGGGGCAAAACGCGACTGCGGACCCCGACATGGGAGAAATGGGCCCAATAAATAGTTAGGTTAAGTGGACTCAGTATCCTCTCCGTTTCTTTGATGAGCTTGAGAGTATTCCTAGTCAAGGAAAGTCTGATCGAGTCTGGTGTGATTACACTGAGCCTAAACTGTGACAATCGAAAGCGTGCTATGGCCAGAAATTCACAAAGAACATTTATGCTAGTTACATCATCTACCAGACAGAGCTCGGTGTTCTGGAACTCACCTAATTTCTTTAGGTGTTATCTCAGAGCTAATTTCTTGACAAAGAGAATCCCTATAAGAGAGGCCCAACTTCGTCCGCAGAAGTGCTCTGGCCCAAATAGGGAACAATAGTAGCGTAGATACAAAAGTTTTTAGTCGTAGTTAGTGACTTTGAAATCTTTATGGAATTTATTGCACCTTTGTCTTCACAAAATTAATATACCCAATTACGCTTTCATTACAGTGTAAAATTATATCTGCATATGTATGTGTGTTTTCTTTTAATTATTGTCAATATAAACAAAATATATTATACCTACTAAATGGCGTCAGTTCATTTATAAACAATTCTCGCTTCTATTCTTTGCCGAAAAAAATACGAAAAAAAAGAAATCTTTCTGCAATAAAAAAAAACGTTTAGAAATCTTATCAGCGTGAAGTGTGCTCGACTGATAATTAAACAAACCAAAGTGTTTTGATTGCTTTATATTGGATTGGATTGGACTGCCGTATTTTATTTTTTACTAAAAAAAAGAGTAACTACTGTTTTAAGTACTTTTTGATACCGGTAAATGTGTAGTTAAGAAGTTTATGGCTTATGCGATAACATTGACAGTCAATGAGGAAAATCAAGATCTTTAACTAAATTTTTTTTTTAGATATTTTTCGGTAGACCAGCGCATGTATACTTTTTTGTTGTTTTTTTTTTTTTTTTTTTTTTTTTTTTTAAAGATAGATTTAAAAAATGTTTCATAATAGGAAATAATTATTTCCTTCTAGTCTTTAAAAAATAGTTATGGCTTTGGACTGTGCAGTTATAGATTATTTTCTAAATTTTTATAATAAACCGCAAAGTTCTAGGAACTTGAAAATATAACATAAATTTAACTTAGATATTTATAGATAGTAAAATATTATGTATTTTTGATGTGCCTAAAAATTTATACCATGGACCCAAAAAATATATATTTAAAGGTACTATTTTATATGTATATTTCATTGGGAACTCTCATAGGCGTAATTTATACTAAATTTAGACTACGTAACGTTTTTATGCAAAAACCCAAAATTTTGTGGGTAGATTTGTATGGGGGGCTTAAAATAGGTGTACAGAAAAACCGTTTGCAAGTACACACTTGACGGTCTTATAGTCTCCGAGATAATCGTTTTCATACGGCAGACAGCTTTACGGACAGACGGGCAGACAGACAAATGTAGATAGTTCGACTTCCCGACATTATAGGGTTTATCTAGCCTTTTAGCCTTAAAAAGTTTCTATATTCTTCATTACATATGTATGCATTGACGTTTATTTGCATTATCATTTTATTGTCGCAGAAATCGTTTAGCTCGAAATAAAAACAATCGAAAAGCAAACATTCGATTTTTGGCTTAACACTTTCCACGTGATAAAATCTTAGATAAAACGTAAAGTTAATTATAAAAAATACAATACTACATATATATATTAAAAGAAATTAAAATTCAAAATAACATATTTTTATGTACGGGAAAAAAAATATTTCAAATATTAATCAAATTTAAAGGCAACCATACAAACAGTGCGTATGCGTAATAAACACGAAAAAAAAAATAAATCATTTATTTTTTAAATAATTATTTATTTTTTTTATTAAATTTTTTTATGGGTCGTTGAACAATGTGATTTTTGTTTGTTGTAAATATTGACAAATTTAAATAATTATCAAAATAATTTCGTTTATTTCTTTTTTTCTTCATTGGCATAAGTAGACAACGTTTTCACGTGATTATATGAGGCAAAGCTTTGAACTAAACCGCTGGCAAGTTTATTAAAAATCCTTGATTTTAGCAAATATTACATTGCACATACATACCTACTTTATACATACATACATACACATACATATATCGAGTTGAAACAGTAGTCAAATAATATATTATTTTAATCAAAATTTTATCTTCATGATGAATCATGCGAAATTGCCTTACAATCATTTTTTTTTTTTTTAATTCTTTATTTTTTTGCCTTTGTTTTTACTTTGTTTTATCTCAAAGCATTTTCGTTGTCTTCTATTTTTGCTGAGTTGACAGTGACTTGTATAAGAATACATATTTTACTTTATTGTGTTACTCACTAAATAAATAAAATATATATTTGGAGACTATTTTTACTATTGTAAATATGTTTGGTACATATATTATGTATGTATGTGAACTTCCCTTAGTTAAATATTTGTTAAATTAAAAATACATTAAACTTATACTAAATATATAACAAAATTAAACTATTTTTTCTGCGATAATTTGGTTTACTACAATAATAAGTTTATAGCTAACAAATACTACTATACTTCTTCGGGGAATCGATTCTAAAGTATTATTTGACTCTCAACGAATGTTTATATTTTTAATTTTTTTTTTTACAATTTGATCAATCCAAAGTCCTAAACCAAATCAAATCCGAAAATATTTTTGCGTTTGATATGAATCTTTGCGGAAATAATGCTTCAATTTGTTTATTGAAGAACCAATTACATATAAACCGGAACAAAAGACTGAACATAGTGCATTCAGGATTTTCGACTATGTTCCCGAATTCTCAGAGTTTTTGAGATATTCTAATCCACAAAAAAATAGACAACATTTTTTTTTTTTAATTTAGAATAACTTAAAATTCATGAAGCAATTATATCAGGTAAAGTACTTCGGAAATCTTTGGTTACATAAATTTGACAATTTAGTTTGTGGTGAATTAAATTTGATTTCACCACGACAGAAGAAAAGAGTACATGAAATTTTGAGAAAGAGTTAGTAAGCAAACATTACATTTTCTTTTATTTTTAAATTGAAATTAATAAACACTTTGAAAACTTATAACGAAGTTGTAGAAACTATTAAATTTTTTTTATTTTTATCGGCTGTTTGCTCAAAATCAAGAAGCAGAAAAGTTGACATTTCTAAGGTGAAATTATAAAAACTCACCATAACATGAATACTCAACAAAATTTGTTAAGAAATTAGAAAGAGACAGTGGTGGACTATGTAACCTTGTATAATTACATCATTTTAAAATCCATGCCGTATAGAAAAATTCTGAGTTTCTAGTCTCTGGTTCTGTAAATTTTCGGCCTGTGTTGTCATGCGAATAAAATTTAGTTTTTCTTAATATTAAAGTTGGACCCATTAATTTCCGCAAATTGTCAAAATCAAATCAAATCAAAATGAACGTCTATAACAATGAATTGCCTTCTTATCATTCAAGTGGCCAATAATATTTTTTCTGCCTAATTAGATACTGATTAGACAAACGAATATTTATTATTAAACAATGATGACATTCACCTTGACAGACAAGTAAATTGTTAGAGACATAAATTTTGTTACTTTTAAATCTTGTATATCAAAAAAATATGCACAGATTATGAATTTTTATTTGATAAATAGAAAAAAAAAACTTAGTCAAGTGCAACAATTCTAAGCAAAGATGCTAGTTTGTTCTTTCTTTATTTTTTTAACGGTTAAATATTGCTCGTGCGTTTCGAACGTGTGGCTTACTTTTTGTTTTTTTTTATTAGTTTAGCGAATGACGTTGTCTACATAAGTTTATTAGCACAGATTTACTTTAAAGTTTATTATTTTATTATTTTGTTTAAATAGATTTAGAAAATGACTTCAGCATTTATGATATTTGTACATGTACATATGAATATTTTGTATAAGAATTAATTAATAAAATAAAATAAAATAAATGCAAATATGAAAAATAGAAATAAAAACGGAAGTTGTAATGTTGACAGAGAAAACAAAAAAAAACAAGACAAATGTCAACATTGCGTATGCGCAATCTTTCAGACTTTTCTATTTTTTACAGTCAGTTTACAGAGTGTGTGAAAGAGATAGCATTTCTGACAAGTCAAGTCTCTCTCTCTGTGACTCATTGAAATGATCATCATTAATATCAATCATCATTATTGCTAACTGCAGCAGCTAACTTGTTTAACAGCAATTAGCCATTTAATTTGAAACGAAGCTATTCTTCTGGGAAATAACGCCGGTAAAAATGGATAAATACAAACACAAATAAATCAATAAAATAACAAATTGTGTGACATAATCGTTTATAAATTTCTGATAAGAAAAATGAAAGTATTAATCTTGGTTAAACTATTTGATTTTTTGTGCTTGTACAATTGCTTCATAGATTGGAAGTATACAGCTTTCGATGCTGATCAAGTATATATATATTTATACATTATGATGTCTGTCTGTTACAATCATTTGCGCAAACCTGATATACCCTTTTTTTACTTTGACTAAAGGGTATTGGAACTCATTATCAATGATGCTAACGATCTTGTACAGTACAAGTTGATCGTTGTAATTAACGTAATTTCAATGTGTAAAAGATAACAGTACGAAATGGGCGTGACGAAAAGTACGGCAGTTTTGTTGTTTTGGTATGATGTCAAACGTATCAAAATGATACACACACTTTTATCATCATTTGTATTACAAAATTTTACTTCTCTTTTTGTTGTTGAAGTGTGTCACAACCGAGAATGTATCCTCAGAAAAGCAAGATTTTTTGTGTAAGCAGCTGCTTTGAAAAAATTACTAAAGGCATGATTATCACGTTTACAAACATGAGACAAATCTTATCACAACTCAATGCAAATACGATAACCACAAAAAATGTACGTCACATTAATGTCACAGTTTTTCACGAATTTGCTGAGTTTTAGGTATTTATCTATTTTTTATATATACATAAATGTAGATATTCACAAAGCGAAAGATTTATATCCGGCATCAACTTCATATATGTTTTAAAATTAGATTCTTTAAAAATTAGACAGTTTAAATAAGTTGCTGGATTCTGGGAGATTATACTGTTCTTAGGAACGTTTCTTGCTTCTTTTTAAAGCTTTTTTTTTTAGCCTTTTTATAGCTTTTTTATTTATTTTTTTTTTTTAACAACTCACCACATAACAAACTAATACATAATTTAAATTGCATTTATATTTTAGTATTATTTATTGAGGATTGGCAGCATTTGTAGTATTAGGGGATTTTAAGCTTTCCACAAAACCGCTGCATTACAAAATATGCGTTGACACTCACACACACATCAAGGATAAACAAAAGTAATTTGAACTGTTAAGCAAACGTCGAATGACAACTATTTATATTAGATGTAATAGACTCGTTTAAACTGTACAAATCGGTATATAGTCGAGTCCAAGACTGTGTCGTGCGCTGATCACAAGGTTTACTTTGCTTTAGATGTGGCTACGGCGGCGCTTTTACTTTCGCTGACTGTCGTTGCCGGTGGTGATTGTGCAAAATCGTCAAATGTGTCTTTTGCCTTTTTCAACATGCGTCCGGTATAGCAGGGTATCATATGCACAAAATGGAATGTCTCCTTGACACCCTGGTTATAGTAGTGTTTAGTCAAATAGCGAACTTCTCCAACTTGCGGCAACGCAGGCACTTCGAAAGGTAATTGCTTTTTTTAACTGCAGCGCGTACGGATTGATAAACGATTTAACATCATTGTACAATATCTGTGTTTGCTCCGAGTCGCCCCAGAAGCCAGTTTTACGAGTGTAATAAACGGTACCAACTAGTAAACCGCTACGAATTGCGAATCTATCAACAAACAACAAAGTTTTAGTACATATGTACGAGCAGTTACGTAAATGTGCTTCAAGAAAAGCTATAAACTTATGTTGTCTACTTACCCTAGAACCATTTTCGTTCGTTTAACAGTAAGGAAGATCGTTTAACAATACAATTAGCAATAATCCAAGCTTAATATGAAAGCTGGTCGAGTATAAATTAGTTTTGCTTTAATTTTTGTTTGTTTTACAGAAATTCAAGCGTTGACAACATTTGGTGTGTTGCAGAAATAGAGAGAGAGAGCAATTGTTTGAGAGCGAACGTCTGTCAAAATCAGCTGATAATACATATATGTAACAATTGTGAATGACGTAGTTTTATTGCAAATGAATCAAGTTTCATTTTTAAATTAAATTAAAATTTAAATTTTTTCAGAAACTATTATATTTTTGTTTATATTTTCATTGTATTTATAATTATATTTTTTTCATTAAACATTTTATCACTTACAACTTGAGTGTGACTGTTTCAGTGCTTATAGCATTATAAATAAATGTATTATCAATAGGTTTATATTGTTTGGTTATTATTTTAATAACTTCTTGTGCAGCACAACCGCCTGAAAAACATTTTAACCTGGTAATTAAGCATATAACTATTGTTTATAATTGTATACTTGCCTATAAATGCAGATACAGAATGCAATTCCGCACCTCCATAATGGCTTATCTCATGTAGCATATCATCACTTATTGTTGCATGTACGCCTAGATCTGACAAAAGCTTACTTGCAATGTTTTTTAACCGGCTTATGTCGTTCTCCACGAAACATTCTCCTGGTATATTTCCACATTCGCTAAGGAAACGTTCATAAGCGCGGAAGGCAACATAGTGTTCGGTGAGCGTGCCTTGCAGCTCAAGATCATCCACTAGAAATTGTTTTTTTGTTATTAAATAGTATAGCATTTTTTTTGTTTTGTTTTTATACCTAGCACCAACAGGCGTTCGCTTTTCTCATACTCATCTGCAATGGGAGTGCCTCGTATGACAGCCAAACCTGCTGCTTCGCGGCAAAATAGACGCACAGAACGCTCATTTATGCTATCCTCCGGCAACGCTAGCTCTCGTAAAAGTTTCTGACACTTGTGGTAGACATTATCAGCATCCTGTATCGCTTGTTGTCGATAAATATTTTGTAGCGCAATATATGCCTCGGTATTAGCGGTCATGTCGGGCAATACACCCGGCAACGGCAAAAACCCTTTGTTATCATCTTGCACAAATTGTTTAAGCGCTTTGGCCATGATCCAGAATTGATCACTCTTAAATTAAAATTAGGTAATAAAATAAATTAATTTAAAAAAAAAAGCTCACTTACATTTTTATTCAATTCTTCACAAGCACTATCATCGAAAATAGACTTCAATCCGCTGGTGACAACACCACCGCCAAAAGCAGTGTTAACCGCTTTAATGGCTTCCCTCATAATTCTCCTCCTCTGCTGTAATTGCAGCTCGAATCAATTCACGAAGCAATGACTTCTCCTTGTAATTCTGTGGTAAACGACCATCATGCGATGCTTTCCAAACTTCTATGTACTTGTGTAGCACTAAAAGCCAAGGAACTTTATTAGTTACTTCCGTTTCTTCGAAATGCTTTTGTAGCGCTGAAAATGGTTGTTCCAAGCGCAAATCATATTGTCGATTATCGGGATGTGCCTCGACAACGCAATGCTCGCGTATTTGCAATCGTATGCCACCGAACATACCCAAAGAGCGACAGTAAATGAAAGGCACATTAGCAGCCCATAAACAATTTGCAAGTTGCAACAACGATCGTTCGCTTAAATTTGATGCAATTACAATGTCATACGAATCGAAAAAGCTGGTCGATTGGACAGTATATAATCTACACTTTCTTCTACATAATCACCGCACACGTCAGGATTAAGTTCCTGCAACAGCTGCATACAGGCAAAAGCTTTCGATTTACCGATAAACGAGGCATCCAAAAAGAAACTATAGCAAATATAACATTAAAATTACTTCGCCCAAAAATATTAAGTAAAGCTTACTTGTTGCCCAAATCACTCTCCGTTACAGTGGTACCATCCAAACAAGTAAATCCACCAATACCGGGCAGTACAAGCCCTTTTAGAGTCTCACAACATACTGCGCTCGCATTGACAACACATATTTTAGCTGACTCCAACAGCGATTGACCATGCTCACCCCAAAGTCTTATTTGGCGATCGTATTTTTTGCTTTTGTCAGATAATTCTGGCGACTTAGGTGAGGAATTAGACATTGCAAACAGAAAATGTCAGATGCCGGTACAAATTACAAAGCGAAGATAATGGCATGAAACTGTGTCAGTGTTGCAAATGGCAGCATGCAAAAGTGTTGAAAATGGTGGTCTGGGAAATTAAAACGAACTTTGTTTTCTATTTTGTTTTTGTTTATTTTATCAAAATATATCACTATTACTGATATTACATTTCATTTATTTATTTTTTACTTGCATTTTAGTTAATTTAATGCACTTACATATTCGACTACAACATATCAGTCTTTTACAACAAAATTTCAGATCTCCAAAAACATTGCTTATAATAATTTTAAAGGCAATTATAAATTAACAATAAATAAATAAATTATGAGCAAATAATAAATATATATAGAAAGCTGCATCTCTTCTTGTTTTTTTATCTTACTAAAAATTTAATAATACCGTTGTTGTTGTTATTGTTTTTGATGTTTTTGTTTTCATTATATTCCTCTTTTTTATTATAGTCCACAGCTGTTTAGTGTTGAAAAATAGGCGCTCGAGCCTAGTGAGAGAGAATATTTTACTGACCAAGACGGAGAGAGAGAGCATGTTTTGTTTTGACTTTTTGCTTTTGTACTTGTCATTCGTAGCTGTAATTTCACAATACGCGTTTTTTTTGGTAGACAACAATGATTTTAGCTCTCGTCAACATTGTTGTAAGACTATAAATATATGCATATTGCTAATTGTGTTGACTCCCGATTACATTGAAATTCAACTAAATACAAATCAATATTATCACCGAAAGTATGCCAGCTAGAAGAAGCACTGCAAAAGCGGCGTCAAGTAGCGGAATATCATCACCAGCAAGTCCCCAGGAAAACGATGAGGCATATAAAATAAAAAGAAAGAGAAACAATGATGTAAGTACAGAAGAGAACACGAGTTCGGCATATCCGAAGCTTTGGTGCACTATATAGACATTTTTTAAAGCTTAGATATTTGATCATATATTATGAGTCTGGAAGATATTTTTAGCAAGCAACTTAGCTTATTTTAATATGCTTTCTTAGCTTTATGCTTTCTGAGCTTTCTGCAGAATAAAACAAAATCGAATAAAAATGAGCGCTACACAACTGGAATACCTCACTAAACCGAAGATTTTAGAGCGTACTAATAAATTTGTTTAATTTAATAGTGCCGCCAGCGGCGTTTGCTGCCGCCGTTCGGAAGTCGCCACAGATACACAATAATGTAGTAAAAATATATATTTTATTTTTAACAACATTTGCATCTCGTTCTTTCACAGGCCGTAAAGAAAACACGTGAAAAATCTAAACAGACAGCAGCCGAACGCAAACGACATGTTGAACAATTAAAGGATGAAAACTCACGACTCGAGGCTAAAATCGAATCAGAAAAGGACAATATAAAGCTACTTAAGGATTTACTCTGTACCGGTGTAAATTCAAATGATCACGAGCGCATAATCAACGAGATACTTGATGGACCAACTGATGACGAGGATCAAGATGATGGGAAATGAACAGCTGCTGTTGTTTATGTTAATACTTTTCACATATTTTTAAGCTAAATTTAGATTAGATTATAGTAAAAAACACAACACAAACAAAAAGAAAAAACATCAATATACTAACCATCATATACATCGAGTTTTTCCATATGCAATGAGAAGACCTCATCCATTTTGAAGCGCTACGTTACGTTACCGTGCGTGCTTTAGTACCTTCGTGACGCCGCCGCCTTTGCTACTCTTCTCACAACAAAATGTGTATGTATCAATTAATTAATAAATTATAAAAACCACAAATGGCTTGTGTGCGTGTTCGTATTTATGATGGCTGGGTGGATGGTTTGATTGAATTGGTTGTTGTAACTGGCGTACCGTCGACCCGTGTTATACTGCAGCGCATTGATTTATTACACATTTGACAACGCCACGTATGACTTCAAGCTGCTGGCTCACTTTATACAACAGTAATGCACAATTGTAAACTATAATTTCGTATCTTTTTTTTTTTTTTTAATAGCGATTTCCGTTAATTAACACCCACTTATCAAATTGAACGGTGCCGAATCGGAACTACAAATAAAATAGTCACATGCCAATACAATAAACACATCAACTTTGATTATGCGTTAACCATATTTTAGTTATCAATTTGATTTATCTTTGTATATGTATTTGATTTAGATTAAAAGAATATAAAAAAAAGAAATTAGCGCTAGCAGCAGTTTTGTTTTTTATTATTTATTTATTTTGTTATGTACTGCAGCAGCATGCGAGTGTTAAGTGTTGTAAAGTAAACAAATTAACTCTTTTCACGATTTTCAACACTTTTCGTTAAAATTAAAAAAATATTTAAAATAATATTTTTTATCGTACTTTTTTTTATCATAAATGCACAAACAACGATTTTTTATGATTTAACATAAATGATTATGGAAAAAATGCTTGCAGCATATTTTTCAACCTAATGTTAAGCAAAAAAGTCAAGTTCTATTTTAACCCAAGCAACTTTTCATTTAAATTACAATAATTTTTTTTTTTTGCATAATGTAACAAAATTTATTCGTTCAATAGACACTTATATTCACCAGACATCTTATTCGATTCGCCAGATGCCAATGTCTAAACAATGGCAAGCAATATTAAACGCTGCAGTTTTCAGCAACCAACTAGTACGTCGATATCCATGAACTATGAACCTTCCGGCAGTACGAAACCAATCTTCAAGAAAACAAACGGACGTTTCTATAAATTCTTGTCAAACTTTGGCATGTATCTCATGCACTTTGAAGCCAAAAAAGCTTACAAGGCAAAGACAAAAGCAACATCCCAAAATGTAATCGTTCTTCTCATGAAAAGAACAGCAAACGAAAGCCGTTTCGTGATGATGACTTACGTCGTTTAATACGCCTCTATGCAATGCACGATAATCTCTACAATACGCAAAACTATTACTACGGCAATGCGAAGTTAATTCAAGAATGCTTTCAACATATGTCACGCTACTTTCCCGGCTATACGGCTGCTGAATTACACGAGCAAATCACTACGCTGCGTTTGTTATTCGAAAATGATTATAAGGCTATCGAATTATCAAAGCGGGAAGGTGTGCCAACTTTGCGCCCAACTACAAAGTTTTACGATGAATTTATTTTTTTGCAGCCATATGTGCTGCAACAAATGGAAGCGCAAGCAAACATGGACAATGAATTTAATATGGCCTTACATAAGCCATATGCATATACATCTAGAGACTCTGTACACGCAACAACAACATGGCCGTTGCCCAAACGTGAACAATCGGGTAATGCGGATATAGATTTTAAACCTTCCTATGATTGTGTTGTTACTGAAGAGCCGAAAGGTTCCGAAGGTAATGTGCAAGATGAAACTAAGATAACTGAAAGTGCAGTAGACACCAATGTTTCATGTCCATACATTATTGTTGAAACTCAAGCCTGCTCCAACCAGAACAACAACAAAAGCAAAAATGATTGCTCATATACTACTGGTCAGAATAAAGAAGTGGTAAATATATCAGACACTACACTTAAAAATACGCCATCCTGCAGTCAAAATACAAGTAAAAATTTACAAGTAAACGACCAGAAAGAATTGCTGCAAACAGAAATAATTACAGAATGTGTGGCTGGCGCTAATTCATCACCTCCATGTGCTGCTGTTAACGATACTCAACAAAACTCCAGCAAAAACAACAACAACAACAACACAATCGACAATGATTGCGCGTGTGCTGCGCAAAACACAACAAAACCGGCGCGTTTAACGGATGTTTTAAATTTATCCTGCGCCAAAATTAAAAAATCGCCATCAAATGATCAAAATGAAAAATCAAAAAAAATTAAAACTGAACAAACAGCCGAAGCCAATGTATCATGTCCATGCACAAAGTTTGAAACAAAAAACGCTAACCAAAACAACAACAAAAGCAAAAATGATGCTTTCTGCGCTGCGTACCAAAACAACGATCGGAATGCAAGTAAAAATCCGCAAAAGACCTGTGACTGCTGCACTTCGATTAGTCGTATCAATTGCACAAGTTCTATGATTCATTCTTTGCAGCCAAGTTGTCCTTGCTCAGGAAAGGATAATACAACTACACAATATACGACGACATGCTGTAGCTGTGATCAAACATTTACGGAATACGATACAGACGAGCAACAACAACTAATTGCATTAATACCAAAATCGAAAAGTGTCGCATTAGATTGCTATAGCACACAAGAGTCTTCCAAATGTGAGGCAACACTATTAACAACACGACAAACAAAAACTCAGCATATTACTCCAATATGTAAGACGGCAAAAGAAATGACGCAACTTGGACAAGTGCAAATGCTTTGCGATATGATCAAAACTGAACTGTCTTCTGCGCCGGATTTTATTTACTTTGATGCAAAGTGGCGCATTATCGAAATATTACGTGATGTACATAAGCGCCAGTTATTACATCAAAAATCAACGCCAACGGGAAAGTGTGCTTGTGAGCAAAATCCAAAAATGTTCAAAGTACTGACGCCGGTAGCACCGCAACCAAAAGGCAAGCCGCGAATCAAGCCATGCCCGTATTGTTGCAAACCATAAATTGATTGAAGAGAGAACAAGAGACAAATAATTTCATATAAATTTAAATATCATATAAACAAAAATAAACAAAGTATGTTGGTAATTAATTGAAGAGTTATTGGTTTGAATAAAAAATATATACATACATACACGTAAAGTCAGCTGCGGTTTTTGAATTCATCTACAATTTTTTTTACTAACCAAGTTTTCATTCGATCATCATTGAATGAGGCGACTGATCAAAATCTATTTATACTAGCCCCTATAGCGCATCCGAAATCTCTTTTAACTCATTCAAGACTTGAACTGTTGTTTCAGAAATTCTGACCTAAATAATTTGAGCGATAAGAAATTATTTTAAAGTACATACAAAAATATGTATGTTTCTATGTTTATACAGAGACTCAGATAAGAGAAAATGCTTTTCGCCAACGAATTAATTTACAGTTTAGTATAAATATTTATTTCAAACATATCAAATGTCGCAGACGCAAGAATTTGATTTATTTGAGAACTCAAAAATTTTGCAAAATTGGCAGACATTATTATTGGCTAGTGCGCTCATACTATTAATTTTTCACAGCTGGAAATGGCTAGAGCGGAAAAAATCGAAAACCAAACAATAAACTCGATGGAGAAGAGAATATAGCAGGTATGTACATACATATGAATATATGTAAAAAAGTACAAACTAAAAATTACATTTATAAAAAGTTGACTTCAATGAGACTACAGATCAAAACGATACTGTTTTGAGGCCTGCCTTAGATGATAAACCACATATACGTTTTGTGCCTGGATCCGATTTAAATCCTGATGGTGCAAAAAAATTTTATGAATTCGTTAAAGGTCGTCGTAGTATACGCCAGTTTAGCAAAAAATCTGTACATATTTCAATTATTGAAGATTGTATACGTGCCGCAGGTACTGCACCTAGCGGTGCACACACAGAGCCATGGACATTTTGTGTTGTTGAAAAATTTAAGCTTAAACAGGTAAAATGTGACTTAACTATTAAAAAAAAAAATGGACTAATATCATAAACTATAGTCTATACGTGAAATCGTAGAAAACGAGGAGCAAATTAATTATACTACACGTATGCGCCCGCAATGGGTTACTGACCTACGGCCATTGCATACCAATTCGATAAAACAATATCTTGAAGATGCACCCTATTTAGTACTGGTTTTTAAGCAAACATATGGACAAACAAAAGATGGACGCAAGAAGTTGCACTATTACAATGAAATCTCAACAAGCATTTCAACTGGTATACTATTATGCGCACTACAAGCGGCTGGACTTTCCTCACTGGTAACGACACCACTTAATTGTGGGCCTGCTTTACGCACGCTGTTGAAGCGGCCCGATAATGAGAAATTACTTATATTGCTGGCTGTGGGATATGCTGCAGATGACTGTATGGTGCCCGATTTGGAGCGTAAGCAATTGGAGGAAATTATGTTGAAATACTAAATTTTATTATAAAAAAAAAAAAATAGAGAGTAAAAATATTATATAATTTCTTTTTATAAAGCCAATAACCGCATGTTACCTGTTTTCCACTAAAGTCGAATCTGTTAAAAGTTTAATCTAAAGTTTATTTTCACGATCTAAGCATATCTATCTAATGCCAAACCAAAAAACAAATTTTTGTAAAGGTAATTATTTATTGAAAAATATTAATTTTATATAATTTTTTTTTTTTTTTTTATTATTAATAATATTGTTTTTCCCATGTTTTATAATTTTGTATTAAGCTTGTTGCATTGTGTTGAGAGAAAAATAACAAAAAATATTTAAGACATATTCGAATTTGTTGAAAGTCATGCATAAATTGTATGGTTAAAGTAGGCATCAACTTGATGAGACGAATCGATTTAGCTTTTTTTTCTTGTTTTTTCAAAATTTTTTTTTAAGTTTTTACGTATTAAACAAAATACATGGGATTAGTTTTTAGGAAATTCGGATTAATTAGTCGTTTTTTATATTCAGATTTTGGGTCACTAAAACGATGTGTTCTGAAAAAAAAATAATAAAAATTGTGTTAATCAAATTCATAACAATAAAAGACTCACCCCTCCAAATAAACTCTTCCACGGAATGCAGCTAAATGAGCTAGATATGCTGGTGCAGGATAGGATACTGCACGATTACAACGTGGAAACATGTGACATAAGTTGTATGTAAGTTTTTGAAGCACATCAATATCCATTTTGTTAGTATTTTCGATAACGTTATATCTAGTTGGCTTCGCAGTGCCTTGAATTGATTGATGACTAACCATAAAGAATTGAACTTCATTTGGATGAACAATAACTCTGTCAACAACAGTGCCCGGTTCAACGTTATTATATTTATTTCGATCTGTGGGAGTACCATCGGGGGAAAAAGCGCGCATGATGACGTTTTACAACAATAACGCAGACAACATTTGCTTGAAATTTAAGCTAAAAGCGAAGTATTGATTTTAAGGAATGTCATCAAAATTATTTTTTATTTACTTACCCTCTGGCATGCATTGTGTATACCCTGTATTTCATTTTTTTTTACAATTGGAAATTGTCCATCAGATACGCCATCTCTATAATAAATAATGTGTTCTGGATAACGATTTTGATACATTTTATATACTCTGAGATGCTCCGTTACTATCGCCTCCATTTCTTCGATATTTTCAACAGTCGATTTTTGCAAGCGGTACTGCATATTATAGCTAGCTCCAAGTCGATCGTGTGATGCAGAGACTCCAACTACACTTGGTATGTGCTTTTGATCTGGAGATGGATGTGTTACATCTGCACCAAGATACATGACATTGTCCAGTGGGACATGTGTAGCATCTTGTATTTTATGATTTATGCCATTTAGTTTAGAATTGACCTTAAGCAATATATTTCCAATCAATGATGGATTCAAACGTTGAACGGTATTTTGTTTTATGCACTGTGTGAGTAAACCATAATTTAACTCTGCTTTTTGTTTTACTTCTGCGTATGTGTATGGACCACGGTTAGGTAAAATAACAAATACCAACTCATACCCCTTTCCCTTAAGATCAAGAAATATTTTATCCAAGTTGTCTGAAGGAACAATATAAGGAACAATATAAGGATCTTTTTCAAGTGAAACTTTTAGAATTTGGGCTTGACGACTAACAAATCTTGCCAGGCTCGATACTTCGTTAAAGTTCATTTTAAAATGTATTATAGCCCACTTGTGTGCATTTGGTTTTGTAGCTAAAAATGACATATTGTCTTTCATCTGCCAGGATCCGTTATACGGCTGTGCAGTTTGTTTATTTAAATATTCAATTGTCGGAGCTGGCAATATGCGTGTAGGCACAACTATAAAATTCGAGCCAACATTCACCCCAAATCGTTGAATAGTCGGATTAGCGTTGTGCTTGAAATAACGTAGCAGTTCCATAATTTTATCCTTTCGAGTGTTTGTGGATGTTGCAGCAAATCTGATCATTTTCCTTACTTGTTGTTCTCCATCTTTTTTCTACAAGAAATAATTCATTAAAAGCCAAACTTTAAGTAAAGTAAATAATTGAAAATACATTAAGCGCTTGTCCCTCCTGGATTCTGCATAATTCAATCGGTACGTAAATTGCCTTTACAGTTGAACCTACATGGAGACACTGTAGCTGCGGAAATTTCAGCTTATATCCACGACTCAAAAAAATATTCTGCAATGGTTAGTTCAACTCCAGACTCCTGCTTGAATTTAAGAGTCGATGCTGGTTTGTCGCTGATTGCATTTACTTTAAAAGTGCGAGGTGCGGCACCAAATGAAGCTGGTGGTTCGTAAACGATGCTTATACCTTTCATGAATGCATTTATACTTCTGGTCTGGTAGTGGTCAAAAGTGGTTTTTTCATCTATTTTTCTCTGGAAAACATATTGTTCCAGGTAATATATCAGAGTCATTCCTTTGGGAAATGATTTATGAGATATATCAACATTTAAAAATGGTTGGTCTCCAAGTATTGCAGCTTGAAAAAGACCCGTCCATGCTTCGTAGCCATCACCTAAGTCAAAGCTGTCTTCTGGTCTTTTGAAAAAGATCTGCCAGCACGTACAGCCATTTTATGACAAGGTGCCGAAAGTACAACCTCCAAACATTGAAGTGCTCTCATTGGCTTATCAAAAACACGTTCAGTATAATAACTAAAATAAAGTTGATTGTTATTCTTACTTAAAAAGAAATCTTCAACGAAAAAAGCATTTATTGAAATACAAAAACGTACCTTTTCAATGAACTCAAATCAACTTCCATGTTGTCAGTTGGTTTGACATCCACTCGGAAAGTCATCCCGCGCCCGTTTCCATCGACAATCTTAAAGTAGAATTTGTTATTAATTCCATAGCCAAGAAAAAAAAAACGGGACACATAATACAATAATTACCTCAACTTCCTCACTCATAGTTGAACGGGGAATCTTATCAACAGAATAAAAACTTTTTTTCCATCGAAAGCCAAACAAATGTTGTTTAAAAATTTTAAACGAAATTGCTCCATAACTTCACGCATAAACTTCTTTGGCTTATCCGGTGTAATTGTTACGTCGTAATGATAGGCAATTGAGGGCATCTTAGACAATTCCAAATCTAAATAGTTTACAGCAACTTGTCCTTTTCTGCCAAGTGTGCCACGTTTGATTCCAGTGCACGATACTGGGGAACCTTCTTTAATTTGTTGACGGCTAGTTTGCGTCTGCGATTGGTATCCTCCAATTGGTTGTTGATTTCTTCCTTGTTGTGGAAATTGATGAGAAGAACTACCCCTATAATCTCCAGACGTTCTGCCTCTTTCCTGCTGTTGCGATGAATGGAAAGGCCTTTGCTGTTGAGAAGATCCTCCACTTTGTGCTGGTTGTCTCCAATCTTGAGATTTTTGTGGATGTTGCTGTTGGTATGCCTGTCTTCCACCTTGTTGTTGATAAGATCCACCACTTTGTGTTGATTGGCGACCGCCTTCTGTTTTTTGTCCCCACGTTTGAGTCTTTTGTTGCTGTTGTTGTTGTTGTGGCTGAGCAGAACTCCATTGGTTTCTACCAGCTTGTACATTTCCTGGCCTAGCATCTCTTTGCTGATATTGTTGATGCGACTGTGGCTGCGAAGTATGTTGCTGAGATTGCTGAAATCCTTGTGCCGTACTTTGCTTTTGAGCTTGTGACTCACGAGTCTTCTTATCTTGAGCCGCTGTTGAAAATAATATTATAAATGCCAATTCTAAACTAAAATCATCATAAGTGCCTGTACTTATTTCCAAACGCTCTCTGAAACTACACTGCCCTAATGTTATCAATTTTCACTAACACACACAAAGACACATGAACACAAATGTGCGCATGTATGTATGTAGGTTTAGTTAAATGCTGGCGAGCAACCAGCTAAAATTTTATATCTAGAAACTTCAATTATGGAAAATAAAATGCTATATCGTAAAATGTTTGAATTCAACAGAATGCTTACCTTTAGAAGTGGTAGGTTGCTCTGTAGATGACGTGGTAGTTGATGCTGCAGGAGGCTTTTGTGCTTGCGGCTGCTTAACTGCTTCCGGTTGCTTTGGTGCCTCCGGCTCCGTCTTGTATTCTGGTGGCGTTAAACATAATTTAATTGAGAGTTTCTTTATCATTCTACTTATATTACACTTACTATTTTTCTTTCCCATTTTAACAATTGATGTATTTCACCTTAACTTTTCTTTGTGCGTCAATGGCTTAGTGCATAAGATAAGAAATGTTTAATAGTAAATATTCGAGTACTCGGGTTGTTGGTATTTCGTACCGATTTTATGTAAGACACCACTAAAAAGGGGTATTCCCTAATTTCGTGATTGTGTTTCTTGCAATATTTTAGGTAAATCGAAAACTTTACATACAATATTAACTAGATTATGCTAGATTATGCCAATATTGACTTTATTTATTAAGTAATTTAATTAACCACGAATTTTCCACGAAATGACGATATTTAGAGGCGAGCAGCCATACCTTTTTTTTCTTGTTCTTCGCAAAAGCAGTGTTAGGTAATTAAATTGCAATCATATGTAACACTAAAACGGTCACATCTACAAAAAGAAAACAGTATAATCTCTATTTCCAATAATTTGTATGCGTTGTATGAATAATAAAAACAAATTTCACTACGTATAGTTTCTGTTGTGCTTGCATCGTTATTTTCTGTAAATTATAATATTTAATGCATTCATTGCAATGACTATTTGTATTTACAGTGTGTTTCATTCTTGTATTTTAGGAACACAGTGTGCTGTATTCTATTGTTGTTTCCAGTGAGTGGTTATTTTTAAGAACAAGCATTTGTTGATGCCTTAATCGAATTTTTTTTTTTATTTTAATATTTTATATAAAATATAAATTAATATTTAAGTCAGAATGTGTTCAAACAGTGAAGCAATTTTCACTGAATTACGTGAAAAATTAGATATTTTGGGTTATACACACACGTTGCCGGTACTTGCCATTCCACTAGTTGGCGCCCTACTTTCCGATTTTTTACACACAACAGAAAAACTTCGCGATTCTAAACAAAAAATATATGATTTATTGGAGGTAAGACATTCAAATAAATAAATTAAAACATACTCATTACGCTTTTAACTTAGTTCTGAAGCGCTAAAAATTATTGATATGTAATACTTTAATTGCGTTATTATACCCATTTTAATAAAATGAAACAGGTTTTAAAAAATTCGTTTTGTATTTTAGGAGAAAAGTTGTTGGGAGCTTGGAGTTGAGCCGTACAAATGTTCGAATGCAAGATTGATTAAAGAATGTAGTGATCTAAATCAACAACTATTAAAAGAACGTGAAGAATTCGATTGGCGACTTTGTGGTAAATAATACATACATAAAAATGTTTTTCGTTGACTTTCTTATTTATCGTAGTAATTCTTACAGAATACGATAAAAAAATGCGCAACTTACAAACGGACAAGCAGCACATGGAAGCACATAGTCAACAATTACAGCAAAAGATAAATTCACTTACAAATAAACAAATCGATATGATTAAACCGAAAGTACAAACAGGACTTTTACACAAAAGTAAATAACCCAAATAAGGTATAAAGTGTTTTTATTCATGTTGCTTTTACTTTATCTTTTAGCAAAAAAACCATTTATAACTACGGTCCGTTCAGGAGAAGCTTTGCCACCAGTGCTGCACCCACATATCAAAAATTTGAGATGTACAAAGTGTAATGCGGTTGGGGCACAACAAACTGTGACAACAAACTCTGCAGCTGAAACTTTAAATCATATTTCTCCAGAAGAGTTAAGCAAACTACAAAATTCCTTACGAGATAGTGCAGACGAAATAGAAATTTATAAAAGAAAAATTGATGGCTTAAATCGTGAAGTTTTACGTTTAAATAATTTACTATCTGGTGGACAACCGCCTGCAGCATTAGCAAAAAGTTGTTGTCAAAAGATGTCATTAGCACAGGATATTAATATGCTACAGAATGAAAATGACGAATATTTAGCCGAATTAGCTAAGTGTAAAGATAAGATGCACGACGCTATGCAAAAAGCTTTGCAAAAAGAAGATGAAAAACTAAAAATTGAACAAGATTTAAAAGAGTTAAGAAATACAGCGCTACAAGTGGAAACGCAGGCAAATACAGAATTAGCTGCACGCGAAAATGAAAATCATGCACTTCAGAGAGAACTAAAAGATTTACGCATGGAAAATAGTGCACTTCAACTAAAAGTTGATAAGTTAATAAAAGTGCATTATGGCAGAGACAAAGAAAATGTAGAAGTCTTTAATTCAAAACATAGTTTAAACGAAAAATTAAATTTTTTAACACAACAGGGTAAGAGTTTAAGTTATTTTTATTTTATTACGAAGTTTGTAGTGGTTTTTTTTTTTTTTTTGGCAAAGCCGTGTTCTGCGTTTATTTTTTAAACTTTTTCTAATGATTTTTTCAGCGTCTGGACTGAAATCAGAAAATGATAAATTAAGAAGAAAATTACAAAAAATGCAAATGAAACTGTGTGCCTCGCAAACACATCATGATGAAGCTGTTGAGCAACAAGAACATCATATCGATTATAATAATAAGATGGATGCAGAAAAGGCTATTTTAAAATCAGAAAGAGACTTCTTTCAAAATGAATATCTTCGCATTAGTAAAGGAAATTTTGAAACTCAAATTGAGTATTTAAAAACACAATTAAAAATGAAAGACGATGAATTAAATTTACTACGATCAACAAAAAATTTGTGCGATTTAAATTGTTGTGATGCCAAACAACAACAACAAACACCGCGTACAGATTTGATGAGTGTACATTCCAGTTCAATTTATAATGGAAGTAATAGTGATTGTGTCAAGGCAATTCTAATGCGCGTTGAACATGAAAAAGATTGTACACGTGCAGAGCTAGAGCGTACTATTCTTGAACGTGATATGTTAAGAGATAAAAATTTGGATTTATTAAAAACACATTCGGTTGAACTAAAACTTGCACAACAGCATAACGAAGAATTATGTAAACGTTTATCGCAAGTTGAACGCAAAAATCATGAACTAAATTCGAATCTTTTACCAAAAGAAACGCATATAACATTATTAAAACGTGAACTTGAACAATTGAAGGAATGCAATTTTACAATACAAAAAGATCTTAATAAACTTCAAGCACAATATGGACAATTAAAGTAAGTTTAATATTATTATAGAATCATTTATATCAAAAATACTATCCATTTTTTTTCAGAATGTTAAACGAACAAAATGAACGTACGATTGTGGACTATCAAAACAAATTGACATTAGCTGAACATCAAAATCAAAAGGCTAATTTGCATGCTGTCAACATCGATTTAAATAGTGCTTTACTTAAAGATGATGAAACAGTGCAGCTTAGATGTGAGCTAGCTGCTTTACGAGAGACAAATTTAAATCTAAACAATGGCAAAGATGCACTTTTGGTACGTTTTTCTTTTTTACATATTATGGCAATATATAAACTTTTCCGTTATAAAAATTATTACTTAATACTAAGCGAATATATAATTAAGTGTTTTTTAACGGCTTTTTATAACAGAATAAACTAGATGCAAAGACAGAATATTCTGCTGAACTCGAGCAGAAACTGAAAAATTCTATGGGTAAACAAATTTCTCTGGAGAATGAAGTTGAAGAACTTAAAACTGAATTAAAGTATGTAAAACATATAAAATTTTTTATAACTCTAAATTATACTAGAATGTTATTAATATTCGAAGAGAATATTGTATCTATATATATAGAAAATAAATAAACTTTTATTTGTATTAAATGTATATATTTAAGAGATATATTTCTATAATTCAATTGCTAAAATGTCATTTTTTTGTATAATTTTTAAAGAAAATACACGACCGATTCCAACAAGAGCTGTAAAGTTTTAAACGATGCATTGGACGAGTCTAAAGCATTACGACAAAAAATAATTTACTTGAAAAAGAGTAGCGAAGATGCTATAGCTGAAAATGGGTAAGCAATTTTTGAACCTGTAATAAAATGAAAATATAGTTAATATAAAAGTTTTCCTAATATTTCGATATACCAGACGTAGAAGATAGCTTTAGTAAACTGAACATTTCAAAGATTATATTAATTTGAATCTCACAAATATATAAAGAGTAGTATATAAATTTTATTTCTTTACAAAAATTCAGTGTGTTATTTGTTAAAAAATTTTCAAATTTCTATTCTTTAGTCGTCTAACCAATGAGCTATCCAATAGTCAAGCTGAAATACGTATATTGCGAAATAAACTATCCAACACGGATTCTGAAATTAATTGCATGAAACAACAATTACGGCAATATGTTCAAAAAGTGAAAAAGGCAGAAGATTTACTATCACAAAAAGTATATAAAAAATTATTATTTTTATTTTAATTTACTTTAATTTTTAAAATTTTTATAAACAGGAACGTGAACGAGATGAAATGTTAGATCATTACCAAAGTCTTTCGCAAGATGCTGTTATATTGGAAGGAAATAATCAAAGTTTGGAACTTGAAGCCACAGAATATAAGTAATATTTTTGAAATTATTTTAAATTAAACTTTTATTCATTTTCATTTTTTTTTTTTTTTCATTTAAGACGTTTAATACACGATTTAGAAGCGGATGTTTTTGAACTCAAAAAGGAAAATTGTTGTCGTAAAGAAATCATAGCGCAACTTGAAGATAAGGTATAAATTCTTTCAAGTTTTCAAAATTTTAATATTTTTTAATTTTTTTTTATGTATTGTAGATATCAGCATTGACCGTAAGTCGCGAATGTTTGGAGCATCAATTAGAAGAATGTGAAAATAGTTTGCGTATATGTAATGAAGATTTATCTGCTCAAAAGGAATTATGCGAAAAATTGGATAATGAAAAAGAAAAATTAAATGCAGAATTAACAGAAATTAATGGAATACGTAAAAAGGTATTTTGTTATTTTTAAAAAAATACAAAACGAACAAATACATTCAAATTATTTTAATTATAGTTAGAAAAAGAGAACAATAAACTTCGAGATGATCTATGTAAAATAAACAATGGACATAATGCATCGTATGAAGCGATGGCTGAGATTCTTGCAACCACGCGACGTGAGCTAGAGCAACAAGTTACTGAAGATGCAAAGCTAAATCAAGAACTAGAACGCCTGCGCAAACAACTCGACAAGGTAAAGGTTAGACATGAAATGAAAAAAAAAGTGTGTTCATTTATAGAAACATTCATTTTGTACTTTTATTTTTAACAGAAGGATCTCAAAAATGAACAAGAAGCATGTGAGTACCAGAAAAAACTAACGCATGAATTTGAAGCACAAGCAGAAGAATTGCGACAAAGTTTTACTAATGAACGCTATCAAGCTGCAAGAACTGCCGAAGAAAATGCTCAATCTTCGTTATCGCAAACGTAAATTGTGATTTTAGTGATTATTAAAAATGTTTTCTATTACAAATGTGTTTTCTGTTTAATAATTAATACTTTGTTATTTTGTGCATATTTATAAATATATAATTAGATACACAAATAAATTTCACTTTGAGTAAATGTAATTGAAAGTTGTAGCCAAAAATAAATTATAACAGAGCGTCTATTTGAAAGCTCAATGTTTAAAAATATTAAGTTCATGCGCCGCACAACGTAGAATTTGTATGGATTTTAGCACAAAAATTCTGTATTAATAACAGCTAACAAAAAACGTAAGTTTGAAAAATCAATTAAAAACCACTTTTAAATAAATACAAAATGTTTTTCTTGCTATTGTTTTTTTTTTTTTTAGTTTAAATAGGAAACGTATTAATTTATGTATACAATATCCAATATTTTAATTGCTACAGTCATTTTTGAAATGATCGAGATTTGAAGAAAGTTTTTTTTTGTAATTAGTTGTAATGCATTTTTTTCATGATGCGTTGTTTGCAAGGAATCCACGTTAGTAATTAGAAAATATAAATCGATTTTTTTTGTTTTGTTTGAAAACCTTCTGTGTGCTATCTCAAAACATTAAAACATCACTCAACTTATCTGCTAATAGCAAAATTTATTATAATTATGATGTTTCTCCCTTTCCACTGTCGTCATCTTCGGTTTCTTCTAATGAGACACCATCATCATCATCAGTTTCCAAGTCGAAATCATCATCATAAAAGTTTGCATCAAGTGTAGATTCGCTAGTGGCTTTCTGAGATGGTTTCATACAATAATCTTCCAATGTCATAGGTACAATGATGCCCTCTCGTTTAGCATCAGCGTTAGCAGCTAACGCTTGCTTTCTTATTATATTGGGATACTCATTGTCTTTTCCCTGTAATAATAATAATATTACTTAAAAATATATGTATATTGATATATGTATTTATGTATGTTACTTACCTGTGAATCTCTCCATCTTCTGTACATAACGGAAGCATCAACGTTTGCCGGTGAATATGTATTTGGCTCGTTTAATAATGAAATGACCGAAAGTAATATTGTACGGACATTTTGTGTTGGATTCCAACGTTCACAAGGTAATTCGCCACTTTGTGGATCATCAACTGGTGGATGTAATATTGAAATGCAGAGGTCGCCATTTTCGTAGACATTCGGATGCCATACTTTAGTCAAAAATCGTATTGACGGTGGCGAGTATGGATAATCTGGTGGAAATTTCATATGTGCTTTAAAATAGCCGCCTTGATACAGAGTGTCCGGCGGTCCAAATATGGCCACTTCCCATTCAAATAAGTTGTCATCGTTTATTAATTTAACGCGAAAACCTTCAACAGGTTCATCCTGCAGTGATTTGTACTCCAGCGCCAAAGCTCGCACAGCCGAGCTACTCGGTGTAACATTTGTGTGTTGGGAAGTAGATGCAGTGGACGACATTTGCAAAAAAATATATATTTTTATAAAAACTACTAAGAAGAAAGGATTTTATCTGAAAAAATGAAAAAAGAAACAGAAATATTAAAAAAATAATAACATATGCATTTACTACGTCTGCATCAACGACTCCATGCAAATGTTGTACAATTATGCAGTGTTTTAACATTAAGGATATATGCTCTGTAAAACGCGTAAATCTTGTTAACTAATTTGTTTTTGTTGCAATTGCGAAAAGCAAAAAGTTTTTTTTTTATTATATTACTCAGCAAATTATTCGACCAACTAAATTTTTAAATGCCAACACAAACGCAGGGTGGATTTGGCAATAAACAAGTTTTGTAATTAGAATTTTACTGAAAAAATATTTACGTTTTTTTCTTTCCGTTTTATGCAGATTAATTTTGTTATATGTGGAAATTGGCAAAAGAAATTGTTTTATTTAAGTAGTGTTGGAAAATAAGTACTGTGCTGCCTAATAAGATGTGTAAATAACCAAACATGTTCGCGGCACACAATTAACAACACTATGATACCCGGTTTTTAAAGTCGCCCGAAAATAAAAGTTTTATTCCCGTCATGTGTGGTTTTTCTAGTCCCTTGTTTCAAGACATTAGCTTTTGTGACAAGGAACACACATTTTTTCTGAGTTAAAATAAACCACCCTAAATATAAAAAAAGAAAGTAAAACATTTTCATTGTATAACGTGCCATGTTGAATAACTAAGAAAATGATGCACATTTTTTAGGGTCATTCTAAACCTTCTAAATTTCTTACTTGTTTACCAATCATTTTAGACATGTTTACATATAATTTAGACTCTCTCACGAACGAACGGTTATAAGAAGTACGTATCAGCAGCGATTTATTGTCGCAAAATGGGGCCTTGCCGTAAAAATTCAGAATCAGCCTTGTGCTGTCATTGTACAACACATTTTGCAGCACTGCATTCAAACATAAAGGGCAAATAGACTGCTCAGACTGGCTGCGCAAATATTCGTTCGGCCAGTCGTTTTACCGACAACACACACACTGAAAATTGTTTAACTTATTCAAAATTACAGTATATTCAGATTTCAACTGTATTTTTAAATAGATTTTAGCGTATTTTTAAATAAAAACATCGCTATATCTACTCAGAAACTCCTTTCTAAAACACTTTCCTCTTTGGACATTGGCAGTCTACACAGACACACATGTTTGCGCAGACGGTATGAGTAGTCTTTTGCACCCTTAAGCAAACTACATTGTAAACACTGTACACAGCCATTTTGAGCATATTTTGGCTCTTCACTTAAAAATAACTCGGCAGCGTATAAGTAAAACGCGTTGCGTGTTTTTAAATAATGAGTATTTAAATTAATGTAAAAGTTAAGAAAACATTTAAAACTTAGAAAAACATGCAAGTGATTGTGATTTAGTATTGTGAATCTACGACAAAATTAAAAGTAAGCAAAAAGAAAATTGAAAAAAAGTGCGCTGGCATAAGTTAACTTGTATGTGAATATTTATGCCTGTGTGTGTGTATGTCTGAATGTGTGCATAATAGTGTGTGTGTCTGAATGTATGCCTATTTGTGTGTGTGTGCATAGAGAAGCAAAGAAAGCGGTAAAATTTGTTCGCGTGTAATATTTTACTTTTTTTTTTACTTTATATAAATTTAAAAAAAAAGTATGATTAAAGTGCCATTTCTTTTTTAGTTAACAATAAATCTACTAATTTTCTACTAGAAGAAAATCGCGCAGTAAATTTCACAACAAAACAAGAAAATATAAAAAACAAGTGACAAGGAAAACAAGCAAAGAAAACAATAAAAAAAGAAAATAACATTCATTTATATAGAATAAAAAAAAAGCAACAAAAAAGCGCACAGTGATAATTATTAAAGAAAAAAGGTGCTTAAATAAATAAATCAATTATTATTCTGTACTTTATAAATGCACAAAGCAAATTCTTATTGTTTTTTTTATCAATACAAAATAAGAAAATTTGTGGAAAGTTTGTTTATTTTTTACGATTTTGGTGCATTTGTCTTAAGTTGCGCTTTTTTTTTTTTAATATTCGCCAACCCAACGACTATGGCAATATTAATTTTCTAGTTTTAGGTGAGTGCTGCCAACGCCGCCGCACTACCGAGTTATGCAAATGTGAAACGTTTAACTAAAGAAAGTCAACAAAACCATATGGCTTCAAAATAAAAGCCAAATGCGGTTTAAAATGAATTAAAAAATAAATATCAGTGATACCAAAAAAAAAAAAAAAAAATAGAACTTAAAATCTACGTTTTGATTATTAATATAAATTAAATAATAAATAAATATTTTTTGTGTATAAATAATTATTTCTTTATTAATATATGACTTTTAATTTTGGTACAGACTGCCACAGGCGTTGCGTCCGCTATGTTCCATATGAATATTTAGATTCACACTCTTTAGGGTTGTTGCATGTTTTAAAAGTTGCAAGATTCAAAGAAACGTACAAAAATTTAGTCATCAACATTTCTATTGGTTCAACAAAGAAATGAAACCCATTCAAACAACCGACCTACAGTATACACAGCACAATTTAAGCATAAAACATTGGAGTATTTGGAGTATTTATCAATATAAAAGTTTAGGGTAATAAAATTTAAACTGCCAGTTATTTGGCTTGTTATTACAATTTTCAGGTTCTCAATATTTAATTAGAGCCTAATGAGCGTTGATCACTAATTAGAGTTCTTCTGGTTAAGTTACTAATATGCTTTAATGTTTTTTAAAGTATATTTGTTGTTTGTCCGAATTACATTAAATATATTTTCAGATCTAAATATAATTATAAAGCAGATTGTTAAATTGAATATGATGCCTTTCAATTTAACACTGGTTAAATTTGCCAAACAGCCCATTTAACATTACATTCTGAACATTTTCCTAAAAATTTTAACAGTAAGTTACTACAGGCAAATTAATTTAAACAATTTCCGCCTTGAATAAAGATTTTTGGAAGCAAAATTCACTTCAAGTTTGTTAAGTTTTAAAGTTGATTTTCATGTAGAAACACATATGGTGCCTATGAAAAGTTTGTCAATAGGCACTATAACTATATCAGGGGTGACACCGAAATCTCAGATTTTTGGTGTAAGCGTTTTGGTGCAAAGACTCGAGACACCCTTACACCGATACTTCGAGTATTTCATAGGATATTCGGTTGTTAAAATATTTTTATTTCTATACAAACTTGCCAAACTGAAAATGAAACCATACAAAACTATTTTTAATGTAAAACTCAAAACTCTAGTGAAAGTGTTTTCGGTATCACCCCTGTATATATTTTTTTTTTTTAAATTAAGAAAATTCATTCAAATACTACATTTGTCTTACTTTCTCTTATACGTATTGTAAGTCTGAGCATTATTGCAATTTATCAAGGTACTTACTAGAATAAAATTTTGAAAACAAAATATTTTGTCCTTGAAATTGGTCTGGCTCTAATTTTTTTTACCGGATTCTTCAAAAAAACAGTGGTGTATAATGTAATGTGTTAATTGACTATACGTTTTTTTATGCTTGCTTTTGATTTATGAAGTGAAAAGACCACGAGTTATTTTAAGCTTGTCCGGTCGAAAAATACACAGGTTCCGTTTTATTCTTATTTCGACAAGCCAATGTTACGCTATGTTATATAGCAAACCTGTACCGTAGCGAAATAAGAGAAGTTTCACATAAACAAGAGCAGAGCTTAAAAAAAAAATATGTATTTAAAATAATCTTTGAATTGAGTAAATAGCTTTATACTACAAATGTAAATTTATTTACTTGCATAATAATTAAAATTATTGTTTCTTAATTTTCAGGTGATCAATAAGAACAAAACTAAATTAACAGTTAAGGCTAGAACATAAAGTTTGGAGTAAAACAATTTAAAGCAGCGCGACTTCATTGTAAAATGAGTCGCAGTCAAGTGCAGCCGGCAACTCAAAGCTTGGGCAGCAGTGGCCACAGTAGTGGCAGCAGTAGCAGTTACAGCACACGAAGTGGTGGTAATAAACGCTTCGTAACACGTCGTGATTTAGTCCATGAAAGTGGATTCTATGATGAGGATGTAGTCGATGATGCATCAAATCATTTAAATGGTCACATACGACAAAATTATCTTACGCAACAAAACAATAACCGTCGTCATAATCACGTTCCAGTGGTCAAGCGAAAACGTAGCAATTCATCAGATGTACAGCGACTCAATGGTAATATAAGCGCAAATGGAGCAACTATAGTTACACAGAGTAAAGGGGGGCACTGGTAACGAAGTTGTTGGTAGCAGTATTGGTAACAGTAATAGCACAAATGGCAGCAGCAGCAACAACAACAACAACAACAAATTGAAAAAACCGAAAAATAAAGCAACTGAGAGCGTCTTTGTAATTGCTCCGCCCGCCGCTGAACCAGTTGTGACTTTTGTTAGTGAAAGTAGAGCTGCCGCTGCAACAACGTCGAGTAGTTACAATAATAACAACAACTACAACTCAATAGAAACAACAAGTATGAATAGTCAACTTAAGGAAATACAACATCAACAGAAACAACAAACAACAGCAGCACAATGCAAACGAAGAAGAGTTAGAGCAGCAACAGTCACTTAACAGAAATTTAGATAATCAAATGTATCGAGATAATGTTAATAATACACCACCATCAGATTTAGCTGTCGATCCGCCAGAAATTGTTGAACTTTCCGATACAGAAAGCGAGTTTGAGCATCATTCTGAAGATGGTGCAGATTTAAGTCAAGATGATGTAGAGACTGAAGTAGAGGAAGAATTTGAGCCCAACAATGTGCGGGAACAACAGCCAAATGTTGGGGTTGATGTTGACTGTCAAACATATGAGATCGATGACAATGAAGTAGAGGAACAAGCTGTTCAAGAGCATTATGTAGAACCAGAGGAAAATGAAGTGGAAGAAGTACGTTCAAATGTCACATCACCAAATACGGGTAATGTGAACACTAATAGTGGTACTCCTATGGATCTGGAATATGAAGAACATCAGCGTATGCTAGAAGAAACAACGAAGCTGATTTCATATAGTAAGTATATTTTTACATAAATCTATTATTAATATCTTATTATATAATTTTTTAATCGAATACTATATATAAAATCGAAGCTTATTGCTTCACAAGGTTTTTTAGTTAGTAAATTATTTGAGTTTTGACTTTTCTTTTTTATACCTGTTACACATAGTGTAAAACAGGTATATTCAGTTTTTCGGAAAGTTTGTAACGCATTAAAGGAGGCATCGTATAAAGTATATATATTCTTGATCACCTCGACGAGACGAATCGATTTAGCCATGTCCGTCTGTCTGTCTGTTTGTTACTGCGCGATTTATTCGCTCGGTTTTAAAGATATTAAGCTGAAATTTTAAACTTAAGCTTTTCTAGGTCTTGTGTACTTTCTATGTTAAAATCAATGTGCCACGCCCACTTTTAGGTATAGCTCCCATACAAAAGTATAACATTTTATCAAGTTCTTATGAGAAAAAATTGTATTTATAAAGCGAATGGCTTCAAATATGGTACAAATGTATCTTATACCATGCCAAATCTTCAGTTTAAAATTGGTTCAAATCGAACCGCGAATTTCTAAATTTTTAAGAATATTTTTAGTTTGTTAAGTATTTTAAAATAAAATTTAATACAAATGTTGCACAAGAAGATCTATCAACGTCAAATGATGTGTAACAGGTATAAAAGCTTCGGTCCAACCGAAGTTAACTTTTCTTGTAATAAATTGCTTAAGTTTCAAATTATTTTACTGTTCATATTACGAAGAAAATTTGTGTTGAATTATAATACCCCACCTTGCTTGCGCTTCACCACACGTCGCAGCGTAAATTAATAGCCGAAGGACAATCGTATTTATGCGTTCGTTTGCACATAACATACAACTTTGAGTCGAACAACAAATAGTCTACAACTGAAATCGTTATAGCGGGTTTTCTTTGTCCCCTTTTCCTCTCGTTCTATTCTTTTTTACACTCTAACAGTTAAATTCTACTAAAATATGGAGCACATGCATTCAACCTTGACATATTTACCTATAAAACGGTTGGTGGTGTGGTGATATTGTTAAAGTAATTTTCTGCCCGCCCAACCCAATTTTCCATTGCAGTTATATACATACTAACACAACTGAACCAATGCGGAAAATGTGCCTTCTTTTTTATGTATGTATTTCTTGTTAGTATGTACATTGTTTTTGTTGCTTGCATTTTTGGTCAGTGCTTTTTGCCGCCTAACAAATAAATTCTGTCTTTTTTTCTCTTTATATTTCTTATTGAAAGTCTATGGTTTGCTTATGCTTCATGGTCAAAACTTGATTTTATTTCTGTGGTAAAAAAGGAAAAACTGCTTAAGTCAGATTTTACCGTTTGCAGGAGAGCACTTTCTAAGTTTAAAATAATTTGAAATTGTACGCAAAAGTGAGATTAAGCAAAACTTACTCTGTCTACAACTTCCTGAAAAATCGTAGAAAATAATTCAGACTTTGTATGTAGGTACTTTTAAATAGGGAGATCAGCGTAGTATTCTTGTCTCAATTTTTTGCTTAAGTCGACTTAAGCACTTTTTCCTTTTCACCATAGATTTAATTTGAACTGCGGCAACACAGTTTTTTAGTTGTGTACATATCAAAAATCTGTGTTCTTAGCTCAAATGGGTTAATATACATACATATGATTGGTTAAGCTTGAAGCGGAACTTAGTATAATGAGTTCTCAGTTCACTGTTAAATATTACAGTGAAAGTTCCATACGTTGCGACCTCTAAGTCAGGTGCTGGAAATTTGCAATTTATGAATAAAATATTAAACATGATATATTGTATAATACAATATATTGCATAATTAGGCGATATATTTTTTTTAAAATTCAAAATAAATTCTAAATGTTAGTTCAATATACATCTCAGTTTTAACTACAGCCAACTGTATGTAAGTACCTCAACTAAGTATAGTGTATCTGGTAGTTGAGCCTAGACGAATCAATATGGAAATGCATATTCATCAAAAGACTTTTCTCAGAACAATTGTTTATTATTTTTGTTTGCTTATCTTTCGTGTGCATATGTATGTGTATGTGGGTATATATATGTATGAAGATGTACAAGTGCCCACTCGTATTTTACTGTTTTGTTTCTCTCGTCTAATAGTTTTTGTCTTATATTCGTACATTTGTGTGTAATGATAACACGTGCAAATGAATTTTATTTCTATGATCGTTATTCGACTTTTTACACCCTGTAATCGTAAGGAAAATAGGTATATTAAGCAAATTGTGCGAATATGTAGATTTACAAAAAGTTATAGCAAAAAGCTTTTAAGTAAAAACTATAATAAACATATAAAAAGTTTGTACATAAAACTGAACGATAATTTTTGTACTCACAATAACCACAAACATTTGATAAGCGCTGATAAACTGACCAAGCCGCAAAACAAAAGTATTATAGATTACGAACTAAGGTCACAATTTTTTTATTTAATTAATTAAATTATTTTTTAATGCAATAAGCCACTTCATTTTCTAGTTAATCTCTTAGTTTTTAGCGAAAATATTTAAATTCACCACACGAAGCGGTCACACGGGTATGATATTAAAAAAATAGGGTTTCAATGAATTTAAATTTTTCGAAATATGTATTTGAATTGTTTGTATATGTATTTATAAATATTAAAAATTTGATTAGCTTTATAATAACATGAAAAACGAACTTTAATATACTCAATCTGTCAAATTAAATGAATTAAAAACAAGAAAGTCTCAAGTATCTATGTATCAATGTACATGTATACATATATATATATAACATCTGTGTACATAAATACAACATAAACAAAACATGTTTGACAGCACGTGCAAAATGAACCTGTAAAATAAAATCGACAAAAAAACACCACTAATCATCGGCTTTGTTATTTGTCTTCGGTTAAATTCGTATTGCGTTAAAGGTGTTCGTATTTGTTACGCTCTTGAAATTCAATCAAGTCGACAATACTCTGATCTGACTTCCTTCTTGTTTGCATTTACGAATAAACAATCAAAATTAATGATTTATTAAATTTTAAATTAGCTGTTAAATGTTTGTTATTAAAAAGCAGAATAAGAATTCAGAGATGTTGAAAACCAACTTAATTTTGTTTTACTTTATTGCAATATAATACATAAAACAAATTTACATCATTTAACTCTTTGCACAGCTGTACTTTTATTTATATTTCAATTTAAAATACATACATATGTACTTAGCCGCTTAAGAAGCTAATCTTTTAGTATGTACCAAGATGGTTTCTTAAACACAAATCCCAATATTCGATTTAAAATATTTTTATTGTATACATAGCTTATAATTTGCTGATGTTAATGTACACTTGAGATGGACATCAGAAAGAAAATAACATAAATGCGTACATATATATTTAGCAGTGCTTTGTCGCTTATCTAGCTTTGTTTTGTTGTAGTTATGTTATTGTTTATAACAGCTGTTACTAAATTATGCTCTTTTTAATTCTGACGAATTTAATACTTGCGTTTTTTTTTTCTTTAAATAATATCTCTTTCACTCTGAGATCTTACAGCATTGCATATCGCACGAAAATTTGTGATTTCTCGCTTGTAGTGTCTGTCGCTTGCCTAAGCCTTAAAATACATAGTGCTGTATATGTATGTCAAAGCAGATTTGCAAAATTATTAAATCATACCACGTTAAAAATTTATATGAATTTGTTAGGGAGAGTATGCACCTGTTTCATTTTTCTCTCATTATATGTATTTTTATATATGTAAGTATTCAATTTTATACCTACATATATGCGTATTTTGATACCTAACAAATTTTTATTGAATTTGTTGGATCAATATAAAAGGGAAATACGTATATACTATACATGCATATGTACAAGTTGTTTAGTAATTTTAAACAAAATAAATACTTTAAATTAAAAATTACTGTTATGATAAAAAAAAAAACTTGCAAAAACATTTTTTTTTAGCACAGATCAAACAAAAACACTTGAAATAAATGTCCAAAATGAGAGAGGGAGAGAGAATTAAGTCAGTAAAACAAGTGCAAAAAACTTGCTGTAGTCGCTGCTACTGCTCCGACAGGTTCAAGGACAGAAGTCAGGCAAGCAATGACATTAAACTTTCTTTGCGACAAAAAGAAAAGTATCGCAACATGTGTAAATGTTACAGAATAAAATTATAATTTAAAAAAAAATTATTTATTATTTATTTTATTATATTTCAATAAAGTATTGTACTAAGATAGGACTTAATTTAAGGTTCATAAATATTGGGTAAAGGGTATCTTGCAGTCAAGCATACTCGACTTCAACATTTATTCTTGTTTTTATTTTTTTTTTTTTGTTTGTTAACGCAAAAAAAAAAATAAATAATAACAAAAATTTCAGTCAATAACCCCGAAAATATAAAGTTAAACCTGCCGAGACGGCCAAAATAGTGCAGACATCTTATTACACACAAATACAGTCACAGAATATATTTATTTTAAGGTTCAAGTACATTTCTATGGAATAAAAGAGCACAATGAACTCGTTGATAGGCAAAGAGAATTAGAAAAAAATTAAGAAATTGTAAATATGTATTTTGATTTTTTTAGGTACAGATTTAATTAACTCATATTTAGCATATATGCATAATTAATATTTTTTAAAAACTAAAATTAAATTTCATAATTGTAAAAGCTAATATTTTGTTTTAAATTATATTTAAAATATTTATTGCATTGGTTTATTTTCAGCACCTTTACTTGAAGACGAAACCGTTGATTTGAGTCATTTCAAATTGGAACGTTTGCTAGGCACAGGCGGTAAGTTTTTTTTTTTTTATTTTATTTTTTTTTTTATTCATTCAAAATCAAAAAAATATGATTTTTTTTAATTGATTTAATAATATTTATAATTTTTTTTTTATTTTCATCTCTAGCGTACGGTCGTGTGTTTCTTGTACGCAAAAAAACACACCATGATGCTGGCCGATTATATGCAATGAAAGTTTTAAATAAAATTAGCGTTGTTGCCAAGCGAAAGACAGCAGAACATACCCGCACAGAACGAATCGTAAGTAAAATGTTTTTTTTTAAGTCTTAATGAAACAAAAAATGAACGCTATTGTAATACAATGTTTCCAACGATTCTGCATACATTTTTTGAAAATGAAAATATTATTGAAAATTGTTCGCCGGATTAAGCTTTTATTTCAAAAAAAAGTTTAGATTGGTTTGATTTTCTATAAAATAAAGAGGACAGAGGGTTAGTATTGAAGACTCTTAATAAACTGAGATTCTTAAGAATTCAAGCGAATCTATTACAAGTTTGATGACTTTACAGAAAGGTGTTGGTTGATATTTATATTAATAATTTTTAATATGGTACATAGTTCCTTCCTTTGAATCTTCACATATGCAATTTTATTTTATACTTATGATAATAATATTACAATTCGTGTTGCATTTAATTTTAATTTTAAAATTTAAATTTCTTTTTACAGCACATATGTATATACATATAAATATGTACATATGTGTATTATTTTTTCTACAACATATCAATTAAGAATTTGAAAAATAAAAAACGTGTTGACCTACATTTTAAGGTTGCTTCAATACCGGCAAAACTGCAACAATTCAGACTGAGGGAAATAGGAGAGAAACAGTAAACTGTAAAACCTCCAAATAACACAAATGGCATTACATACATACACATACATACATTTTGGTATATAAACATACAAAGAGAACAAAGAGTGTGTAACAGCAAGAGAGTGAGTGAGAAAGATCAAGCTTTAGAACAAGTAGTATAGGAGCGTACATATTATATGTACCCAAGAGGGTTGATTAAAATATATTCTAAATATTATCTATATATAAAATTAAAATAAAATAAAAACTCAAGGAAAAACGTTAACTTCAGTAGAACGGAAGCTAAAATATCCGTGACACGAAACCTTCAATAACTTACGTTTGATAATAAGTGGTGTATATAATTTTTGAAAAGGGGTTGCAGTTAAAATCAATGTTCAATAATTTTACTTGAAGTAGAAAGTGAGTTTGTATAGGGTAGTATATTAAAGCAACCTGGACGTAGTTAAGTCTGTAATGTACACATGTTATGTTTACTATTAATACCCATTCACACTATGTGTAACGGGTATTTAAATACATATCAATACAATATATCTTTTTTCCAATTGCTTTCTACCGACCGATTTATATTTTAATATTTAAGTTTGGAATACATTAATTTATTTTAATTTGCGTTTTCCTATTTTAAAAAATTCGTTTTCAAAATTTAACATTTTAAAGATTGGTAAAAATGTGTAATTAAAACTTTTTACCTTCAATATGCTACTCAATCTATTCCTGTCCATAATCTCTCGTCTTTTTTGTTCCACTGTGTGCTATTGGCCCACTAACCTAGATAGCTTTAAACGTGCTGCACATTATGATAGACGAGAAAGAGAGAGAGAGAGAGAAAGAGAGTGTGTGTCTGTATTTGTGTGTGGACGATGTATGAAAACTAATGAAAACAACAACAATGAATCCAAGAGCATCGTATATAATTGCATTTATAATTTTTTTTTTTATACTCTGCACCTTTCGGGACTGTTAAGCATATTCATTTAGTTAAGAACTTTGCGACGTTTGGAAGGAGTTGTAAGCTCAAAGACTATGAAAGACTAGTCTTTGAGAATTTTGAACATCTCTTCTTTTATTCTATCCTTACTTTGGAAATTATGATTATGTAAAATTATTTAAAGATATTATTGATATTATAAACATTTTTTTTTATTTATTATAGGTATTGGAAGCGATAACCCGTAGTCCGTTTTTAGTTGGACTGCACTATGCCTTTCAGACAGCATCCAAAATGTATTTGGTTCTTGGTAAATTACATTTGAATTACTTTAAATCAGTAAAATACAATAGTAAATTTAAATGCATTATTTTTCTATAGATTTCGCAAATGGTGGTGAGCTTTTTACGCATATCTTCAATGTGGATCGTTTTCCTGAGGATCGTGTTCGCATCTATATAGCCGAAGTCGTACTGGCTCTAGAGCAATTGCATCAATTGGGCATTATTTATCGTGATATTAAGCTGGAGAACATTTTACTCGATGGCCAGGGTCACATAGTGCTGTCCGATTTTGGATTGTCAAAGATACTGACAGCTGAGCAAAATTATCGCACACACAGCTTTTGCGGAACTCTGGAATATATGGCTCCTGGTTAGTAAAAATAATGAGTTAGAAAGTTGTCAAAAATAGTATATTTTAAAATTATTTTTAGAAATTGTTACGACGCGTGCGCAGGGTCACGATAGTGCTGTTGATTGGTGGTCAGTCGGCGTTTTAACTTTTGAATTGCTTAGCGGTGCATCACCATTCGCATCGCCCGATGGACGCAATTCCCAAGCTGAAATTTCATATCGCATAGCACATGAGGAGCCTGTTTATCCGGATTATTTTGGCACCGATGTAACTAACTTTATTAAGAAAATGTTGATCAAAGATCCTCGCAAGCGGTTAGGTGGTAGTTCTCGGGATGCATCGGACATTAAGAAGCATCCATTTTTTAATAAAATTAATTGGTATAATTTATGTGAAAAAAAGATCCTGCGCCGTTTCTGCCAGAGTTATCGAGTGACGATGATGTACGACATTTTGGTCAAGAGTTTACTGGTATAAAACCAGAAGATCTTAGCGCTAAAGCGCCCCCATCCGGAATTAATTTATTCCGTGGTTACACATATGTGGCCCCGGAACATTTAGCGGCAATTCGTCGTCGCAGAGATTTTCATATCGAATGTTGTAATGATGTATCAACGGTAAGTGAAATGAACTAATAACACTCTAGATACAATGCATTATCTCATTATTTATTTATTCTAGCAGCTACTAACAAGACCGGCAGAACTTGATCTAGGATCTATACGGTCTCATGGGGCTTGCGGTACTGTCTACTTCCATCATGACAACAACATGCACAATATATCTATGATAAAAGTTATACCATTGGCTAAATATCGAGAATCCGAAGTAGATGCATTGATCTCTTGTGCATCAGGTAAGAATGCACACCGCCGCATTGCAAAATACTTTGATGCATACCGCAACAAGTGTGAGATTTGGATACTCCAAGAATATGTATCCGGTGACGAATTGGCAACATATATAGCCAAAACTGGCGGTATGGACACAGCTTTATGCCGTAAAATATTCAAACAAGTGTGTGAGGGAGTGCAGCATATTCACTCAAAGCATTTCATACATGGCGACCTGAAACCAGAGAATATACTTTTTACATCAAAAGCCAATTCGAATGTGAAACTTATCGATTTTGGAGCATCATGGTAAACAGCATAACTTTATTTGCTCAATGTAACATATTAATAATGTTTATTTTTCTTGTTATAGTTATTGCAGTACATTTGGCAAATGGAAGGATATTCCGCGTTATACACTTGAATATGCACCACCTGAAGCTTTACAAAGTCCCAGTTGTGCTACGTATTCGTCAGCATTCGATATATACTGTTTGGGAGCTACACTTTATTGCATGTATGTAGGACATCCTCCGTTTAAGCGTAATATTAGCGATCACATAGATTCAAATGTGCTCAAACAGCGAACTCTGACGGAAGATTTTAATCAAACATCACCGCGTTGGCTAGAATCAAGTAAAGAATTTAGAAAACTTGTCACCAGTTGTTTACAAAAAGATGCTTCAAAGCGTCCTAGTTTAGAAGAAATTTTTGCGTCTGAATGGGTGACCCAAACTAAGTCAGCCTTTTCTGTTAAAGATATTGAAAAACTGAATGACACCACCAGTAGCGATGTAAACTTGCGATCACAACAAAAAGGAACGCGTAAAGAAGGTAAAGGTACTGTTGTCAACGACAAAGGTTTAGATAATATCGTTGAAATCGGCGATGATAGTATAGAAGCAGACTATGCCAATATCATAGCAACACCACAAATCGAACAAGAAGTTGAACAGCGAGAGAACATTCACATTAAAACACCGACAATACATTCAGTGCCTCAATTAGAAACGTGGTCTGGTACAATTGAGCCACTTGCAACGGAGCTCCAGACAGCTAGTAGCATGACGAACGAACTCAGATTGTCAATGATAAGTTGCACGAGCCAAGAGATGGCAACGCAATATATTATTAGTGAAGTAGAAAATGATACAGTCCAAAACATAATCGATGTTGTAGTTAAGTTTGATTCTGATTATGATGATGAGTATCCATTTTACGGGTTTAGTGAAGATTCAATGGTTCCATTAGTACCGCCTGCTGATTACCAAGAGAGAAGAGAACATAAATACAATCCTAATCGACAAACCACGGACAACCAACAAGTAGAAAAACAAACTGTAGTTGCAACTAGAAGTACGAATAAGACAATTAACATCAAACAAGAACGTAGTCGAACCGTGGACCAAATGCTACCGGATCAGGTGCTAACACGTACTAATACTAAATCGAAGCGCAGGCGTGACGGTTTAATTACCAATGCAGCGGCAACTAGATTAATACGAGGAAGGCAGTCTATACGCCGCAAGCAATCTTCTGGTTTTGAGGAACAACGTGGCTTTGGAAACAATAAGGCGTACTGGCGGAAAACACGAGCCAGTTGGCGAAAGTTCAATTTAATTTTGAAAGACCTACAGGATGTACTTAGGAGGTATAAGTACTACCGTCCGGTATATAACACCGAACACAACATCAAACAAGAAATTATTGATGACGAACCACAAGTAACGCTGATTTATCCAAAGCCACGACAAAGAAAACCTCGTCAACTACAAAAGCCAAAGCAGCCAAAGCGCGATCCAAAGCCACCAACGAGAGTACAACCGGCTCGTGCGCGAGCGATGCGACAACGATATGTTTTCGAATGATATATGGCACTTGCGAAATGCTGACCCAAACGCAATACCAACTAACGGTGCTTAGCAGCGGTGATAGAAAAAATGTTACTGAAGCTACACTGCATGACGTAGCTTTCAATGTCTGTCGTTACTTGGATCTGATTGTTATTATTTCAACGAAAGACACCTATGGACCATTTGACTTTTAATCATAAAATTAGAACATCATTGCCCAGCTTTTTAAATATTTTATTAAAAAAAAAAAAAAAATATTTTTATTTTTATGCAACACCAAAGACCCTAAAAAAGCGTACATTCTGGTTTTTATTCCGTTAAGGAGTCTGTCGTTGGGCTTTGGGTTGAAAATGTTACATTATAATAATATAAAAAAATTAGTTAAATTTTGTCGCTATACTATGAAGTAATTTTATATTTTATATATAATTATACATAACAATTAAAACACAAAAAAAGCAAATGATTAGTGTAAGTGTAAAAAAAAAAAAAAAGTTTGTAAGAATGTTAATGTGAAAAAAAAAATGGATTGCCTCAGCAAACATAAACATAAATACTAAAAACATTAAACTAGATTTTAATTATTGTATTTGTAATATAGTTAAGACATAATTAAATTCATATAAATTTATATATACGAGCATATAAATACTTATACAATAAGGAATCGATTAGACAAAGATAATTAAACAAAACAAACATAAAATCATTGTAAAGTTAAATTTTTACATAAGTCAAAACTAATATGATTAGTGTTCAAATGCAAGTAAAAAAACAAAGAGAATGCAACAACAAAATTTTCAAATAACAAAAAGCCAAATTCGTAAAGAGATTTTCTGCTTTACACACCAACTACCTTTTTAAAGGCATTTGCAAGATATGTGGCAGAGGTGGGCAAACGTTTCTTAAGGAAGTACAAACTATAACTAAAATTCATAACAACAAATATAAAATGTCAATATGTACTTTACGCACATTTGTTTTTTACAAATCATTACACATACTATATTCTATTCACAACAATAAAACCTAAGTTAAAGACTGTCAATGTTGCCAGTTTCTAAGAACAAAGAAAAAATGCCACAAAGAAAGAAACGAAGAAAGCAAAATTGTTTTTGGAATTCCCATACATATTTAAAGATCGTTGAGCTTTTTCAAAAACAAATGTGCAAAGAGCGAACGTGCACATCTTTGATTTATTATGTAGATTAGTTGGTGTAAGCGCGACACATAGCCAAACCAAACCCATTCAAATGACAATATAAATAAATTTCTTCATTGTTTAGTGCATTATATAAATTATGTTGTTTTTTCAAGCATGGCTAGCTAGTCGCGATATTAAATTTTTTTTTAAAAATTTGTTTTCAGCTTAAAAAAAAAAAATATGTAAAATTTTTTTTTCGTTGAATGCAATTTAGTTAATTTTTTTATTCATTCATTAATTATTGTATAATAAAAATTAAACTCTTTTTTAATTTAATATTATTTTATCTCTTTTTGTATAACATTTCAACTTTATTTTGTTAATCAGCAAACTTTTTATACACTAGTTTTTTTTTTTATTTATATTTTGTTGTTACACTCTTTTTTTTAATAATATAGCTTCTCAGTATGTTATTTTTATCATACATTTTTTTTAAAATTAAGTCTCGTTTTTGAAGAAGAAAAAAGGTAAATAAAAATGCTATATTCTTTTTTTGCCAATAAAGCTTTGTAATAAATTAAAAAATTGTTTTTTTTTTTTTTTTTTATATTTTTTATATATATATATATATTATATATATTTCTTTTTGAATATATACATATATGTACATATATAGATAAATTATCTATTTGGTCGTCTGTCACTCTAATTGCTTGGTTTAGGTACTACTGAAAGGTTAAGTGTGAAGCCAGCTTCCAGTTTTTTTTACTTTACTCCATCAGCGTTTTATTTAAAAAGCTTTAAATAATTTTATTTCTAATATTTTTTTGAATTGTCAATATTTTAGCTACAAAGGTTTCCAAACCACTAAAATCGAACATAAGATATATTATAAATTTTTAACATACATATCTGTAAGCATCAGAGCTACTTCTACTATATATTTATCGTATTATTAAAAAATTTAACTGCACACCAACATAAACGTTTAGTACACCTAGTTTAATAGCATGTAGATATTTATCTTAAGATGCCTTTTAAAAAGTTGCCTTAAAATCAAATGAATAAAAACAACCAAATAAAGGAAGTAAAAAAAAAACGTGCTAAATTTTACGGGATATATTCAATGGGTACGTTTCAATATAGATTTGTCAATAAATAATTATGTACTTGTCTAATGTGCATTCATGACAAAATATGTTCACAAATCTTAACAGAAAAATAGCAATTATTGTAGATACAAACATATTAATATTGAAAAAAAAAAAAAATAAATATTTAAGACCACTGAATTCTCTTAGTCTGTGTAATATAATCTATCAGAGCTAATATTAATTAAGATAAGAAAAGCCACAATAATAATTTGTAAAAATAAAAACATTTTTAGATTAAAAAAAAAATAATTTAAAAAAATATTTAAAAGTATTTTTTATTAAACTAAAATTGCAATATACATAGCGTATACTATTTAAATTTCAACATCGACTACCGTTTACGTTTATCAACAAAATATGGAGTATTTTAAAAAATTATACTCGGCATATATTGTAAAATTATTATTTTTCTTTTTATTGTTACAAGCAATTTAAATATTTTATTTCAACTTTAATGTTTCCGTTTTTGAGCGAATTTTTTACCAGTTGCATTCGTTTTGCCAAAATGTTTTTTGTTTTTGTAGTTCTTTGTATTCGAACGCCGTTTTTCTTCCCATTTAAGTTGTTTATCTGAAGATTTGTCCTTATTGTAGACAGCATTTATAGTGCCTTGTCCTTTAGTCTTGCTTGTTTCTTCTAACATTTCAGCAAAATCATCCGCAGCAGCAAATAGTGATGACATATCTGTAAAAATAAAAGTAGAAGAAAAAAAAGAAACAATAAGCAAGTGTTGAAATTATAAATTTTAAAGCGCACTTACCTGTACTATTTTTAAGCTTTTTGCTAAAACCACGTTCATCCAACCCATTTGCACTTTTACGTGATTTTTTCGTTTTTGGTGGCGACAGTTCATCATCATCATCGTCGTCGTCATCATCATTGTTATCATCGTCTTCTGTAGCGCTACTCATATCATCATTGTCGTCATCATTCACGGACTCATCAAGTGAAACAGATCCATCATCATCATTATCATCATCTTCATTTTCTAAATCTATAGAGCCTGCATCGTCGTCTTCAGACATATCTTCACCTTCAAATTCTGCATCGTCATTTTCATCGCCCCAATCTGCTTCGATATCCGATACTTTATCATTATTGTCATTCGATACATTTTTCTTTTTCTTTTTCGACTTTTCTGCAATAAGTTCGCCACCCAATTCTTGAAGAAAATCTAAATCTTCATCTTCCATTTCTTCCTTGTCTGCTGCTTTTTTAGCTTTTTTGCCGAAATAGCCGTCCAGATATGCCTCGAACTCATTATCATCTACTTCCCCATCCAATAGCTCTTCGCCAACTGCTGCTTCATCTAAATCATCCTCACCTTCATTGTCCTTGTCTGATGATTTCTTTAAAGCTTTCTTCGATTTTTCAACAATTTCCGCTTGTTTACGTTTGTGTTCCAGAAAATTGAATATATACATTTCATCTTCGGTGCATGTAGCTTTTGTCAGCGATTTGATTGGTTTACCACGTGCTCCATGTGCTATGTAACGTTTTTGCGCAATTGTTGCCGCTTCGGCTTTGTCTTTATCAAGCTTTTTTGGATTTTTGAATGCAAATCGCTCAAGAAAGTGTGGCAGCCCAAAATCACGCAATGGATCGCCATAATATTCGATACGTTTTTCTATAAATAAAATCAAAAAGTTACAGTTAACATGTATGTGTACATATATTCATATTTAAATACATACGGTTAAGTATATTTTCGGCGAATACCTGCACTGTTGGGTGATAATGTTGACGCAACAAATGTAACTCATTACGCAGCACTAACTCTGCTCCAGCAAATGCAGGCACTCGATGATATGGGTCATATTTACTGCTTCCAATTTCACGGATTTTCGACTCGCTATTAACGCTGGCGCTAACTTTAGCATGATGCCAGGAACTAGTTGTTTGTTTTAAATCCTCTTTTTCATTAGTTAAACCTCCATTCTCCAGAGATGTCTCAGTTACATCTTCGTATTTTTCCTCACCGTCACTATCGAACTTAGCCAAGTCCGCATCCTCTGCACTTACTTTTCCCAATGGAATTTCTGTCGCCTCCTCCCCTCCCGCTGCACCGGTATCTCCAATGAGTTCTCGTCTAGTGCGCAGTAGCTTATGTAACACAATAAGACAACCGGCACTTACTTGCGGTGTGGTGTAGAGTGCTAATTGCAACAAACGCTTAATGAAGGCTTGGGCACGTGCCGCATGCTTATCGATGTGTATGGCGCGATGTACAATATGTAGCAATTGAGCAGCGGTCTTGCTACCAGCATTAATCAAATTTAGATCGAGTAACTTAACATACAGCGCATTATAGAAACGATCCGATTTCTCCGTTTTCACAGTTATCAATTGCAACAGTAGACCAAGCGTCTGTACTGAGACGCGCATATCTGCCAGATGCACCAATCGGTAAATAGTATCCTGCATTTCTTTGTTTAGAATTTCCGTGCTACCATTTGCTGGTTTTGCCTCCAATATAGCCTTTTGCAAGCAACGCAATATTGCTTGCATTGTGCGATTGTTTACCGCACCTTTTTGAACGAGCACCTTAAAAGCGAAAAGCAAATGTTTACCAACTTTGTGCAAACCTCAGCATGACCGGCAGGAGCTATGCTAGCTAAAAAGCATAACGCAAAATGCTGCGCACGATCAGATATATTGTTTCGAAATAATAGCTTTTCTGCTTCAGCAACTATGACGCCACACATATTTGGATGACGATGTGCTACCTCAGTCAAATGATGCAATGCTTTCGAAGCGATTTTAGCAACTGGATCACCCAATTTATTAATGAGCATGGTGAGTAGCATTTGTTCCTTTTCAGGTGCATATGCCAATAATTGTGAGGCGGCAACAATTGAAGAGTTTTTATTATTCTCCTGACCCGTTTGTAGTCCCTGCATGACATTCTTTAAAAATTCTGTAAAAGGTAAATATGCAATATTATACACAACTTTGAGCATTATATGGTATGTTTTATCATACTTACCAAAATAATTATCCTTGAGTTCGTTTTCGAAATACCAATAGGCATAAATACGCTTTTGTTTTTCTTTAGTGATTGTTTCATCTTTACGTAAATGTTTCCAATCAGCGCCACGCATTTGTATCGAGAGAAGTTTACGTTTCGGTGGCAATAATACTTCCTTCCACAAATCAGTCATGATATTTATTACCTCCACATTAGCCTTATTTGAGAGCTTACAGAATCCTATGAGTGTTGATAGTGCTTCCAAATTACCAAGAGGATTGCTGGTAACTAATAAAGCACCGGCGTTGGCACGATCTTTGGCGGTACCCTTATGTAATGCCGTATGCAACCAACGTGCATCAGCGGGATTGCCTAAAGAACAAATTGCATAAGTTAATTAAGTCTTCTCCAAAACTAATCAAAGTAAAATTTACGTCTATTGAAAGTGTTTTTCTCTGCTTCAAATGAACTTTTACACAAATTATAGAGCTCCATTTGCTCATTTTCTTTCATGTCTAAAACTTCATCGCTGCAAGGATATTGTGTGTACTGAAAAAAAAACAAAATTTGTTCGTAATAAACGTGATACGTGTACATATATACGAAGATAAATTCATTTATCAACTTACCACATAATACCATTTTTTTTGCCCCATCATCATCGTTTTTATCGTATTGACCTTGTTTTTTACGTTGCAACTCTTCCCTTTTGGCAAAGTAATCATCATTATCATCATCCGCAATAACATTATTTTCCTGATCCTCATCCTCTTTTACTTCAATACTCGTTCCATCATCTGAGAATTTAATTTTTTGTGGTTTTTTCAAAACAACGTCTTTAACTAATTTATTATTTTTTTTTTGAAACTTCTGCTCCATTGGACGCGACAAGCTCATGTTGCTGCTTTTGTTCATTATCTCTCTGTGCAGCGTGCTTCTTTGACTTTTTGTGCTTCTCTGGTTTTTGATTTTTATTACCATCATCATCGAAAACTATTCTTTTGGGCTTCGCTGATAAATCATTTTTGTGGCCTGCCACATGCTCCTTTCGTTGCTCCTGACCAGTATTTTTCTTAGCTTTTTTTACATCTTTGTTTACTCCTGTTTTTTTAGTAACTACTTTGTCTCCATCAACATTATCATCGAACACGATTCTCTTCGGTTTCACTGATAAATCAACAGATTTCGCTAAGGCTGCCGGCATTTTAACAATAAAACAAAAATAATTAATTTTATTATTTTTGCTGTCGCACGTGCGAGTTTTATCGTCGAGTATGTTTAGCTGTACAGCTGTGTTAGGGTTGTCTGCAGCAGACAACCGGAAATGCTTAATCATTCGGCAGCCCTGCTTAACATTGTACTTTATATAAACGCTGGCAACTCTAACATAGAAACCGCAAAATTGTTGGTATAACAAAACCACAAAACAAAAAAATTTTCTTCGCATATCTGTCTTATTATATTTACTGCTTTTACGCTGTAAAATATTAAATAAACAAAAAATTCGTCACAGACGGACTTCAGTTTTTTATCTTGTCTTTACCAACGCGCTTTCAACATAGACTCTTACGCCATTTCGTGGGAAAAGATGAACGAAGCCGCCGCGTTAGCTGGCATGATTCCTTATGACACAATAGGGCTTTACGAGCAACCAAAGCCGCGTTTTATTTTTAAAATGCCTCGCGTTGTGCCCGATCAGAAATCCAAGTTCGAAAGTGATGAACTCTTTCGCCGCTTGAGCCGTGAAAGCGAGGTACGGTATACTGGCTATCGCGAGCGTGCACTGGAGGAGCGCCAAATTCGATTTCAGAATGGGTGCCGTGAGGGCCATACCGAAATCTCGTTTGTCGCATCAGGAACCAATTTGCAGTTGGTATTCAATGCCAATCAGAACCCCTACCTGCATGACAAGGAATGTGATTTTTGATAAAGAGCAAGGAAGGGTGCATATTAAATCATATTTCATTATGAATGGTGTTTGTGTACGTTTTCGTGGTTGGCTAGATTTGGAACGTTTGGATGGAGCTGGGTGTCTAGAATATGATGAACGACGTGCTATGCATGAGGATGCTATACTGCGTGATCAAATTGATCGTTATAATCAGCGGTTGCGTGAGTTCGAAGACACAAAACGCGCCTATCGTGACAACCGTCAGGACGAAATGGAGGCTGTACGGCGTGGAGTTGTAGGTGCTTCAGGTGGTATTGGTGTAGGTGCAAGCATGTGGCGGCGTTAGTTGTTGGTGAAATTTCCGCAGCCAGATATGGAGACGCAATATACTAATACTCAATTCGCTAATGATTATGATTACTACTAGTTAAGAAAAGACAATTGCTCGATTAAGATTAAATTCACATTCAATATTATCGCATAGACGTATATTCACAGACGTATACGCATTAGTTTTAGTGATGTCATTTGATTACATTTAGTATGTGTATGGACTTATAGTATTAAAAATAAAAATATGTTATATACTCATTCACTTGTGTATTATTATTGCTCAGTTAGAAAGCATTCTGTTGGGGAAATCCCAAATGAGTCAAGAGTCAATATTTTAAAAATATGAATAACTAATTTTTTTTTTTTATTATCGTTTGATTAGCAGACGCATACAGGTTACAGTAATATACTTTTATAATGATAATCTTAAAATAAACAAAATTTTTCGCATTGCATTCGTACACTAAAAATCAGTCACTAAAAGTGTCCGACTAACGAAATTGTAAGTTAGAAATGCGTAGTCCAATGCTGCTCTTTCCTATCTGACTTACTTCGCAGACAGTGCAAAGTTTACCCTTATACTGTGGATCAAAAGAAGCGCTACAGAAGGGACATGTTACCTCTGGTTTACCACGATACAGAGGTTTCCAGCTAATGCCACAGATATTGAACGGATTGAATTCTTCATATTGTAGCTGATGTTCATCAATTGGATTAACTTCGCACGCTTGCAAAATTTTGCGAACTTGTTGCGCTACTTCTGGCCTTGGTCCCAGTTCTAACA